>FXXK01000346.1:103473-147653 GCA_900184695.1 Betula pendula
AAGCTAGCCTATATATACCAGAAAGACTTTGAAAAAGACATAGAGTAGATGGACAAATATTATTCTTATATATATATTTTTTTGGCTTTGTTAGAACATTTATAAATTTCTTACATATATGTGCAGTTATTTACATTATTACAAAAAAAACATAATTCTACTTCTTCTTCATTTTTTGTTTCACTTAATGAATTTTCAGAAAGTGTATCATTTTGTACTTGTAATAACTCGTTAGAATAATCACTACTATGGGAAAGGAGAAGGAGTTCGCATCAACGCCCAAATAATTTATTGACCCAATATGAATACGAGGAACAAATTTTTTGGACTTTTTAAAACTCAAGGAATTAGAAGCTTTTTTTTTTTTTTTTTTTTTTTTGACAGAAATTAGTTACAAATTGGTTTGTAGCAATTAGCTACAAACCAATCTAATAAAATGACATGTGACCCTTAGCATGTAAAAAGCACATGTTTTTTATTAATGTTATTAAAAAAAGCATGTGAGAAGCACATGTTTTTTTAAAAACATGTGCTTCTCACATGTTAAGGGACACATATCATTTTATTAGATTAATTTGTAGCTAATTACTACAAACCAGTTTGTAGCTAATTTCTGTCCTTTTTTTTTTTCTTCCATACAAATTCATATGCAAAATAATAAAATTCGGTTAAGTGAAAAAATTCAAAATTTTAGCCCTTTTTTTATATGAAATTTAAAAACATCCATAATTATATTAGTTAAAAAAATTTAGGGTCCAAATTTGAGTTGAGTAGAGTTCAAAGGCCTTACCAGAATCTTGCATAATTAATATCTAATTAAGTAATCCCAAGTGTCAAGAGACGGCAAAACAAAGCATATAATTAAGAAGTAAGCACACCGACAATACTGAAATTGGTTTGCAGCTCGTAATAAGCCCATCTTAGTTACCTAAGAGCATTAGCAGCAGCTTCCCTTAAGCTTTTCTTTAATGTAGGGAACAAAATCATTTTTTAGTTCCCTAGTTAAATGCACTCCACAGCAGCTTCCCTTCATCTTTCCCTACATGAATTAATTACTATTTAAATTAAATGCTAGAAGAAAGAGAGAGGAAAGAGAAATCATTTAAATATTGTTTTAAACAAATGGTAGAGGAGAGAGAAAGTTTTTTATATTTTAATAATGCTAAGGGAACCACTTTGTTCCCTTGATGAAGGGAACCAAAAGTGGTTCCTTTGGTGTTTCTATAGTTTAAGGAACACTTAGGAAAGCTGCTGCAAGGACTTTTTTGTGTTTTTTTAACAGTTTTCCCTACACTAGAGAAGGGAATGGAGTTTAAGGGAAGCTGCTGCTAATGCTCTAACAACAAGGTAATTCATTTGCTGTCCAACTTTAATTTGTCCATGTCATGTAGTTATTGCTTATCATGACATGTCTATCTTTCTAGCTGCTGGGTGATCCATCTCTCTCCTACGTACAAATATTGATCGTGTTAGCTACGTCATCTGCTTTTTTAGGTTTCACATTAATTTCGAATCCCTTAACGCCCTATTTTACACGTCATTATTACAAGAGCCTCTAATTCGCATGAAAGTTGGATGATAAAAATGAAAATAAAAAGTCTAAAAGTTGTTCACCGTGCGTGTTCAGATTGGATCAAAAAGTTGCATTCTCACATTATATTTTCTATCTTTTATTTTTTAAGTACTAAATTTTTATTTTTATTATTTTTTTTATGTGAATACTTTATTTATTAAGTAATTTATTTTAAAATTTTTTATTCAAAATACTCTAGTCAGAGACTGAGAATAATTTCATATAAAATCTTATTCAAGAGAAAAATTTTTCATCATGCTTTTTTTCTTTTCTTTTTTTTTTTTAAAAAAAAAATTTAAAATAAAAAATTTTTTAGTTTTATTAAAAAAAAAATTAAGAGCATTTTTGTCTTTTGGTTGGACAAAAAGAGTATATTGTAATTTTTAGTTTCTTGCGGGGTAGTGTGAGAACGAATCTGAACGATAGGCATACTTTTTCCAAGTTTTTATTAGAAAGTGAAGAAATTCGTGGGTCTAACTCATCCCATAAAATCGGCTTGATAGGAGAGGATTGTCCACTCTTATAAATATGCCCAAGATCTTGTCCACAAGCGATGTGAGACTATTCCTCAACACCCTCTATCACGTGCAGGCCAGTATTTTTCTGGTCCTTGTCACGGGGTAAGTAGTACGGGCCCATTTTATCCTTGTGGTAGGCTCTGATACCATAAAAAAATTCGTGGGCCTAATTCATCCCATAAAACCGGCTTGATAGGAAAGGATTGTCTACTCTTATAAACATGCCCAAGATCTTGTCCACAGGCAATATTGAGACTTATTCCTCAACATAAAAAAATAAAAAAAAAAAAAAAAAAAAAAAAATGCATTTGGAAAAAAAAAAGAAGGTTTGCTAGAACATCTTCTAGAGATTTTTCTAGAAGTTTTTTTCAAATTTTTTTTGATTTTTTTAATTAAATTGGGGTCATCTCTCAATAAAAGGTGGGCTCCAATTTAATTAAAAAAATCAAAAAAAATAAAAAATCCTAGAAAGTGCACTAACATTTCTAAAAAAAAAAAACGCGTATTGCCCTGCAAGCTCTACACGGTTTAGAATAAGAAGAGAAATAGGTGTATAAAGTGGAATTTAATGGAAAAAGCAAAAAAGATCGAGACAGACTGGGTGGACACTACAGGTCAATGAAGTCTGTGTTTGTCTCCATTTAGTTTTCTTTTTTTTCTTTTTTTTTTTTCTAACAGTTTTTTTTTTTACTTTTTTTAAACGAATTGAAAGTGCAAAGAAAACTATTCACTTTCAACTCGTACTATGATAACAACGACCAAGTTAATGATGGTCCTTTCAGCTTGTTTTCTTCGTTGAATTTTTTATTTATTTTTGGCTTTTACTTCTTGTTTCTTGTTGAGAATGAGATGTTGTTCCCGTGTTCAATTTGGATCTATAAATTGCACTCATATGATCGTCATCAACCATGCATTTGGAAGTTGACCCTGCCTTGTGAATTGCTTCTCCTTTCCCATTTTCCACTCCTCACCAACTCTCCTAGGGCAATGGCTGCCAGAACATCGAAATTTCCTGAATTCTTTTTCTCTTCATCTTCTTCCCTCCAACCCAATTGGATCTACGACGTCTTCTTGTCTTTCAGAGGCGAAGACACGCGCAAAAACTTTACTGACCACCTCTACTTCGCTTTGAAAGATGCCGGAATCAAAATCTTCAAAGATGATAACGAGCTCCGAAGAGGAGAAGATCTTACATCCGAACTATTACAAGCAATCCAAGGGTCTAGAATCTTTGTCATTGTTTTCTCGAGGAACTATGCAGCTTCGAGGTGGTGCTTGGACGAACTTGTAGGGATCATGGAATGCCGAAGAACTGTGACGCAGTTGGTCCTCCCCATATTCTTTGATGTTGACCCCTCGGATGTGAGAAACCAGACGGGCAATTTTGCGGAAGCGTTCGCAAAACATGAAGAGCATTACTTCTTGGACATGGACAAAGTTCTCAAGTGGAGAAGAGCTCTACGTGAGGCTGCTAATCTGTCAGGGTGGGATCTAAGAAAAACTGCAGACGGGTAAGTTTGTATGGGCAATAGTTTTATCTAGGGCCTTAAATGAATAAGTGTGTTCACCAACCACACACAATACACGTTCGGATAAACTCAAGTAACATAGAACAAAGTAACAAACTAAAAAGATAATAGGAAAACTAACAATGTTATTTATTGTGATAGTGACCTATTACACAATAGAAACTTCACCTGCAAATTAACCAAGTGATACTCACCTATTTGTCATAGATTCGCGTACTTATAACATACTTCTATTGTATAAAAATTTAGTTTCTTCAAACTTTGTCCCGATGTGTAATATCATAAATGCTAATGAGTTAAAGAGAATGTCCAAAACTAATGTGTTCTAAGTTTTTACATATTTGTCTATATGAAACTTATATTTCAATTCTCCCTTGTATAATGTGACTCTACCTAACTTCTTAAAATAATTTTCAGGCATGAAGCCAAGTTTATTAGGAAAATTGTTGAAGAGATTTCAAGAGAACTAAACAACACACCCATGTTTCTAGCACTTTACCCAGTTGGAGTAGATTATCGTGTGCAAGACATGATGTTTTGCTTAAGTGTCGGAGCTGGCGATATTCGTATGGTAGGAATTTTGGGAATGGGCGGAATTGGAAAAACAACCATTGCTAAAGCCATTTATAACCAATTTTTTCATGGATTTGAAGGTAAAAGTTTTCTTGCAAATGTTAGGGAAACTTCCAAGGAACCTAGGGGTCTGGTTCATCTCCAAGAACAACTTCTTTCTGACATCTTGAAGACAAGAAAAATAAAGATAAATAGTGTAGATAGAGGAATAGGTATGATCAAAGAAAGACTTTGTAATAAAGCAGTACTTGTGATACTTGATGATGTAGACCAGATGGAGCAACTGAATGCTATAGCTAAAAAGCGTGATTGGTTTGGTTTGGGAAGTAGAATTATTATAACAACCAGAGATGAGCATTTGCTAAAGGAGCTAGAAGTGGATAGTGTATATACCGTTACAACAATGAACAACAGTGAATCTCTTGAGCTCTTTAGTTGGCATGCCTTTAGGAATAGTTCTCCTATTGAAGATTACACTGACTTGTCAAAAAGTGTCGTTGCTTATTGTGGAGGACTGCCACTAGCTCTTGAAGTTTTGGGCTCATTTCTATTTGCTAGGAGCATCCTAGAATGGAAAAGTGCATTCGATAGATTGAAAAAGATTCCTCATGATCAAATTCAAAAAAAACTTAGAATAAGCTTTGATGCACTAAGTGACAATACAGAAAATGATATATTCCTTGACATAGCCTGTTTCTTCATCGGAATGGACAAAGATTATGTTATAAAAATATTGAATGGTTGTGGTTTTTTTGCAGAGATTGGAATAAGTGTCCTCATTCAGCGGTGTCTTCTTACAGTTGGCATGTCCAACAAGTTTATGATGCATGATTTGCTGCGAGACATGGGAAGAAAAATCGTTCATGAAAAATACCCCAATGAACCTGGAAAATGGAGTAGATTATGGCTGCATGAGGATGCATTTGATATATTGACAAAGCACCAGGTAATAAGAACTTTTCAACTGAAAAAATTGAAAAAAAAATAAAAATAGAGCATTTTGTTTTCTAATACATGTGTGTTTTGGGAAGCAAATGCATGCTAATTCATGCTTATCTCATGCCCTCATAGTGTAATCCATATGTTTCTTTTCTGAAAAATACGAACACTTGTTTTCTTTGCTAACATCTTTTTATTTTTTTATTTTTGTACTTGCAAACATAATTCCATTATATTAATCAAGGCTAGATAAATGAAAAAATTAACAAGAAAGAATTTTGGTTGGTTGAAATGGTTAAAACCACTATTTATCCCAAAAACCTAGGTTTATAAGAAATAATGAATTTAATGATTTAATTAATATTCTAACACTTCAATAAGTGAGACCAATACATGAAATATTCAATTGAAATTTGAGGTAAATTGCAAAGACAAAGTCTGAACTCATTGCCTTTAGCTCCAATACCATGTTAAATAATCAATTTCTCCAAAACCTTGATATCATGTTAAATTATCAATTGTCATAAACTTTTAAGATAAGTGGTGATTTATCACAAATATTGGTGAGGGATCAAACAAATGGGAGAATTTCCTTGTTATGGTTTGAGGTTTCAAACTATAGGTTCACATGGTGCATCTTACGTAGCACAGATTGCAAGCATGTTTTTGCTCAAGTTTATAATTTTTCTTTGATTGCATAAAAAAGTCTGGACCAATCACATGTCTCTCGCAATTCTTGTTTTTTACAGGGAACAAAAGCAGTTGAAGGACTTACTTTAGAATTGCCAAGTTTAAGAATTGTGAATTTTAATTCAAGAGCATTTATAAAGATGCAAAGACTGAGATTACTCCAACTTGATTACGTACGACTCGTTGGAGACTATAAATATCTTTCCAAAGAAATAAGGTGGCTCCGTTGGCATGGATTCCCTTTAAAGTTCATGCCAAACAACTTTTACCCAAGAAACATAGTTGTGATTGACTTGCAATATAGCAATCTCATAAGAGTTTGGGAAGTTCCCAAGGTACAATAACAAATGATTTTTTTTGTAATGTTTTAGGCTCTAATATTATGATTTCCTTCCTTTTTCATTGTTTATTTTCTCATTTGTTAAACAGATGTTTGAGAAGATGAAAATTCTAAATCTCAGTCACTCTCGTTATCTAAGCCAGACTCCTGACTTTTCAAGACTCCCCAATCTTGAGCAATTAATACTCGAAGATTGTACGAATTTGCTTGAGGTTCACCACTCTATTGGAGATCTTAGTAGTCTTGTTTTGGTAAATTTGAAAGATTGCAATTGTCTTACAAGTCTGCCAAAGAGTTTCTACAAGTTGAAGTCTCTAGAAACTCTTATTCTTTCTGGGTCATTGCCTTCACTCTTTTCGTCGTGTATATCAACAAGGAAATGTCTCAAGTCGACTAGTCTATTGTCTGCTATGCTACATGGCTTTAACTCACTAAGAGACTTGCGTCTTAGGAAGTGCAATTTATCAGAAGATACAATTCCTACAAAACTTTGGAGTTTATGTCCTCTTGAATTTTTAGATTTAGGATGCAATAATTTTGAAAGCCTACCGCCAAGCCTAGGTGGTCTTTCGAAGCTTGGACAACTTATCGTGGATGGTTGCAAAAAGCTTAAATCAATTCCTGATTTACCAGCAAGCTTGTATTTTCTCTATTCAGATAACTGCACAGCGCTGGAAAAAGTGCAAAATCCATCAAAACTCTCAAATATGTTCAATTTGTCCCTTGTTAATTGCCGAAAATTAGTCGAAATTCCAGGTATAGAGAATTGGTCGAATCCCATTAGAGATGTTGACATGGAAGGGCGCAGAAATTTGACATACACTTTTAGCCACAACTACCTACAGGTGCAAGTTTCTTTAACCTCTCTTTTGATACAATGTTAAATCATCGGTTATCTCACATCTTTTTATTAATACTTTAACACATGTCATAGGAATGGACTATGTGTGGAATTGGTAGAACGTTTTTCATTAGCCTCCCTGGCAGTCAAATTCCTGATTGGTTCACATATCAGGGTGAGGGAGCATCGGTACGTTTTGAAGTGCATACTGTGGATCAGATATTGAAAGGGTTTGTTGTATGTGTTGTCACTAAATTACTTGTTCCGGGATTATCTTTCTATGGAGGTAGCACTTCATTTATCAACCATACCAAGAATACTATTTTCACCCTTTCGGTAGACTCAGCTCGTGGCATAGCCCCTCGTGGAGATCACTTGTTGATAAACAATGTTGTTACCAACGATTTTGAGGACGGTGATGAGGCAGAGGTTGTTGTTGATTTGGCAGTTGAAATCAGTGTTAAGAGAATAGGGATCTGTCTAGGATATGGAGGTCAGGGTTGTTGATGGCAAATGATTCATCAAATGAGGATATATGCCACTGTTGTTATAGTGAGGATAATGAGAAAAAGAGTAGAAATTTTTGTTTTGTTTTATGACGAGATATCTAAAGTTTCATTTTAAATAGTTCTAAGATGTATGTGTCTTACGCTTATTGTATAATTATTGAAATATGTCATGCTCCCAATGTAGTTATTGCTTAAAGGAGTATTCATCAATCTTTTTACTAGAACAATGGTATTGAAATATATTTTGAATTTAATTATATGGTTGCCATTTTTTTTTTTTAAATAAATTAAGTGATAAGGGTTTGTGGAAACTAGAAGAGTGAAAGGCCTGTTTGTAGCCGAAGTTTGAAAAAAAAATAAAATGTTAGGACATTAGTGAAAATGAGAATGCTTATGTAAATTAAAATGGTAAAATTAATGATATCGAATTCCAATATATATTTATATATATATATAAACAAGTGCTCCTTCTCATGGGTGGTCTGTGTTAGAAGTTTAGACTTAACAATAAATAGGTTCCACATAAGAGATTTGCACAATAAGCTTTAAAATGGTTATAATCCTGAAAAACCCATATATTAATTCTCTATTTTCAAGAGGGTCAGAGGAGGACTAAGGAGAATGACAAAAATTTGCTGTAATTGGGTATTGATCACAAGATACTGGTATAGGTTTTGTTTGTTTTAGTTTAGTTTGTTGATAGGCTTTGAACTTTGAAGCTTGTTTTAAAGTTAGTTCTTCTGCTGTTCTGCAGAAATTGTAAAGAGGTTTAGTTTTGTTAGTATAAAATGGTTACTAATTCATCCACAAAAGAAAAAAAGGGGTCGGAGGAGGGAACCACAAATGTTATGTAAAAATATGAGAACATACATCTATTATGTGGAACTATCATCCATATAGCAGAAACTAAGGCAAACAGAGTAAATCAGAGCAAAGAATCAACTCAAATGAGGAAAATATAAAAGGTTGATATACTAAGTATGACATCCCAAGTTTATGACAAAAAAGAAAAAACGCAATAAAGAAATAATTGCCAAATATTTTGATTAAATCCTCTCATTTTTTCCTTCAAAATAAATGGTATCGGAACCATGTGGTTAGATCTGAACCATTCAATATTTTTACAGTAGATGTGCTGTAGTGAAACACTGAAGCTGAATCCATTGAGGAGATATACATGTACGTTTCTATCGTGTAGTTAGGGCTGTAAATTAACAAGCTACTCGCGAGCTCACTCTGGACTCGGTTCGGTTAAGCTCGACTCGAACTCGACTCGATTATTAAATGACGTTCGCAAACATAAAATAGGCTCGATTATTAAACGATACAAACTCGTATAAAACTCGCTCGACTCGATTAATGTTCGTAAACATGCTCGTATAAGGTTCAACTCGATTATTAACTCGACTTGTATATATTTACTATGTACATATATGTTTATATTATATATATATAATAATAATAATAATAATAATAATAATAATAATAATAATAATAAATTTATATATTATATTATTTATTAAGTAAAATAATCAATGAATATTACATTCATGCTAATAAACTATAATATATTATATATATACGCAGGAATAGATGTTATAATTAGCCATTAAAAATTTTGAAACACAAAATATATCTATTCAAGAATCGACTCTATATTCAATGCCTTCCCTCATAATTTCTTTATTTTTGCTTTTATTTTTTTAATAATTTTGTCTTGCCAATATCCAAACTCCATTTATTTTACAATATTTTATACTAATTTTTTCCTTTTTCTGAGCAACATTTTATTGTAACTTTTCAAGTATTTTTAATCACGTCTAAGTACAAAAAAATGTCAAAAACTAAACCTAAAAAGTTAAAAACAACTCTTAATAACAAATTAACTCCACAATACCAACTGACTTACCCTCAAAATATGTAACAATCCAATCCACCTTTTCTTTTCTTTTTATTGTAATAGAGACCCTTACTTCACGCAAGCTAGGCTTTTGACGTGGCAAGCTCCCCATCATATGCAAGATGACTGAAACCAATGCCATTCCTTCTGATTTCACCACGTCGCACATGCTTCCTCGAGATTTTCTACCACACCTTTACTGACATCTCGAGCCTCTATCACTCTGACGCTCTCTCTTCTCCATTTTCTCCTTTCACATCTTGTTTCTTTACAGCCTTGCTATTTGCTAACTCACAAAAATCCTAAGGCAAAGGCTCTCTCGTCTATGCGTTAGAATTTAGAAACACCCATATTCACTCGTCAATCTGCGAAGAAGAAACAAAGAGCAGAGGTAAAGGCTATCAAGGCTTTCGAAAACGAGCGAAAGTCCATGGCCGTGAGAGAGATTTGAAGTTACATCTTCTCCCTACCTCATCTTCTTTCTCTTCTTTCTGCTTTTCTTTTCCAAATCAGATGTGGTGGAGCAGTGGCAACTCTCAACGCTATCGTTCCGAGTTTTGTTATTTTTTTTTATTTATTTAAATTTTTATTTAGGGAAAAAATGCAAAATCAGTCCTTGTGGTTAACCTAAATTACAAATCACTCCTGTGGTATCAAAGTGAATTCAGAAGTCCCTATAGTATACCAAAAAAACAATTTAGTCCCTAGAGTCAAATTCCGTTAAAAATATTTAACAGATTCCGTTAGGTGCCACGTCAGCACCAATAATATCACCACATGAGTCATTCTTAATAAAAAATATTAATATATTAAAAATATTATATATAAAATTTAAAACCTAATTTAAATTAAAAAAAGAAAAAAAGGAAGGGGTGGTGCGTGGCTGCCGGCAGCCACCCCTTTGTTTGGTAGCTGCCAGCCACCACAATGTGGCCGGGGTGGCGGCGCCATCCCCGGCCACCTCTGGGGTGGCCCGTGGGTGGCTCACGGGCCACCTAGAAGTGGGGCTGGCCCGAAGGCCACCCCTGGATCGGGTTGGTGGGTGGCCTGCGAGCACCCCCGCCAATGGGGGTGGCGCGCGCCACACCCCGGCCTCCTCTGGGTGGCCCGTGAGCCACCCAGAGGTGGCCGAGGTGGCTCGCAGGCCACCCCTGCCCGATCCAGGGGTGGCCTTCGGGCCACCCCCACTTCTGGGGTGGCCCGTGAGCCACCCCACGGCCACCCCAGAGGTGGCCGGGGATGCCACCATCCCCGGTCACCTCTGTTGGTGGCTGCCGGCAGCCACGCACCACCCTTCCCTATTTATTTTTTATTTTTAAATTAGGTTTTTAGATTTTATATATTAATATTTTAATATATTAATATTTTTTATAAGAATGACACATGTCGTGATATTATTGGTGCTGATGTGGCACATAACAGAATCTGTTAAATATTTTAAACAGAATTTGACTTTAGGGACTAAATTATTTTTTTGGTATACCACAGGGACTTCTTAATTCATTTTGATACTACAAGGAGTGATTTGTAATTTAGGCCAACCACAGAGACTGATTTTACATTTTTCCCTTTTATTTATTATATTATTTGAGCCGAGTCGAGCCAAGTGCTCGATAAGGCATTGGGCTCGGCTAATATGCGAGCTCGAGCTCCAATCTCGCACAAGGTTTTTTCTTTGGCGAGCCGAGCCAGGGTTTAGAATACTCGACTCAAGCTCGGCTCGAGCTCGAAGTCGGGTAAAGTATGAACGAGTCGAGCTCGCACAGCCACTACTCGCCCGAGCTCGGTTCGTTTACAGCCCTACGTGTAGTTGTTGCTCACCAAGGTAACATAATGAACCCCCTTCAAATTTTTGCTATTGACATATTACCTAACCACACTTATTTTTCCTTTCCTTTGGGCCCGATTTTACAGCGGTTCGCATCCAATCCTTACACGCCCAACCGCTGTTACAAACCTAACCACCCATGCCTTTTTCCACCCTCTTACTTCTTGATTCAAGTGTATAAGGTTGTTTGATACAAAATTACTTAAAAATTAAACAAAAAATGACATGAAATAAAAAATATATATAAATCATAATTTTTCTTGCAAGTCGATTTTTAAGGGTAGGTTCTTCGTTCAAGTATATAAGTTTGCACTGGTTTTTTGTGACACATTAACTCTCTTCTAAGCTTAAGAAAACCGGAAAAACAAATGATAATTTCAAAAAACCTATTTTCAACTATTTAAATATTTTTTTTTTCAAATCATGTTTTGAAGCTAACTCAATTTTATTTTTTCCAACTCAACCCAACCCATAATACTCAAGATAAATTTCAAACCTGATTGCGTATCTGAAAATCGCGATGCAACCCAATTGAAAATGCAACAAAATACCAAAAAACACTATCACTCAAACATATATTTTGAATTATATTCAATTTATTTCATGTTACGAGAGAACCTAGATTTTAGTAAATGATAGAAATTTCCTACAAACTGATTTGTAGAAAATTTTTACAAACCAACTTCTAAAAGTGACATGTGTCCTTTAAACGTATGAGAATCACATACTTTCTTATTAATGTTATTAAAAAAACATATTAGAAGTACATGCTATTTTAAAAAATATGTGTTTCTCACATGTTAAGGACACATGTCACTTTTAAAGCCTGATTTGTAAGAATTTTCTACAAACTAATTTATAGAAAATTTCTGTCCTATAGTAAATATTGTATGTCATCTATGGGTGGTTACCATTTTTATGTCTCCAATTTTTATGTGTGGTTACCATTTTTCATTTGGGGAGATACTACATAACTATTTTTTGTCAATTTTTATATAAGAGATGTGTAAATCTATTATTAAATTTATAGAATCACATATGTGGTCTCATAAATTTAATGGTAGATTTGTATATCTTTTTATATGGAGACGAGTAAGAGAATAAAAATAATGTTAAATTTCAAAACAATGTTAAACACTTAAACGACTTTTTGCTTGTCAAAATAAAAATTTTCAATCCAACCGGGTAGGTCCGAGAGGAGAATATCGCTCGTTGGTAGAACAAGTCAGCCAAAAAAAATCAACTCACGTAGGCACCGAAAGTACTCTGTACAGTCTTTAATTAGGACAATTATAATGATAGAGACCTATGCCTCTAAAGTCGAACAACCCCAAATTCTTTTTTGACTCATTTTTCTTCATTCAACTACTTTTTCTCCATTTGTATTTTATTACAATTTTCTGCGCTAAACAACGACGGTGGGGAAGAAGAATTGATGGAAGTGCAAAATGGATGTTAAAGAAAATGCATGTATTCCACAATTCACAAGCCACAAGGTAGAGTCAACTCCCAAGTCTTGGTTGACTCCGGTGATTATGAATTTATGAGTGCAAATTATTCATCCAATTTCAACACGGGAACAACGTTTTGACTCTTTTACCATCTTTCTTTCTTTCGTATAAGATGAGAACAATTTTATTATGACTTTCATAGGCTAATGAAGTGCTAATTACAATTCGAGTCGTAAAGTTTGGTGTCAATTTGTCATTTTTGTCCAAATCAACCGGTATAGGACAAAATATTATTACATTATCTCTTCATCTAAATGATCTAAATATCTTAAAAACTAATAAAAAAAAAAATCATCTGATTCTCTCTCTTCTTTTAGAATTTTGAGAAATACATAAAGAAAGAATATTTTCAATAGAATAGTAAAAAATTGATAGCTAAAATGTTGAGTCAAGGGATACAAATACTTTGAAAAACGTGAATAACTAAAGTAGGAAAAAAAAAATTCTTTTAACTAAATTTTAGTTAAACATTTGCCAATGTGAAATTGTGAATGCTCTTAATGTAACAAAAGCAAAGTTAAAACAATTGTCATTTGCTTAATTTAATAGGTAAAATATTCCTCTTTGTGTCTACTAATGATTATTTTATCAATTGTTCTTCCATTACCCTTAAAAGCATCAATCTAAAAAAAAAATCATTTTGGTATTTCAGGTTCAAGTATTGATTCAATAATTAAATTTACTCTTTTTTATATGCTTAAGCTTTTAAAATAAGTGATAATTTAACATCGTATCAGAGTGGATGTTATGAATTCGAAACCTGATTCCACAATTCACCTCTCCCCCCATTTTAGTTGGATGTTTTATGTATTAGGCCTCATTTATGTCTCGTTCGTTCTTTGTCAAGCCCTTGTGGTGATCGAAGAAATACTAAATGAATGTCTGAGACGGAGGGGGAAAGTGAAAGAACATCTAACCAGAAGTGGCCAATAGATAGTGAACTTAAGAGGGTGTTTGAACCCACACGTAAGGGAGAATGTAAAAATATAAATTAAATGATTAAATTTATCTTTTCCTATCAGTTTATCCTTTTAAGATTAGTGGTGATTTAACATTGTATTAATGCTAAAGGTCTTGAGTTTTGAGTTTGGACCCCGATTATACAATTTACCTCCCATATTAAAATATTTATCATTTAACCTTTTTTTTTTTAGAAAAATTCAAGCTTCATTCATTCAGAATGACTGAAAGAATAAGAGCATATAATTCTAATTAGCTAGAACAGATTGTTCTAAATGAATACGGAATTTATCATTTAACTTTGATTGTAATCAAATCCTAGGTATTTGATTATCATTCTTGTATTCTCTCTACTTATCATAGTTTTTCTATAAATATAAACTATTTTTATTGTAAACACATTAAGTAATAATTAAGAGCATAATGTATACGTAGTCCTTAGAACAATATTCAAGTGGTGGAGGTTTGCCTCGAAGGCCAAACTATCCCAAATTCTCTTGTTTCATTTTTCTCTCTTACTTTTGTTACTATTCTCTCCATTTATATTTCATTACAATTTTCTACACTTGCAGCAGTGGTTGCGGAAGAAGAATCGATGGAAGTGCTTGACAAAGAAAATGTAATTCACAAGACAGAGTCAACCCGCAATTCTTGGTTGACGCCGATAATTATGAATGATTATTCATCCAATTTGAATACGTCTGTCCAAAAAGAAAAGCAATTAAGCAATCAAACAAGAATATATGGTCCTGTCTGTCCAAATCAACGATTATGACTGCAGTTTATTGATCCAATTTGAATACGTCGAACAACGTTTTGACTTTTTTACCATCATAGAGTTTTTTCTTTCTTTCCTATAAGATCGAACAACGTTTATGCATGCCTTTCATAGGGTAATGAAAAAACGTGTTGGAACTTGGAATTGAAAATTTGAAAGTGTTTGGAACTTGGAATTGAAAGTGTTTCCTTTTTGTCTCATTTAGATTTTTTTTTCTTTAATTTTGAAATGATATTTTACTTCCATAAATTATCACCATTGTATGCTTATCTTTAATCACAAACTTTAATTTTTTTTTTTAACAAGCAAACTTTAAATTATTACAATTCGAATAATAAGTCTGGTGTCAATTTGTTATTTTTGTCAAAATCAACCATTAAGTAGGACAAAAATTATTAAATTATCCCTGTATCTAAACAATCTAAAATTGTTAGAAAAAGAACTCGTCAAATAAAAATACTTAAACCGCAAAACACTCTTCTCCCACCCAACAAAAAAAAAATAACACATATTTAGACCAATATTTACCATAATGGACCAATGAACCTCTCATAAAACACCGCATTACCATATTGGCCTGCCCACTACCCCTAATTTGCTTCTTCTTTTTTTATAACTTTTTTTGAAAAAAAAAAAAGAACTTTTTAATTTTTATTTTGGGTATTTTTTTTTTAATCATTGGGATAATATTGATAATTTTTTGTAATTTTAGAATGACATTGACTCAATATATAGCTTAGAGAGGACATTAAAAATCAAGTGGTAGTTTGGAGTAATTCTATTCATTACCCCCATCCCCTCAAAGCCTATGTGGCTTGGTTTCCAACCAAAAACCAATTTTCATGCATCAAATGCTACGAGAGACAACGCCATATAGGCTTTGAGGAGATATGGGGTGATGTATAGCATTATTGGATGGTTTGAGGGGGTTCTTGAATTTTTCTATAAAAATATTATCAAACAACTTAAAACATAAAACACTCTTCAAACTACCAAAACAACTTTTAATTTTAGGGTAAAATCTATATACCTTCCTCAAACTACGTCTCAATTGACAATGTTCTTTTCAAACTTTTAATTGAGACAATGTCCTCATAAACTACCAAAAATTGTCAAAGTTCCCCCCAATGACGAAAATACCTTTAATAAAATAAAATAAAATAAAATATTCTAGAAATTATATTAAAAAAAAATTAAAATTTTAAATAATAAAAAACTACCATCCACTTGGCCAAATTTAAAGATTTTAAAAAAATAATAAAAATTTTCTTCTAAAAAAAAATTAAAATTTTTTGTTTAAAAAAAATTAAATTTTTTATTGTTCAATTTTTTTTCCTTTTTAATTTTTGTTTTCTCTTTAAAAAAAATAGTTGTTTCCTTTTTTTTTTTAAGAAAAACAATTAGTATTATTTTTTTTTTGGAATTCATAAGGGTATTTTTGTTTTATTGAAAAGCTTGTATGATCGTTTTTGTCTTTTTGCTAATCTTGGAGGGAAATCGACAATTTTTTTATAGTTTGAAGAGATATTGTCTCAATTAAAAGTTTGAGAAAATATTATCAATTTGGTAGTAGTTTGAGGAGGGTATGAAGACTTTACCCATAATTTTATGTAACGTCAAAATATTTTTTCAAACCAAATTTTTTTTTTTAAAAAAAAAAAACAAAAAAATCTCCAAAATACATGAACAAAGGTACCCAAAGTGCAAAAGAAGTTGAAATCCACAACGTAGAGTCTAACTCCTGAAAGTATGATTGACGCCCATCATCGTGATGTAAATTGTAGATCCACCTTGAACGATGGAGCAACATTACGACTTTCATATCATAAAGAAAAAAACGTGAAGGTCCTTGTCGTCGAAGATCTGAACACGGTAACAATTTTTCTACGATGTTCCTGTGTTCAATCTGCATCAATTTTTCTACGTTGACGCCGATAATTATGAATGCAAATTATTGATCCAATTTTTGTAGTGGATCCTGATCGTTCTTATCGTAGAGGATTTATGTGTTCTTTGAAAAAATGCAATTAAGGAATTAAGGAATTGTCTTTTTCTCTGATGTATGTACATGAGAACAACAATATATGGTCCTGTCTGTCCAAATCAACAATTATGATTTTTTTTTTTCTAATTAACAATTATGAATTTATGACTGCAGTTTTGAACAACGTTTTGACTTTTTTTTACCATCATAGAGTTTTTTCTTTCTTTCCTATTAGATCGAACAACGTTTATGCCTTTCATAGGGTAATGGAGAAACGTGTTGGAACTTGGAATTGAAAGTGTTTCCTTTTTGTCTTATTTACATTTTTTTTAAAAAAAAAAAATTGAAATGATATTTTACTTCCAGAAATTATCACCATTGTATCGCTTATCTTTGCAAACTTTTATATTTTTAATTTTTTTTGAACAAGCAAACTTGAAATTATTACAATTCAAATCCTAAAGTTTGGTGTCAATTTGCCATTTTTGTCCAAATCAACCATTAAGTAGACAAAAAATGATTAAAGACACAACTTAAAACGTAAAACACTCTTCTCCTGTCCAACAAGAAAATAACACATCGTTACACCAATATTTATTATATTGGACCAATGAACCTCTCAATTTCTCTGTGTTTGTCTCCATTTAGTTTTCTTTCTTTGGAAACAATTTTCTGACCTATTTTAAACGAAATAAAAGCGCAAAGAAAACTTTCAAGTTTCACTTTCAATTCCTCTGTGCATGATAACAACGACCAAGTTATTGAAGGTCCTTGCAGCTTGTTTTCTTCGTTAAATTTTGTTATTTTTGGCTTTTACTCTTGTTGAGAATGAGCTGTTGTTCCCGTGTTTAATTTGGATCAATAAATTGCACTCATATAATGTTATAATATTCATTCCTAACAGAAATCACAATATCTTTCATTTCACAAAAAAAAAAAAAAAAAAAAAACAGAAAATCACAATAGTTGCCTAGTTGGTAGAACAAATTAGCCAAAAAAATCAACTCATGTACGGTCTACAATTATAATGATACAGACCTATGCCTCTAAAGTCGAACCACCATAAATTCTTTTTGGACTCATATTTCTCCATTAATTGCTTGAACTACTTTTTCTCCATTTGTATTTTATTACAATTTTCTACGCTAAACAACGATGGTGGGGAAGAAGAATCGATGGAAATGCAAAATGGCAAAGAAAATGCATGTATTCCACAAGCCACAAGGTAGAGTCAACTCCCAAGTCTTGGTTGACTCCGATGATTATGAATTTATGGTGCAAATTATTCATCCAATTTCGACACGGGAACAACGTTTTGACTCTTTTACTATTCTTCTTTCTTTCGTATAAGACGGGAACAATTTTATTATGACTTTCATAGGCTAATGAAGTGCTAATTAAGAAAAAAAAAAGTGTTGGAATCGAAAGTGCTTCCTTTTTGCCTCATTTAGCTCTTTTTTTTTTTTTTTAACAAACTTTAAATCATTACAATTCCAATCCTAAAGTTTGGTGTCAATTTGTCATTTTTGTCCAAATCAACAATGAAAAAATTCGTAAGCCTAACTCATCCCATAAAACTGGCTCAATAGGAGAGGATTATCCACTCCTTATAAACATATCCAAGGTCTTGTCCACGGGCGATATGAGACTATTTCTTAACAAACTAGTAAGTAGGACAAAAAATTATTACATTATCTCTTTATCTAAACAATCTAAAAATCATAAAAAAAATTTAATAAAAAAGTTAATATGATTCTTTGTATTCTTTTAAAATAGTGAAAATAGATCAAGAAATAATATTTTCAATGAAATAGTAAAAATTGATAGTTAAAATGCTAAGTCAAATGCAAGTGCTTTAAAAAAATGAGTAACTAAAATTTAAAACTAAAAAAAAAAAAAGAATTCTTTTACTAAATTTTAGTTAAATATTTGCTCAATGATGTGAATGCTCTTAATGTAACAAAAGCAAAGTTAAAACAACTGTCAGTTGCTTAATTTAATGGGTAAAATATTGCTCTTTATGTCTACTAAAGATTATTTTATCAATTGTTCTTCCATTACCCTTACAGCATTTATCTACAAAAAAATCATTTTGGTATTTCATGTTAAAGTAATAATTAAATAATTAAATTTACTATTTTTTATAGGCTTAAGCTTTTTAAATAAGTGATAATCTAACATGGTATCAAAGCAGATGTCATGAGTTTAAACCCTGACTCTACAATTTACCCTTCTCCTATTTTAGTCAAATATTTTACGTGTTGGGCCTCACTTATTAAAAGGGTGTTTGAACCCACATGTGAGGGAGAATATTAAAATATAAATTAAATTTTTAAATTCATCACTATCTGTCCATTTATTCTTTTATGATAAGTGATGATTTAACATTGTATTAGAGTTAGAGGTCTTGAGTTCTGAGTTCAAACTTCGAATCCATAATTTACCTCACATTTCAATTAAATTATTCCGTTAAATGAACAATGGGTTTTAAATTTTTTTTTTTTTAAAAAAAATGAGTAACCCTATTCTCAAGTATTTCTTATATATATTTTTAACATTTTTTATGTCTAAACTAAAAAAAAAAAAAAGTCCTTGCAGTTAGAATATGGAAGTTTTCCACATTAGATTTGATTTATTTTTCATATTAAAATATTTATCATTTAAGTTTAATTGTAATCAAATTCTAGATATTTGATTATCATTCTTGTATTCTTTCTTCTTACCATAGTTTTTCTATAAACGTAAACTATTTTCATAATGTAATTATTAGGACAATTTAAGTGGTGGAAGTTTGCCTCGAAGGCCAAACTACCCCAAATTCTCTTATTTCATTTTTCTACGTTACTTCCATTTATATTTCATTACAATTTTCTACACTTGCAGAAGTGATTGCGGAAGAAGAATCGATGGAAGTGCATGACAAAAAAAATGTAATCACAAGATAGAGTCAACCCCCAATTCTCGGTAGACGCCGATAATTATGAATTCAAATTATTGATCCAATTTTTGTGTGCTTTGAAAAAATGCAACTAAGGAATTGAAAAAATGCAATTAAGGAATTAAGGAATTGTCTTTTTCCCAATTATAATGATAGAGACCTATGTCTCTAAAGTCGAACCACCATAAATTTGTTTTTGACTCATATTTCTCCATTAATTGCTTCAACTACTTTTTCTCCATTTGTATTTTATTACAATTTTCTACGCTAAACAACGACGATGGGGAAGAAGAATTCATGGAAGTTAAATGGCAAAGAAAATGCATGTATTCCACAAGGTAGAGTCAACTCCCAAGTCTTTGTTGACTCCGATCATTTTTTAGTGCAAATTATTCATCCAATTTCAACACGTGCGGAAACAACGTTTTGACTCTTTTACCATCGTTCTTTCTTTCGTATTATATGAAAATTATAAAAAATACCCACGTTTTTTTATTTTTTTTTTTATAAATTATAA
This sequence comes from Betula pendula, assembly GCA_900184695.1. NCBI lineage: Eukaryota > Viridiplantae > Streptophyta > Magnoliopsida > Fagales > Betulaceae > Betula > Betula pendula. The sequence continues at coordinate 123,402 of FXXK01000346.1, forward strand.
AAAAAATTTAAAAGATTCATGAACGAATACTTTTGTAAATTCCGTTATAAAAAAATCAATATTTTATAATAATGATCCAATTGACAGTTGAGACTTGCGATCATAACTTATTGGTGATTAGTTATCCTTTTGTCTATAATGCAAAAGTTTTTATTTATAAGGTATAGGATAAAATATAAGTGGTAATTAAATTTTTCTACAATTAACTGTAAATAAAAAATATTACAATATTATCAAAATATGAAATATACGAAAAATATATTATATTTTTTGTATATTCTAATTGTGAGAATAGATTTTCTTTAAGAATGACTTTATTTGGCTCAAATTGTATTTTTTATTATTATTATTATTATTATTATTATTATTTAACTTCAAGAGATTGTTTTAAGTGATAAGGGTTTTTGTCTTAATCTTAAGAAATTTTAGAAAAAATAGAGAAAATATAAAAAAGTTGATGAAGCAAAAAAAGTCAAAAAATTAAAATAAAAAGACCTGTTCCTGTCTTGCACCTAATTAATTAATTGCATCATGTGCTCTCCATTGTCCGTAGAATTATCATATGCCTTTAGCCTTCATTATTGGGCAAACCTAACTTTTTTTAGAGATCGAGTCCTAAATTATTGGTGATCGGACAAAAGACACGTATGTAGAACTATAACAATACTTGTCAGGTGGTTCTCTCTCTTTTTCCAATTCTTCTCTTCGTACACTACACGGATTAAATAAAGGATGCTTAGCTGGTAGTTAAGACTTCATTATTGGACTGGTTGTGAGACAACTTTAACAGTCTCAACTGTGCATAGCTGGCAGTGGCAGCTGGAGAAGAGCTGGGTGAAAATGTTTACGTGCAAATTGTAAAAGATGAGCTAAGAGTGAGCTGTAATTGAGCTGTAACAAGTCTAATCTATAGACTAAATTAATAACAGGTATATTTGGTAAAGAGTTTGGATTGGGGTTGAAGGGTTTTGAGTTTTGATGTGATATAAAATAGAAAGAATGTTGTAAATTTTTTTGTATGAAAAAGTAAAAAAATTTTATTTTTTAGTGAGTATTTTATTTGAATAGTAATAAAAAGTGTTTGATATAATATAAAAAGTAAAAAAAATTATTAAAAAATATATGATGTGATATAAAAATTGAATATATATATATTTTGGTTAACAAAACTCTCCGACAATAAAGTCATGCTCATTGCCAAACAGACCCGTTAGATTCTTACAACTTGAAGTTACAGCTCAATTACAGCTCACCCTTGGCTTCTTCTTCCTCTATATTTGCATACTCTGTTTTTTGAAAACAATATGTACATATATGTGGATGTGGTTAGTATGGTTGTTCTTCCGAGTCTTAGCCCCGTTTGTTTCAACGTAAAAATGATTTTCAGAAATTATTTTTCTTGTTTTTTGGTGTTTGGTAGGACGTAAAATAATAGTCAACGGAAATCATTTTCAGTTTGACCGAAAAATCTTCTTTAATTTCCGTAAAATAGTTTCCCCTTTTTAAAACCGTAAACTATTTTCCGAGTTTGAGCGTCATATTCTCAAATCAACGGACCACAGCCAAAACACCACCAGACCCCACCAAAACCTAGTCAAGACCCGCCCGAGACATCGCCGGGATCTGGTCAGGACTTGCCCGAGACATTTTCGAGACCCACCCTGGATATTGTCGGGACTCGACCGGGACATCGCTGGGACCCACCTAGGACACCGCCAGGACTCGGTCGAGACTTGTCTGGGACATCGCCGAGACCTTTTTTCAGGACCTGCCCGAGACATCGTCGGGACCCGCCTGAGACACTGCCGGGACTCGCTTGGGATATCATCGGGACCCGACCGGATATTGCCGGGACCTAGTCGAGACTCACCCGGACATTTTCAGGACCTGCCCAAGACATCGTTGGGACCACCCGGGACACTGCCGGACCCGCCCGGGACACCGCTGGGACATCATCGGGACCCAACCGGAATATCACCGGGATCTGGTCAGGACTTACCTGAGACATTTTCAAGACTCGCCCAGGACATTTTTGGGACCCGCCCGGGACATCGTTGGGACCCGACCGGACATCACTGGGACCCGCCTGGGACACCGCCTGGACCCGGTCGGGACCTGCCTAGGACATCGTCGGAACCCTCCTGAGACATTTCTGGGACCTGATCGGGACATCTCCAAGACCCGGTTGGGACATCGCTGGGACCCACTCAGGACATCATCGGGATTCACTCGGGACATTTTCGGGACCCACCTGGGACATTTTCTGGACCCACTTGGAACGTTGTCAGGACCTGATCGAGACATCGCTGGGATCCGATCGTGACATTTTCGGGACCCGCCCAGGACATCGTCGGAACTCGCTCAGGACCCGCTCAGGACATCGCTGAGACCCGCCTGAGACATTGCTGGGACCCATCGGACCCGATTGGGACACTATCGGTACTCGACTGGATCCGACAAGGACCCGCCTGGGACCCGACTAGGACATTGCTGGGACCCGCCGGGACATCGCTGAGACTTAACTGGAACATCGTTGAGACATCACCGGGACCTGCCTGAGACAATTTATATTAATATTTTTAAATTGTGCATAAAAAAACCAATTTTTATTTATTTTTTATAGGTTAATATGATTTGTTAAAAATATAAAAAAATATTTGCGATTTTCCGTACGCACCAAACACCGAAAAATATTTTCAGCGAAAATCATTTTCGTGAAAATCAATTTTCCTAAAACTATTTTCCGACGAAAATTATTTTACGTCGAAACAAACGGGCGTTATCTTCATAATGCTTAGACTTCATTATGGTTGTTCTTCCAAGTGCCAAGTGTAGCTTCAACATCCCCAATACGACTAGTCGGATTTTAAGACTTTTCCGTAGGTATACTTGAATCGAGGGTTCATTTCTCATAATTCCATGGCCCCGCAGATAATGGCTGCTTTGACAAGTTCCTAGTACTCTTAATTTCTCTACCATATTCTTCCATCTTCAACATGTTCGTTTATAACCAGCTTGCCATTTCCAACTTCTTTTTCAACGCAAAATAAAGACGTGACAATTCAAAACAATAAAGACTAATGTCATCTTTCTTTCTTATAATTACAATTAAAGACTAATTTTATACTCAAATTAAAGAGTGATGATCATTCTGATGGTTAAGAAAACTCAAAGTAATGAAAAATAAAATAAAATTTTATTTACTTTTTTTCTTAACAGCTTTTTGACTTGTTTTAAACGAATTGAAAGCGCAAAGAAAACTTTCAAGTTTCACTTTCAATTCCTCTATGCATAATAACAACGACCAAGACTAGAAAAAAAAAAACAACGACCAAGTTATTGATGGTCCTCAGGATGTTTCTTGTTTTGAATGAATGAGCTACTGTACCCGTGTTCAATTTGGATCAATAAATTGCACTCATATGATCGGCATCAACCATGCATTTGGAAGTTGACCCTGCCTTGTGAATTGCTTCTCCATTCCCATTTTTCCATTCCTCACCAACTCTCCTTGGACAATGGCTGCTGGAACATCGAAATCTCCTGAATTCTTTTTCTCTTCATCTTCTTCCCCCCAACCCAACTGGATCTACGACGTCTTCTTGTGTTTCAGAGGCGAAGACACGCGCAAAAACTTTACCGACCACCTCTACTTCGCTTTGAGAGATGCTGGAATCAAAATCTTCAAAGATGACAACGAGCTCCGAAGAGGAGAAGATCTTGGATCCAAACTATTACAAGCAATCCAAGGGTCCAGAATCTCTGTCATCGTTTTCTCGAGGAATTATGCGGCTTCGAAGTGGTGCCTGGAGGAACTTGTAGAGATCATGGAGTGCCGAAGAACTGTGACGCAGTGGGTTCTTCCTATATTCTTTGATGTTGACCCCTCGGATGTGAGAAACCAGACAGGCAGTTTTGCAGAAGCATTCGCAAAACATGAAGAGCATTACTTCTTGGACATGGACAAAGTTCTCAAGTGGAGAAAAGCTCTGTGTGAGGCTGCTAATTTGTCAGGGTGGGATCTAAGAAAAACTGCAAACGGGTAAGTTTGTATGGGCAATAGTTTTATCTAGGGCCTTAAATGAACAAGTGTGTTCACCAACCCACACAATACCTGTTCAGATAAACTCGACTAACAGAGAACAAAGTAACGAATTAAAAAAATAATAGGAAAACTAATAATGTTATTTATTGTGATAGTGACCTATTATACAATAGAAACTTTACCTGCAAATTAACCAAGTGATACTCACCTATTTGTCATAGATTCGCGTACTTATAACATACTTCTATGGTATAAAAATTTAGTTTCTTCAAACTTTGTTCCGATATGTAATATCATAAACGCTAATGAGTTAAGGAGAATGGCCAAAACTAATGTGTTCTAAGTTTTTACTTATTTGTGTATATGAAACTAATATCTCAATTCTCCTTTGTATAATGTGACTCTACCTATCTTCTTAAAATAATTTTCAGGCATGAAGCCAAGTTTATTAGAAAAATTGTTGAAGAGATTTCAAGAGAACTGAACAGCACACCCATGTTTCTAGCACTTTACCCAGTTGGAGTAGATTATCGTGTGCAAGACATGATTTCTTGCTTAAGTGTTGGAGCTGGCGATATTCGCATTGTAGGAATTTTGGGAATGGGCGGAATTGGAAAAACAACCATTGCTAAAGCCATTTATAACCAATTTTTTTATGGATTTGAAGGTAAAAGTTTTCTTGCAAATGTTAGGGAAACTTCCAAGGAACCCAGGGGTCAGGTTCGTCTCCAAGAACAACTTCTTTCTGACATCTTGAAGACAAGAAAAATAAAGATAAATAGTGTAGATAGAGGAATAAGTATGATCAAAGAGAGACTTTGTAATAAAGCAGTACTTGTGATACTTGATGATGTAGACCAGATGGAGCAACTGAATGCTATAGCTAGAAGGCGTGACTGGTTTGGTTTGGGAAGCAGAATTATTATAACAACCAGATATGAGCATTTGCTAAAGGAGCTAGAAGTGGATAGTGTATATACAGTTACAACAATGAACAACAGTGAATCGCTTGAGCTCTTTAGTTGGCATGCCTTTAGGAATAGTTCACCAACTGAAGATTACACTGACTTGTCAAAAAGTGTCGTTGCTTATTGTGGAGGACTGCCACTAGCTCTTGAAGTTTTGGGCTCATTTCTATTCTCTAGGAGCATCCCAGAATGGAAAAGTGCATTAGATAGACTGAAAAAGATTCCTCATGATCAAATTCAAAAAAAACTTAGAATAAGCTTTGATGCACTAAGCGACAATACAGAAAAGGATATATTCCTTGACATAGCCTGTTTCTTCATTGGAATGGACAAAGACTATGTTATAAAAATATTGGATGGTTGTGGTTTTTTTGCAGAGATTGGAATAAGTGTTCTCATTCAGCGGTGTCTTCTTAAAGTTGGCATATCCAACAAGTTTATGATGCATGATTTGCTGCGAGACATGGGAAGAAAAATCGTTCATGAAAAATACCCCAACGAACCTGGAAAGTGGAGTAGATTATGGCTGCATGAGGATGCATTTGATATATTGACAAAGCACCAGGTAATAAGAACTTTTGAACTAAAAAAATAAAAAATAAAAATAAAAATTAGAGCATTTTGTTTTCTAATACGTGTGTTTTTTGGGAAGCAAATGCATGCTAATTCATGCCTATCTCATGCCTCATAGTGTAATCCATATGTTTCTTTTCTGAAAAATAGGAACACTTGTTTTCTTTGCTAACATCTTTTTATTTTTGTACTTGCAAACATAATTACATTGTACTAATCAAGGTCAGATAAATGAAATAATTAACAAGAAAGAATTTTGGTTGGTTGAAATGGTTAAAACCACTACTTATCCAAAAAACCTAGGTTTATAAAAAATAATGAATTTAATAATTTAATTAATGTTTTAACACTTCAATAAGTGAGACCAATACATGGAATATTCAATTGAAATTAGAGGTAAATTACAAAGACAAGGTTTGAACTCATGATCTTTTGCTCCAATACTATATTAAATCATCAATTTCTCCAAAACCTTGATACCATGTTAAATTATTAATTGTCATAAATTTTTAAAATAAGTGGTGATTTATCACAAATATTGGTGAGGGATTAAACAAATGGGAGATTTTCCTTGTTATGGTATGAGGTTTCAAACTATAGGTTCACATAGTGCATCTTACGTAGCACATATTGCAAGCTTGTTTTCGCTCAAGTTTATATAATTTCTTTGATTACAAAAAAAAGTTTGGACTAATCACTTGTCTCATGCAATTCTTGTTTTTTACAGGGAACAAAAGCAGTTGAAGGACTTACTTTAGAATTGCCAAATTTAAGAATTGTGAATTTCAATTCAAGAGCATTTATAAAGATGCAAAGACTGAGATTACTCCAACTTGATTATGTACGACTCATTGGAGACTATAAATATCTTTCCAAAGAAATAAGGTGGCTCCGTTGGCATGGATTCCCTCTAAAGTTTGTGCCAAACAACTTTTACCCAAGAAACATAGTTGTGATTGACTTGCAATATAGCAATCTCAGAAGAGTTTGGGAAGTTCCCAAGGTACAATAATAAATGATTTTTTTTAATGTTTTAGGCTATAATATTGTGATTTCCTTCATTTTTCATTGTTTATTTTCTCATTTGTTAAGCAGATGTTTGAGAAGATGAAAATTCTAAATCTCAGTCACTCTCATTATCTAAGCCAGACTCCTGACTTTTCAAGACTCCCCAATCTTGAGCAATTAATACTCGAAGATTGTACGAATTTGCTTGAAGTTCACCACTCTATTGGAGATCTTAGTAGTCTTGTTTTGGTAAATTTGAAAGATTGCAATTGTCTTACAAGTCTGCCAAAGAGTTTCTACAAGTTGAAGTCTCTAGAAACTCTCATTCTTTCTGGGTCATTGCCTTCACTCTTTTCGTCGTGTATATCAACAAGGAAATGTCTCAAGTCGACTAGTCTATTGTCTGCTATGCTACACGGCTTTAACTCACTAAGAGACTTGCGTCTTAGGAAGTGCAATTTATCAGAAGATACAATTCCTACAAATCTTTGGAGTTTATGTCCCCTTGAATTTTTAGATTTAGGATGCAATAGTTTTGGAAGCCTACCGCCAAGTCTAGGTGGTCTTTCGAAGCTTGGACAACTCATCGTGGATGGTTGTAGAAAGCTTAAATCAATTCCAGATTTACCAGCAAGCTTGTATTTTCTATATGCAGACGACTGCATAGCGCTAGAACGAGTGCAAAATCCATCAAAACTCTCAAATATGTTCAGTTTGTCCCTTGCTAATTGCCGGAAATTAGTCGAAATTCCAGGTATAGAGAATTGGTCAAATCCCGTTAGATCTGTTGACATGGAAGGGCGCAGAAATCTGACATACACTTTTAACCACAGCTACCTACAGGTGCAAGTTTCTTTAACCTCTCTTTCGATACCATGTTAAACCATCGGTTATCTCACATCTTTTTATTAATACTTTAACACATGTCATAGGAATGAAGTATGCGTGGAATTGGTAGAACGTTTTTCATTTGTCTCCCTGGCAGTCAAATTCCTGATTGGTTCACATATCAGGGTGAGGGAGCCTCGTTACGTTTTGAAGTGCATACTGTGGATCAGATATTGAAAGGGTTTGCTGTATGTGTTGTCACTAACTTACTTGTTCCGGGATTATCTTTCTATAAAGGTATCACTTCATTTATCAACCATACCAAGAATACTGTTTTCACCCTTTCGTTAGACTCAACTGGTGGCACAGCGCATCGTGGAGATCACCTGTGGGTAAACAATGTTGTTACCAACGATTTTGAGTGATGGTGATGAGGCAGAGGTTGTTGTAGATTTGGCAGTTGAAATCAGTGTTAAGAGGATAGGGACTTGTCTAGGATATGGAGGCTAGCGTTGTTGATGGAAAATGATTCATCAAATGAGGATATATGCCACTGTTGTTATAGTGAGGATAAGGAGAAAAATGAGTAATAATTTTTGTTTGTTTTTATGACGAGATATGTAAAGCTTTTTTTTGAATAGTTCTAATATATGTGTCTTACGCTTATTGTATAATTATTGAAATACTAGTTGAACAGCACGTGCATTGCACGTGCTTGATTCCCTTTGGTATATTCTCATATAATTGTTAATAGGTATATATATATATATTATATATATATATATATATATATATATTATATATATATAGATTATTGAATAATATTATTGAATTTTCTAAACGAATAAAGTGAAACTATAAATTGATAAAATATGATATACTAAAAATAATCATTATATTATAGATAAATCACTATTGAATTTTAAATTAAATATTTTATTTAGGTAAAAAAATGTGTACTTAAAAGCGGGAAAGGGAAGTGGTATTTCTCTATTTCTAATTGTGATGTGTACTATGCGTTGCCTTGTAACTTTGCAATTGTTAATTCAATTCTCAAAATAAATTTGAGTGACACAATGACATAGAAAGAAAAAATTTAAAAAAAAAAAAAATAAATTAGTCGAAATGGGTCTAAACAACACACTCACCAAAATCAACAACCATTTCAAATCCTACCAATCTAACATTATTTTTGTAATCTATAATTAGTGGGTATAACAATACTATAAAAGAAAAATGTAGAGATTTTACATTATTACAACCCATGGCCGGAATCCCTTATTGGGTTTACTACATTCTTCTTCTTTTCTTCCTCACTGCCCTCTAAAACTCCCGAGTCTCGAATACAACAAAACGTTTAAGAAAATCACTATTATTATAGAAGTAAATTCATAATGTTTGCATTTGTGGGAAGATGCCAGACCCACCTTCCGAAAATGACAAAAACCAATAAAAAGAAAACAATGTAAATTCTCTTTCTTCACATACAGATGCCTTATTTTCTCATATAAGTCATATAAAATTTCACATATATCTTCAATTGAAAAAAAAAAAGAAAAAGGAAATTAAAATTAAGATTCCCAATCTTCCCAAAAACCAAACAGAGCCTAAGACTCAAAATTGAAAAGGAGACTAAGAGAGAAGGATTAAACATGAATAACACCTTCAATCTTAGACCTAATGAAGGCGTAGAGGTGAGCGAAGGAATTGTCGCCTAAAAAAGAAGTCTATTACATTCAAGAAAATTCTTACAATTACATATACAGTTCAAGCATAAAAATTAATTAAAAAAAATATTAATTAAGAGAATGTCACTTGGCTGAAAATGAAACCATACCACAAAGCGAGACAGATTTAAGAAAAGGGTGAACAAAAAGGATGGATAAAGAAGATGAACCAAACTTGAGGTTGCAATTCAAAACAAAGTAAAGAAATTGTTATTTGCTCTTTATAGTATTTGTAATCGGTGGAAAAGAAAATTGAACTCTCGGTGGAGAAGAAAATTGAACTCACGTTACATTGTCTACGTTTCACCAGGTTTCATCTGATCTTAATCTAGTCCTCTTAAACAAAAGTTGATAAAGAAACCGTTTGTTTGTGTTTGTAGTTTTTGAAGGCAGTTGTAAATATAACTGAATCCATGTTTATCTAGTTGTAACTGTCACTCTTTATCTGGTTGTAAATAGTAATTTTACAACTTAAAGATTAAAGAAATTGTGAAAGATAAAAATAATCCTACATGATTTAACAATGAAGAAGAAAGAAAAAGGGTAAAAGCGTAAAACTACACTATCAATTAAAATGCACTATTTACCTGGCATTTTCACTTTTTATATACCTTTAGGTAAAGATAACTGAATGTACAATTATTTAGATAATTAATTGCATGTAAGGGCAAAAACATAAAACTATACTATCAAATAAGGACAAAACTATAACTCCACACTATCAAATAAAATAAACAATTTAAGAGGCATTCACACTTTTTATATACCTTTAGGTAAGGATATGTCATTCTCCTAAGGTAATTACTACTTAAGGGAGTATTCATCAATCTTTTTACCAAAACAATGGTATTGAAATATATTTTGAATTTAATTATATGGTTGCCATTTTTTTTCTTTTTAAATAAATTAAGTGATAAGGGTTTGTTCAAACTAGAAGAGTGAAAGGCCTGTTTGTAGCCGAAGTTTGAAAAAAAAAATGTTAGGACATTAGTGATAATGAGAATGCTTATGTAAATTAAAAGGGTAAATTAATGATATCGAATTCCACTATATATTTTAATATTTATATATATAATCAAGTATGGATTTTAATTAAACCAGCTTCAAAATTAGGCTTGAGTTTGTAAAAGTGCTCTTTCTCATGGGTGGTATGTGTTAGAAGTTTAGACTCAACAATAAATAGGTTCCATATAAGAGATTTGCATGATAAGCTTTAAAATGGTTATAATCCTGAAAAACCCATATATTAATTTTTAGTTTTCAAAAGGGTCAGAGGAGGACTAAGGGGAATGAAAAGATTTGCTGTAATTGGGGTATTGATCACAAGATACTGGTATAGGTTTTGTTTGTTTTGTAAGAAAATTCACTATATGGTATGACCTATATGCCACATGTGTATATAGTTTATAATCTTTATTAATAAAGATTATAAATTAGGTTTCGAACTTGGATTCTCCATGTTCATAAAGTCAACCTAAGACCACCATGCTATGCATCCTTTTATGTTTTAGTACTAAAGTTTAATTTGCTTTATAATTTACACTCTTCTGAGCTATAATTATTTGATATTTATCCCATATAGTTTTTTATTTTGTTTAGCATAAATATTTTATGAAAGTATTATGCTATGAAATATTTTGTGATCAAAATAAAGATCGAAGTTTTATGATGCTATTATACAGTAGTGAAAATCAAAGTGACTTGGGAATAGCCACAGCATCCCAAGTCATGATGATAATACATAAAGGTTGAAGTTTTATGATGCTATTATAAAGTAGTGAAAATCAAAGTGACTTGGAAATAGCCACAGCATCCCAAGTCATAATGATAATCACATCAAGAAAATCTTATAAAACTTCATAAATGTTATATTGTTTAGTATATGCGTGATGCCTAGACCTAAGAATAATTAATTGAGCCACACATGTTGGTAAATGTTTACGGTACTGTCCAAAAATACAATGTTTAGGAAAGTCTTGGGATTTAAGTGCATCCAATGTGAGCCCCCCCACTTTCCTGGAAACTTACCTGGTTGTTCTTTGAAAAATACTGTTTATCCTACTTTCATATTGGTTTGTTTATTATTCTTGGTAGATGTTAATGAAGTAGTAATTATTATAATAATTTTGGGAGAGCCACAGCACTCCAATTTTATAATGATAATTGTATCAAGAATATATATGTGAATTTCATAAGGAAAATTAACTTCGTGTTGTAATTAATTCATAAATTTAATTGATAATCCTCATAGGGACGTTTTTATTTTTATGACTTAATTAGAATAAGATAGTAAATTTAATATTAAAAATGAAATTTATCTTGTTTGCCCACAAGTACGAAGAATTTTATTTCTTATTGTTTAAATTTATTAATCCTATTAATAAAGAGTAAATTTCATGTGTGATGTAACCTTTGCCCACAAGTAGGTTGAAATTTACTATTAAATTGACATTGGTTAATTTAAATAAAGTTATTTCATTTTTCATAGCATTTAAGTATATTATTTTTCTTGGTCATTTCAGTTATTCCTACTACTTTAGTTATTGGTATTTTATGTTCCAATGCTTAATGATAACAAATTTTCTGACTGAAAAGAAAATGTGTCTTTTCACATTGAGGTGCTTGGAACTCGATCTGACGCTCTGTGTGAACGAACTCACCCGTTCTCACGAAATCAAGTACACCACATGAGATTTATAAACATGAATGGTGGGAGTGATCTAATCGCATAAGTTTGATGTTCGTTAAATCTCATTTCACCAAAAGCATCATGGTTTTATTCATGAATGTTTTAAGGCCAAAATTTTTATAAAGGCCGTTGAGGAAAATTTAGTGAGTTTCAATAAAGCTTTAGTTAGCACCCTAATGGAAACATTTTCAAGAAAAACCTTTTGACAGTTTTAGAAGTGTGCGTGAGCACATTATAAAAATGAAGGATATTGTAGTTCAACTTAAGTCCCTAAATATTGAGATTTTGAGTCACTCTTGGTCTATTTCATATTAGATTTTCTTTATTCTAAATAAGATATTTTTTAAAATATCTTATGACACACATATAAATAATGGTCAATAAATGAATTTTCTGACCATGTGTGTTTAAGAAGAGTAGAGACTAAAACATGAGAATAATGTTTACATGGTTACTCATGCTAAGGATAAGACCAACAAATGTAATCATGCCCAACGGTTAAAAGTAGAAAGATAATGTGCCAATAAAGTATAATGGCAATCAAGATACTTGTTTCTTCTTCAAAGGGAAAAATACAGGCATATAAAGAAAGATTGCATAAAGTATCAGAAATGACTTGAAATAAAGGTAATCTCATATATCTAGTGTGTCATGAATCTCTTTTTTTGAATCTCCTAAATACGTTGTGGATTGATCCTGGTTTAACAATCCATGCAGTCAACACAATGCAGGGTTTCTTAAAGTAAATAGTGTGTTAATAAGACCTTCACAATTAAAGGTAGTTGGGACCATTAGATTAATTTGCAAATTCAGTTATGTTTTAGACCTCAATAATGTTTTTTATATATTTCATAATTTTCAAGAAAATTTAATTTCCGTTTGTTAAATCAAATTTCAATAGTATTTTTAAATTGAAATTTTTTTATTTGGGGTGGAATATTGTTGATGGTCTATTTTTTTAAATTGATCTAGATCCCAACTTTGAAAAATTAATTGTTTATCCCTGCATATTGATGTTGGCATAAAGCGGAGTGTTGTTAAAGAAAAATCCTCTATGTTATGGCACTGAAGATCGGAATATATCTTCATGAAGAAAATAAAATGTTAGTAAATGATAGAGTGTTTTATAACTCTTGAATTTTACTATCTTAGGTATTATATGGACTGCATTAAGGAAAAGCAGACCAAGTATACCATTAAAGGTGCCAAAATTGGATTTTTGAGATTCTTGAAATCATACACACTGATAGGTGTGGACCTTTTTATACTCCTTGCCAAAATGGTCTGAAATATTTTTATTTCTTTCAGTAATAACCATACATGATTTATGTATTTCTATCTTCTAAAGCTGAGACATTAAATACTTTCAGTACCTATAAGGTAGAAGTAGAGAAACAATAGGAAAAAAAAATCAAGATTGTCAGATCTGATATAGGCAAAGAGTATTATGGTAGGAACACATAAAATGAACATGATTAGTAACTCTAATATTCTATTGTTCTTCTTATAATCCTAGAGTTGTTGAAGTCTAAAATTGCAAAATTTCTAAAGAATGCTGAACTTAGTGGGAGTGCTTATCCTCGAAGAATTAAAGGAGGCACGAGAGTTGACTAAATATCCTTCAGATGAAGGATGTTTGATTGTGTTGAGGGAAAATCAAATTGACTACCCTAAGCCACAATTAATTACAAAATAGTCAACTCATGAAAAATAAGTTCAAAATGAACCTACTCAAACTTTGCAAAATGCAGGGGAAGTAGGATTAAGAAGATCCTCTAGAATAAGGAGACCAACAATTCATAGTGATTATGTTATATACCTCAAAAGTTTGATTTTGATGTCAGACCTAAAGATGATCCAAAATTGTTTTCACAAGCCATGAGTAAAAATAACTCCACATTGTGGTTTAATGCCATGAAGAAAGAGATGGAATCCATGATGTCTGGAATTTCGTTGACTTATCAAAAGGAGCTGTAGCTTTAGGCTGCAAATAGGTTTGCAAAACTTAAAGAGGTGTTCCTAGGTAATGTTGAACGATATAAAGCTGGACTTATAGCCAATGGTTTTATTCTAAAGGAAGACATTGATTATCATAAAACCTTCTCTTCAGTATATAAGAAATATTCATTTATAATAATTATGATATAAGTAACTCATTTGGATATAGCGTTACACCAAAACAGATGTGAAACAACTTTCTTGAATGAGGATCTTGAAGATGAGGTTTATCTAAGGTTTTGATGATAACAGTCAGAAGACTTGCAAATTAAGGAAATCCATGTATGAGCTAAGACAAGTCTCCCATCAGTAGTATACAAAATTTTACAAGGTTATTACCTCATACGGTTTTATTAAGAACCTTGTTAATTAGTGTATATACCTCAAGGTCAGTGAGAGTAAAGTAATCTTTCTAACCCTATAAGTAGATGTTATCTGCAAGTAGTGATTTAGGTTTGCTACATATAGTTGCTCTTACAAAACTTTGAAATGAAGGATATGGGTAAAGCCTTTTATGTCATTGACATAGAGATTCACAAAGACAAATAAAATAATATTAAGACTGTCTCTAAAAGGCCTACATTGAAAATTTTTTGGAGAGATTTGGAATGAAGGACTGTGAACCTTTAGTAGCACCTATTATTAAAGGGGATAAATTCAGTAAAGATCAATGTCCCTGTAATGTATTGGAACGAGAGCATATATAAGGTATTTTGTATGCATCTGCAGTATGTAGACTAATGTCTCCACATGTTTGCATTAGACTTTACATTGGACTGGCAGTAGGTCTACTAGGTCAATTGAGAACTGCAAATAAAGACTTGCGATATATGCAAGAAACCAAGAACTATAATTTAACCTAAAGATACACTTACCATTTGGAGGTAGTTGGTTATTAAGATTTAGATTTTGCTGAATGTGTAAGTAGTAGAAAGTCTAATTCATGATATATTTTCTTGCTAAAGAGTTATACTGTAATGACCTAGGGAAAAGCGCTAGCCACATTGGTGCTATCACCCAAAAAGACTAGTCAATTTTGAAGTTTCTCTAGAATCACTTATAAAGCCCAGTTTCACTTAGTAACTAGGCGATGTGGGACAAAAAACTTATCACTCTCTTTATAAACCACCCACTCTATGTGGCTATTTCTCATCTTTTCAATATGGGATCGGGGTGTTACATATATCTTGGAGATGCAGTAAGCAGACTTTGCTACGTCTACCATGACAACAGAAATTATTACATGCTATGAATTCATTACACAGGCATTATGGTTGAGACATTTTGTCAAAGGTCTCAAGATTGTCGATTTTATAGTTAGACCCATAAAGATATTCTACGATAATTCTACTACATGTTTTTTTTTGTAAGAATAACAAGAGTAGAAGCAGAAATAAGTATATCGACATAAAGTATCTCAATGTGAGATAGAAAATTAAAAGACATGAAGTATCTATTGAGCATTTAAGTACTGAATTAATGATTGTGGATCTTATGACTAAAAGTTTACCGGTAAATCAGTTTAAAAGTCATGTGGAGCATATGAGAATCATTGATTCATTTTTGTACTTAGTATTTCTCTCTAATTGGTCTATAGAGATAAAGTTATTGTTATAAAGATTTATTATGCACATTTCTTTATAATTTATCCGTAAGGATTAATAAAGTTGGACCTGAATGACTTATAGGAAATTTATTCATAAAGCTTGACTTCCCATAAAGTACTCAGACAATGAATTTTACACATCGTAATGCATGGAAGGGACGACCTATTATATAATGGTTTTATCGCCATGATTTATGTGAAGCATTTCTTGTATAAGTGGGAGGATTCCATAAATTGTTGGAATTGTTGTGGCCATACTAAAGAACCTAACACCATAAGGATATGTGTCATAAAGGCCAAGTGGGAGAATGTAAGAAAATCCCTTATATGGTATGACCTATATGCCACATGTGTATATAGTTTATAATCTTTATTAATAAAGATTACGGTGTACGGTAATTTATTTCACAATATATTTAATTAAGATTATGGAATCAGCAATAATTGCAAATTGATCTGATTGCAATTAATTTGTTTTTATATCAAATCAATTTATTCCTTGATAGGAGGAATAATTAAAGCCTACAAGTAATTGAGGGTCCTTGACCTAGCTTATAAATACAGAGCATGTGTATTCCATCATTACGGCTTAAGTTTAAGAATAGGTCAAAAGATACTTTTCTATTATATTACTATTTTCAGGGATTTGTTTCAGAGGTTCTTTAGTTCGCTTGATGTTGTACAAATATCCACCTAAATAAATAGGCGAATAAATGTACGTTTTACTCTCAAGTGCACAAGATCAAAACAATAGTATAGACGACAAATACGAGATCATTCCCACGAGGATTGGTAAAATATGTTTAAAAAGCAATTCCTAAGAAAATATCTTGAATGAGATGAGATAAAAATATTGAATTAAAATAATAAGAATAAAGGGTAGGGCTTCGATATCCACTGCTAATCATACTCAAATAAGGTAAACAATATGCACAATGCTACAACCATATCATGATACTCAATGTTTGCCAACCTAAGGGCATGACATCTACTCCTTAGGCTATTGATTTCCCTAAGCAACGAGTTAGGCATGACATCTATTCTAACTCTTTTCTTTCTCAAAGGATTTAATGGAATCTACTAAGTTGTTCTTTAAGAAAGCATAAAACTATAGAGATCGACAAACACATGGAGCCTAGAGCATAGTATCTACTCCGATTTTTCATGTTGATTAATCCAAGAACCTGTGATGGGGTTTTTTTGTTACTCTATTAGGCCCAGGACTCGGCCATTCAAATTGACCTAAATAACATATCCAAACCACAAGCATATGATGATCAAATACATACATGTAAGGAATTTAAGAAAACTGGAAATAATCAAGTTAAGCATCAAAAATATGAATTGTAGCAAGACAAATTGAAACCTTAAAAAGACATGATTATTGCTTCAATCGAGCCCTAACTAAAGTATTAGCTACACATAATTTGGATGAAAATCATCCCCATAAGAAAATAACAAAGAAAGAACTAAAAAGAAAGAAAGAACTAAGAAAAACTCTTCTTTGAAGCCTTTGATTCCTCTCCTCAAGCTTTTGTGTTTGTTTTGGAGGACTTAGGGGAGTATTTATAGAGTTTAAGAACAACCCTAGTCAATTTCGTGCACCCTAGGAAGTCCAAAATCGAGTTAGAGTAGGTTTAGGATTTTTCCAAATTGGGTTTGTTGACATTACTGTTCACCGCACAAAGTCGCTCAAGGCACCCTGATAAGTCGCTCGAGCGAACCTTATCTGATTCAGATTTTGCTTAATGATTTGTTCCTCTCTGAGTCCTCTTTCTAACNCAATCGAGCCCTAACTAAAGTATTAGCTACACATAATTTGGATGAAAATCATCCCATAGAAAATAACAAGAAAGAACTAAAAGAAGAAAGAACTAAGAAAAACTCTTCTTTGAAGCCTTTGATTCCTCTCCTCAAGCTTTTGTGTTTGTTTTGGAGGACTTAGGGGAGTATTTATAGAGTTTAAGAACAACCCTAGTCAATTTCGTGCACCCTAGGAAGTCCAAAATCGAGTTAGAGTAGGTTTAGGATTTTTCCAAATTGGGTTTGTTGACATTACTGTTCACCGCACAAAGTCGCTCAAGGCACCCTGATAAGTCGCTCGAGCGAACCTTATCTGATTCAGATTTTGCTTAATGATTTGTTCCTCTCTGAGTCCTCTTTCTAACACTCTTGATCTTGCCTTAATCCGAGTTTTGAGCTAAAAGTTATGGCCAAAATAGTGCACAAGAGTCAAATACTCAACAGCTTTACAACAGTTAATGTGTTTTAAGCTCGAGTTGATAGAATTGATTTATTTTCTTCCAAAACCTATAAAATACAAGAAAAACACAAAAACAAGACAAAACATCATATTATAATGAAACTAAGGAATTATCATATTTGAATTAAGGGGCCTGAATGTGTAACATTCAACACTTATCACTTGAGCAAACATGGCTGAAGGTAATCCTAAATCATTTTACTTTTTCGCTGCTTATTTAGCATAACATTGTGTATATGCTAACATGTTTTAGTTTAGGTTGTTGAGAGAATTTGAAGCTTGTTTTAAAGTCAGTTCTTCTGCTGTTCTGCAGAAATTGTAAAGAGGTTTAGTTTTGTTGGTATAAAATGGTTACTAATTCATCCACAAAAGAAAAAAAGGGGTCAGAGGAGGGAACCACAAATGTTATGTAAAAATATGAGAACATACATCTATTATGTGGAACTACCATCCATAGCAGAAACCAAGGCAAACAGAGTGAATCAGAGTAAAGAATCAAGTCAAATAAGAAAAAGATAAAAAGTTGATATACTAGGTATGAAATCCCAAGTTTATGACAAAAAAGAAAAAAGAAGAAAGAAATAATCGCCAAATATTTTGATTAAATCCTCTCATTTTTTACTTCAAAATAAATGGTATCGGAATTAAACCAGAGAGCTGGTAGACTAGAAAACTGCTGACTCCCAAAAATGTCTAGTTTTCTATAGAAAGATTGTTGGTCAAGCAAAGGTCACACTTTTGCTTGCCTTCATACAAAACCAAATTCTCAGGACAAAAAAAAAAAGAAGCAGCAGCTTTAATATCCCTTTTCATTCTATTCTTCTTGACTGATTTATGCCCCCATTTCCATTAATTTTTCTACTTTCTTTTCTCTTTGTGATTACACCTTATATGAAGCATGAAATCATCACAAAATCACTATACACAAGAAGAAAGAAAAGAGAAGAAAAGCAAAGAAAAAAAAAAAAAGATCTAGAAGTCGAGTTATGTTAATTTTGTGCTTCAATTTCCATTGTTCACCTGTTGTATCCTGCTTCATACCTTGTATCATTGGGTTAAGCTAAAGGAATTTGGAAGCAGATCTCGAAAGATATTGGATCCCGAAAATACGCTGGATCACGGGAGAGTATCTCAGATTTGTCGTGAAGTCTTATCCCTGGTTGTTGGGCCTTATCGTGGGCTTTATTTAGCCTATGGACCCATAACTGATTGTATGAGGCATGCTCCGGTGGGTTGGACTTCCTTGTCGGCCCAAACACCAACAATCCTCCACATTAGACCTTTGTTGCATGGAGTGTCTGTTAAATCATGAATAGGTATTATCTATTTTAGTTGTCCAAGAAACCAATCGAATTTAATTTGAAGCATCCTAGGAGGTAAATGTTGTGCTTGTGATTCACAAATTTTTGAGTTAAAAGCTACGTGGAAACGTGTCACTCGCGTATTTGGGCTCACAAATACAAGTGCAAACGTATGGCAGAAAAAAGAAATGTTTGATGTGAGACTCAAACGGCGCAGTTTGAGTTAAAAAATGCATTGGTTAAATCTCATCCATTCAATATTTTAACAGTAAATATGCTGTAGTGAAATACTAAAGTCTATAGCTACAACACTGAAGCCAAATCTGAACCATTCAATGTTTGCCCACCAAGGTAACATAATGGACCCCCTTCAAATTTTTGCTATTGCCTATTGACATATTACCTAACCACACTTATTTTTCCTTTCCTTTGGGTGTAATCCTTACACGCCCAACCGCAGTGACAAACCCAACCACCCCATGCCTTTTCCCACCCTCTTACTTCTTGATTCAAGTGTATAAGGTTGTTTGGTACAAAATTATTTAAAAATTAAACAAAAAATTACATGAAATAAAAGATATATATAAACCGCTGTTTTTCTTGCAAATCAATTTTTAAGGGTGAGTTTTTCATTCAAGTATATAAGTTTGCAGTGGTTTTTTGTGACACATTAACTCTCTTCTAAGCTTAAAAAAACCGGAAAAACAAATGATAATTTCACAAAACTTATTTTCAATTATGTTTTATTTATTTATTTATTTTTTTGAAATCATGTTTCGAAGCTAACTCAATTTTATATTTTCCAACCCAACCCAACCCATAATATTCAGATAAATTTTCACACCTGATTGAGTATCTGAAAAATCACGATGCAACCCAATTGAAAGTGCAAAAAATACCAAAAAGCACTATCACCCAAACATATATTTTGAATTATATTCAATTTACTTCATACCTCTGGTTATGAGGGAACCTTGACTTTAGTAAATCTGTATGTCATCTATGGATGGTTACTGTTTTTATGTCTCCAATTTATTGATGACTCTAGTAAAGACCGTAGGTTATTTCCTATTCACTCTAAATCTCAAGTTTCACAAATATTTCTTAAATTCCAAAACAATGTTGAACGACTTTTTGCTTGTCAAATTAAAATTTTTCAATCCAGCTGGGGAGGGAAATATGGCTCCTTGAGTCGAATTCTCTCTTCCGCTGGTATTACTGATCACCAAATTTCGTATACCCACTCTCATCAACAAAATGAGACAATTGAACGTAAACATGGTCATATTGTTGAAACGGGTCTTACCTTATTGGCCCATTCCTTCATGCCCCAATTATACTGGGCTAGGCTTTTAAAACGGCCTTTTTTTCAATTAATTGGATGCCCACACCGTTACTCGTCAATAAATGAGATTTTATTCTCATGCCATTGACCAGTTCTTGGCTCAATTGTGGGTTGACTTTGCCTTGAAAGATTTACGGCTACAAAACACACACACATATATATATGAGGAGTGCTTAAGCACCTTCTAGAGGATCAACTAAGGATCAACTCCATTTTTTTTTATTTTTAATAAAAAAAAAAATGGAGTTGATTCCCTAAAGAGGTTCTTGGAAGGTGCTTATGCCTTTTTTTTTTCTCTCTCTCTCTCTTTCTCTCTTTCTTTTATATATATATATATATATATATATATATATATATATATATATTTGGAATATATATATCTATAGCTCCATGGAATTACTTTTAGAATATCACAAACCAAAGTAAAAAATGGGGTTAACTTCACTTACTCTCTGAATTGTCACGACTTTTGTAATGTTTTCCTCAAACTTCAAAATCTCTCAATTTAGTAAATCCAACTTTTAATTTTTTTAATGTTCCCACTCCGTTAGGATTTTCGGTTAAATCATAATAGAATGATGTGAAATTACTTAAAAACCCTTAATTTTTTTCAATTTTTCATTTTTTTTTTTAAAAAAAGTGCCCACGACTTGGTCACCTTATGTGACCCAGCGTGGGTCGCACCCATGGAATTTTTTTTTAATTAAAAAAGTAATTTTTATTCAAAATTAAGGGTAAATTTGTAATTTCTTTTAAAGTTATGGGCATAAAAGTCATTTCACATGAATTGGCCAAAAAAAGGATCTTCAATGTCATAGATAGGATATGAACGAAAGAAATTTCAAGTTGTATTTATAATTTTGTAATCTTAGAGCGTCAAACTATGCTATCTTAGAATTTTTACAAAATTCTAGATTTTATCTGATTGATGAATGAAAGTTGACATTATTTTTCACCAAAAAAAAAAAAAAAAAAAAAGCTATTAGAGAGGCTGAGAGGGTGGTTCGTGTTAAAAGCAAGAAAGCACTTTCAAAAATACCTTAAAGATTCTTAATTGAGACAAGTTGTGTTTTTTTTAGGTTTGGCGTAGAGGATCATTCCCATCTTTTCTTCCTTTGTGGCTCCAGCAAATGTGTATTGAGGAACTCTATGGAGAAATGCAATGTTGTTGATCCTCCTATCATATGGGAAAATGTTCTTGATTTGGGTCTGCAATATTGGTGTAAGAAAACCTTGTTTGCTTCTATATGCAAGCTTGTGTTTGGAGCCTCCATATACCATATTTGGCAGACCCGTAATGAAATTAGGCATGGTGGTACCCCTTGGTATAAAGAACAAATTCTAATAATAATTGATTTGGGTGTGCGTTCTCGAATTTTGGGGAAAGAAAAGTTGAAAAAAACTCCTGGTAATATTGAGTTTTGTTGTAAATGGGGTCTTCCTGATGGTGTGCTGGTGTAGTGTTTTTCCTCTTTTGTATTTTTTTCTTTTTTTCTAAGAGTTTTTCCTCTTTGGTTGTTCGTGGAGCTGATTGTTGCTTAGCCTCCTCTTTGTTTTTTGCAGAGTTGGTTTTTGTGTATGCTTGTTTTGGATTTTTTCCTTTCAAAAGTAAAAAAGGCACTTTCAAAAAATACCTGAAAGATTCTTAATTGATGACTTTAGTAAATAAAGTATGTCATCTATGGATGGCTACCGTTTTTATGTCTCCAATTTATTGATGACATTGGTAAATACCGTAGGTTATTTCCTATTCACTCTAAATTAAATCTCAAGTTTCTGAAATATTTCTTAAATTCTAAAACAATGTTAAACGACTTTTTGCTTGTCAAATTAAAAATTTTCAATTCGACTGGGAAGGAGAATATCGCTCCTTAAGTCGAATTCTCTCTTCTCCCCCATGTAACCCTCTTTCCTTATTGAATTAGAAAAAAAAAAAAAAAAAAAAAAAAAAGGTCGAATTCTCTCTTCCGCCGGATTTCACTTACCCACTCTCATTAACAAAATGGGGGCAGTAAAACGTAAACATGATCATACTGTTGAAACGGGTCGATGCCCATACCATTACTCCTCAATAAATCTCCTTTTGAGATTTTATTGATCTCATGACATTGACCAGTTCTTGGCTCAACTGTGGGTTGACTTTGCCGTGAAAGATCTACGGCTACAAACCACAAATATGTATATATTTGGAATATATATATCTACAGCTCCATGGAATTACTTTTGAATATCGCAAACCAAAGTAAAAAATAACAATATTCATTCCTAAAAGCTATTAGAGAGGGAGGTGGGTGTTAAAAGTGGATTTTTTTTTTTTAAAAAAAACAAACAGAGAAAAGGGCTATAAGGGAGTTAAAAGTGGTATTAATCACAAACGGATAGAAATTTCTTACAAGTTGGTTTGTAGAAAATTTTTACAAATTAACCTCTAAAAATGACATGTGTCCTTAATATATGAGAAACACTTACTTTTTTTTAATAGTATATATTTTCATATGTTTTTTTAATAATATTAATAAAAAAATATTTGCTTCTCAAATACTTAAAAGAACACTTATTATTTTTAGAGACTAATTTATAAAAATTTTTTACAAACCAATTTATAAAAAATTTCTGGTCATCACAATATATAGTTGCTACAAGAAATCAAACTAAAAAATTTATCTCACAGTACTCATGTATGTACAGTATTACAATGTTATAACATTCCTAACAGAAATCACGTACAATAGTTGGTACAACAAATCAGCCAAAAAAAATCAAATCACGTAGCCATCGAAACTCATGGTACAGTCTTTAATTAGGACAATTCTAATGATAGAGACCTATGCCTCTAAAGTCGAACCACCATAAATTATTTTTTTGACTTATTTTTCTCCATTAATTGCTTCAACAACTTTTTCTCCATTTGTATTTCATTTCAATTTTCTACTCTAAACAACGATGACATGGGGAAGAAGATGAATTGATGGAAGTGCAAAATGGCAAAGAAAATGCATGTATTCCACAATCCACAAGGTAGAGTCAACTCCCAAGTCTCGGTTGATCCCGATAATTATGAGTGCAAATCATTGATCCAATTTGAACGGGAGACAATTGAAAATAATAATTATCATATAATTTGATGATGTGTTAATAAAAATTAGTTATTAAGTCTAAAAAATTTATTAAAAAAAAAAAAAAAACTTATTTTTATTGCCGCTTCATCTCGAATTGTATAATATCATTGTCCATTGAAAATAAACTCAAAACTTTAGACCCATTTGTCAATGCTTTTTAGGTAATCTTTTTCTTTAATAATAAAAGCATCAACAAAAAATTCAAAATATAAAATATTTCAAAAAAATATTTAAAATTATTTTTAATTTTATGTCTGTCATACTCAAAAGCAAGAAGTATCCTTTAAAAAACTTTGTCTAAATAACCCAAAATATTATTATCCATTTTCAGAAAGAGCGATTATAAGTGCGAGTGTCCGCACATGAATAACTTTATGACTTTCTTATCATAGTGAATTTATGTGTGCTTTGAAAAAATGCGATTAAGGAATTGAAAAAAAGATATGCTTGGTGTTCTACTAAACTGTCTAACTCACTTGAATTTTTTTTTTTCTCTAAAAATAGAAAATTTACTTACAAGTTTTTCTTTTTTTTTTTTTTTAAAAAAAAAATTCTGAAAATTTACTTACAAGTTGAACGGCTTGAAAGAATACCAAAGAACTAATGAATTGTCTTTTTCTCTAATGTGTGAACTAGAGAATAAAAATATATGGTCCTGTATGTCCAAATCAACCATTATGGCTTGAAAGAATACCAACGAACTAAAGAATTGTCTTTTTCTCTAATGTGTGAACGCGAGAACAAGAATATATATAGGGGTTTGTTAGAATATCTTCTAAAAG
>FXXK01000346.1:147937-191563 GCA_900184695.1 Betula pendula
AAAAAAATTCTAAAAAACCTTTAAAAAATACACAAATATTTTTCATATATATATATGGTCCTGTCTGTTCAAATCAATCATTATGATTGCAGTTTGTTATATCTGAACACAAGAACAAGAATATATATATATGGTCCTGTCTGTCCAAATCAACCATTATGGCTTGAAAGAATACCAAACAACTAACGAATAGTCTTTTTCTCTAAGGGAAATGCTGGAGGGCATTCTCCCATCCCTCCAGCATTACATTGTTATAATATTCATTCCTAATAGAAATTAATAATTGGTACAACAAATCAGACAAAAAGAATCAACTCACGTAGGCATCGAAACTCATGTACAGTCTTTAGGACAATTCTAATGATAGAGACCTATGCCTCTAAAGTCGAACCACCATAAATTATTTTTTTGACTCATTTTTCTCCATTAATTGCTTCAACTGCTTTTTCTCCATTTGTATTTTATTACAATTTTCTACGCTAAACAACGATGGTGGGGAAGAAGAATTGATGGAAGTGCAAATGGCAAAGAAAATGCATGTATTCCGCAAGCCACAAGGTAGAGTCAACTCGCAAGTCTTGGTTGACTCCGATGATTATGAATTTATGGTGCAAATTATTCATCCAATTTTGACACGGGAACAACGTTTGGACTCTTTCACGTACCATTGTTCTTTCTTTCGTATAAGATGGGAACAATTTTATGACTTCCACACGTTAAACAATGATGTGAGGCTATTTCTCAACAAATCACTAAATAAGACAAAAAAATTATTACATTATTTCTTTATCTAAACAATCTAAAAATTATTAAAAAAATTTAATAAAAAAGTTAACATGATTCTTTGTATTCTTTTAAAATAGTGAAAATAGATAAAAAAAAATAATATTTTCAATCGAATAGTAAAAATTAATAGCTAAAATACTGAGTCAAATGTAAGTGCTTTAAAAAAATGAGTAACTAAATTTTTTTATTTTTAACTAAATTTTAGTTACATTTGCTCAATGATGTGAATGCTCTTAATGTAACAAAAGCAAAGTTAAAACTTAAAACAACTGTCATTTTGCTTAATTTAATGGGTAAAATATTCCTTTTTGTGTCTACTTAAGATTATTTTATCAATTGTTCTTCCATTACCCTTAAAGCATCTATTTACAAAAAAAATCATTTTGGTATTTCATGTTAAAGTAATGATTAATTAATTAAATTATTCTTTTCTATAGGCTTAAGCTTTTTAAATAAGTAATAATCTAATATGGTATCAAAGCAGATGTCATGAGTTTAAACCCTAACTCCACAATTCACCCTTCTTTTATTTTAGTCAAATATTTTATGTGTTGGGTTTCACTTATTAAGAGGATGTTTGAGTCCACATGTGAGAGAGAATATTAGAATATAAATTAAATTATTAAATTCATCACTACTTGTCCGCTTATCCTTTTATGATAAGTGGTGATTTAACATTGTATTAGAGCTAGAGGTCCTGAGTTCTGAGTTGGGACCTTGAATCAACAATTTACCTTACATTTCAAACTAAAGTATATATATATATAGCTCCGTGGAATTACTTTTGGAATATCGCAAACCAAAGTAAAAAATAACTTAATTACAATATTCATTCCTAAAAGCTATTAGAGAGGGAGGTGCGTGTTAAAAGCGGTATTAATCACAAACATGCAGAAATTTTTTACAAATTAATTTATAGAAAATTCATACAAATCAGTCTCTAAAAATAATGTGTTCTAAACATGTGAGAAACACATGTTTTTTTTTTTAATAGTATATGTTTTTATAAGTTTTTTTAATAGCATTAATAAGAAAATATGTGCTTCTCACATGCTTAAAGAACATATATCACTTTTAGAAGCTAATTTATAAAAAAAATTTACAAAACAGTTTGTAAAAATTTCTGTTCATCGCAATATATAATTGCTACAAGAAATCAAACTAAAAAATTTATCTAACAATACTCATGTACGTACAGTATTACAATGTTATAAGATTCCTTCCTAACAGAAATCACAATAGTTGGTACAACAAAACAGCCAAAAAAAATCAACTCACGTAGGCATCGAAACTCATGTACAGTCTATCATCAAAAAAAAAATTCTAATGATAGAGACCAATGCCTCTAAAGTTGAACGACCATAAATTCTGTTTTTGACTCATTTTTCTCCATTAATTGCTTCAACTATTTTTTCTCCATTTGTATTTCATTTCAATTTTCTACGCTAAACAACGATGACGTGCGGAAGAAGATGAATTGATGGAAGTGCAAAATGGCAAAGAAAATGCATGTATTCCACAATCCACAAGCCACAAGGTAGAGTCAACTCCCAAGTCTTGGTTGACTCCGATCATTATAAATTTATGTGTTCAAATTATTCATCCAATTTCAACACGGGAACAACGTTTTGACTCTTTTACCATCCTTCTTTCTTTCGTATAAGACGGGAACAATTTTATTATGACTTTCATAGGCTAATTAAGTGCTAATTAAGAAAAAAAATGTGTTGGAATCGAAAGTGCTTCCTTTTTGTCTCATTTAGCATTTTTTTTTTGTGTTCTTTTTTTTTTTAACAAACTTTAAATCATTACAATTCGAATCCTAAAGTTTGGTGTCAATTTGTCATTTTTGTCCAAATCAATCGTATGAAAAAATTTGTGAGCCTAACTCATCTCATAAAACCGATTCAATAGGAGAGGATTGTCCACTCCTTATAAACATGCCCAAAATTTTGTTCACAGGCGATGTGAGACTATTTCTCAACAAACCAATAAGTAGGACAAAAAATTATTACATTATCTTTTTATCTAAACAATCTAAGAATCATAAAAAAAATTAAATAAAAATAAAAATAAAAAAAGTTAATATGATTCTTTGTATTCTTTTAGAATAGTGAAAATAGATAAAGAAATAATATTTTCAATGAAATAGTAAAAATTGATAGCTAAAATGCTAAACTAAATGCAAGTGCTTTGAAAAAAAGAATACCTAAATTTTTTTTTTTTTTTATAAAAAAAAATTCTTTAACTAAATTTTAGTTAAATATTTGCTCAATGATGTGAATGCTTTTAATGTAACAAAAGCAAAGTTAAAACAACTGTCATTTGCATAAATTTAATGGGTAAAATATTCCTCTTTGCGTTTACTAATGATTATTTTATCAATTGTTCTTCCATTACCCATAAAGCATCGATCTACGAAAAATTCATTTTGGTATTTCATGTTTTTTTTTTATTCTTTTTGGTATTTCACGTTAAAGTAATGATTAAATAATTAAATTTATTCTTTTTTATAAGCTTAAATTTTTGGAATAAGTAATAATTTAACATGGTATCAAAGCAGATGTCATGAGTTTGAACCTTGACTCTACAATTCACCCCTCCCCTATTTTAGTCAAATATTTCACGTATTGAGTTTTACTTATTAAAAGGGTGTTTGAGCCCACATGTGAGGGGGAATGTTAGAATATAAATTAAATTATTAAATTCATCATTACATGTTCGTTTATCCTTTTATGATAAGTGGTGATTTAATATTGTATTAGAGCTAGAGGTCCTGAGTTCTGAGTTCGGACCATAAATCAACAATTTATCTCACATTTCAATTAAATTATTTCCTTAAATGAACAAAGGGTTTTAATTTTTTTTTTTTTTTTTAAAAAATGATTAACCCTATTCTCAAGTATTTCTTCTATATATATTTTTAACATTTTTATGTCTAAACAAAAAAAAAGTCCTTGCAGTTAGAATATGGAAGTTTTCCACATTAGGTTTGATTTATTTTTCATATTAAAATATTTATCATTTAAGTTTAATTGTAATCAAATCCTAGATATTTGATTATCATTCTTGTATTCTCTCTTCCTACCATGGTTTTTCTATGAACATAAACTATTTGCACAATGTAATTCTCAGGACAATTTAAGTGGTGGAAGTTTGCCTCGAAGGCCAAACTACCCCTCTGATTCTCTTGTTTCATTTTTCTCTCTTGCTTTTGTTACTATTCTCTCCATTTATATTTCATTACAATTTTCAATACTTGCAGCAGTGATTGCGGAAGAAGAATCGACGGAAGTGCTTGACAAAGAAAATGTAATTCACAAGATAGAGTCAACCCCCAATTTTTGGTTGACGCGGATAATTATGAAGAGGAATGCTAGGTGTACAAAGGTTTTTGTACAAAAACTTCTTATAAAATGAGGTGGCATTAAATGATTGAGTATGAGAAAAATAATCATTTAGTGCCACCTCATTTTGTAAAAGTTTTTTGTACAAAAACTTTTGTACACCAATCATTTCTCAATTATGAATGCAGATTATTGATCCAATTTTTGTGTGCTTTGAAAAAATGCAACTAAGGAATTGAAAAAATGCAATTAAGCAATTAAGGAATTGTCTTTTTCTCTAATGTATGTACACGAGAACAAGAATATATATACGGTCCTGTCTGTCCAAATCAATTAACCATCATGACTGCAGTTTATTGATCCAATTTGAATATGTAGAACAACGTTTTCTTTCTTTCCTATAAGATGGAACAACGTTTATGCCATTCATAATTCATAGGGTAATGAAAAAAGGGGTAGGAACTTGGGATTGAAAATTTGGAAGTGATGGAACTTGGAATTGAAAGTTTTTTCCTTTTGTCTTGCTTGGGTAACCGATTCAATTCAATTTTTTGTTGACTTTATGAATACTTTTGAATACTAAAAAGAAAAAAGGAAAAAAAAAAAAAAACTTATGTTTGGTTTAGAAAAATATATTTGAATAGGTAAATATATTTGAAAAAAGTAAAATTAAAAATAAATAAAAAATTATATTTTAATTCAAAAAAAAAAAATTAGTGTGGTTTCAAACCACCCCCAAACGTGTTGGGGTAGCTCAGCCACTCCTAGGGTGTGGATCGGCCACCCCCAAAAATTGCTTGGGGGTGGCCCTCCAATTCATTTATTTATTTATTTTCAGTTTCTTTTTCAAATTATTTTTTAAGTTAGGTTGAATAAATTTAAGTTATTGAGAAAAGTTGCCTTTTGAAAAGAATTGAATTGGATGGAGTTAGGTGGAAAAAAATGTACTTCCCAAACAGGCCCTTAAGATTTTTTTTTTTTTTTTAAAAAAAATTGAAATGATATTTTAATTCCATAAATTATCACCATTTTATCGCTTATTCTAGCAAACTTTTAATTTTAAATTTTTTTTTGAACAAGCAAACTTTAAATTATTACAATTCGAATTTGAAAGTCTGGTGTCAATTTGTCATTTTTATTGGAATCAACCATTATAGGACAAAAAATGATTAAATTATCTCTTTATTTGAACAATCTAAAATTTTTAGAAAAAAGAACTTGTCAAATAAAAACGCAACTTAAAATGCAAAACACTCTTCTTCCACCCAACAAGAAAATAACACATCGTTACACAAATATTTACCATGTTAGACCAATGAACCTCTCTCATAAAAAGGTCGCACTATCTCCAAAACCTGATATGTACATTCTATCTTCCCTACTCTCTCTATTCAATTTTCTTCTAAAAAATCACTAACTTAAATATCGGAGGTTCCTTGCTGGCTTTGAACGACATCACTTCAATAGTTTTTCCTTGTTTTGTAGGAGTCTGTCGTCAATCCAAACATCTGAAAAGATCGATTCTTCAATTATTATTATTTTAAATTCATAAGGGTATTTTTGTCTTATTGAAAAATTTGTATGGTTATTTTTGTCTTTATGTTGACCTTGGAGAAATTGATAATTGTTTGGTAATTTGAAGGAATATTGTCACAATTGAAAGTTTAGAGAAACATTATCAATTAAGTGGTAGTTTGAAATGTTATGTAAACTTTTTTTTTAATAAGAGCGACTTAAAGGGTTAGTTTGAGAGGTTATATATCCTTTTATGAGCGATGATCAGAGTTATCCCCTTTTGCCCTTTTTTTTAATGGAAATTACTTTTGGAATATCACAAACTAAAATAAAAAATAACTTAATTACAATATTCATTCCTAAAGCTATTAGAGAGGGAGCTGCTTGGTAGAACAAATCAGCCAAAAAAATCAACTCACGGAGGCATCAAAACTCATGTACAGTCTTTAATTAGGACAATTCTAATGATAGGGACCTATGCCTTAAAGTAGAACCACCCTCAAATTCTTTTTTGACTCATTTTTCTCCATTAATTCCTTCAACTACTTTTTCTCCATTTGTTTTTTATTACAATTTTCTACGCTAAACAACGATGGTGGGGAAGAAGAATTGATGGAAGTGCAAAATGGCAAAGAAAATGCATGTATTCCACAATCCACAGCCACAAGTTAGAGTCAACTCCCAAGTCTTGGTTGACTCCGATGATTATGAACTTATGAGTGCAAATTATTCATCCAATTTCATCACGAGAACAACGTTTTGACTCTTTTACCATCCTTCTTTCTTTCGTATAAGACGGGAACAATTTTATTATGACTTTCATAGGCTAATCAAGTGCTAATTAAGAAAAAAAAATGTGTTGGAATCGAAAGTGCTTCCTTTTCGTCTCAGTTAGCTTCTTTTTTTTAATTTTTTCTTAACAAACTTTAAGAAATCATTACAATTCGAATCCTAAAGTTTGGTGTCAATTTGACATTTTTGTTTAAATTAACCATGAAGAAATTTGTGAGTCTAATTCATCATATAAAACCGGCTCAATAGGAGAGTATTGCTCACTCCTTATAAACATGCCTAAGATCTTGTCCACAAGCGATGTGAGACTATTTTTCAACAAACCAGTAAGTAGGACAAAAAATTATTACATTATCTCTTTATCTAAAAAAAAATCTAAGAATCATTAAAAAAAAAATAAAAAATAAAAAAAATAAAAAAAATTTAATAAAAAAAGTTAATACGATTCTTTGTATTCTTTTAGAATAGTGAAAATAGATAAAAAAAAAATATTTTCAATGGAATAGTAAAAATTGATAGCTAAAATGCTGAACTAAATGCAAGTACTTTAAAAAAAAGAGTAACTAATATTTTTTTTTTTTTTTTAAGAAAAGAAAAAGAATTATTTTTAACATTTTTATGTCTAAACCAAAAAAAAAAAAAAAGTCCTTGCAGTTAGAATTGGTGAACCGCCAATTCTTGGTTGATCCAATTTTTGTAGTGGATCCTAATCGTTCTTATCGTAGAGGATTTATGTGTGCTTTGAAAAAAATGCAACTAAGGAATTGAAAAAATGCAATTAAGCAATTAAGGAATTGTCTTTTTCTCTAATGTATGTACACGAGAACAAGAATATATATATGGTCCTGTCTGTCCAAATCAACCATTAATTATGACTGCAGTTTTTTCTTTCTTTCCTATAAGATCGAACAACGTTTATGCCTTTCATAGGGTAATGAAAAAACGTGTTGAACTTGGAATTGAAATTTTGGAAGTGTTGGAACTTGGAATTGAAAGTGTTTCCTTTTTGTCTCATTTGGATTTTTAAAAAATAAAAAATAAAAAAACATAAAAAAAATAAATTTGAAATGATATTTTACTTCTAGAAATTATCACCATTGTATCGCTTATCTTTGCAAACTTTTATATTTTTAATTTTTTTTGAACAAGCAAACTTTAAAGTATTATAATTTGAATCCTAAAGTCTGGTGTCAATTTGCCATTTTTGTCCAAATCAACCATTAAGTAGGACAAAAAACGATTAAATTATCTCTTTATCTAAACAATGTAAAATTTTTAGAAAAAAAAGAAAAAGAAAAATCATATTTAGTCCATAGATTTTTATATGATTTGAATTTAGTTTAATTTCAAGAGTATGATCCCTAAGTTTTGCCAAAATTTAAATAGGTCACTCTCACACTTTTTAATCAAAATGAGTGGTTTGTCATATATCACTTATGTCTCAATTCATATACTAGCGTTCATATAAACATATAATATCAATGTCATATCATTAAGCGCCAATTCATTCATAAAAAATAAAAAAAAAATAAAAAAAACCAAAAAATAAAAAACAAAAGACCAACTTTAAAAACAAAAACAATCTTCTTTGTCATCTTAATCTTCTAGATTTGTAGTATTAAAGGAAGAACCATTAATTTTGATGTTGATATAGACCTTGGCGTGTCAAATGAGACACATGTGACAAATAGAAAACCATTAATTTTTACTGTAAAGTGATAGAGGGACCAATTTTAAAACTTGATTAAAACTTAAGGAACTTATTCTTAAAATTGAAAACCTAAGGACTAAATTCAAATCAGATGAACACTTAGGGATTAAATATAATTTCCCAAAAAAAAAAAACTGGTCAAATAAAAACATAACTTAAAATGCAAAACACTCTTCTCCCACCCAACAAGAAAATAATACATCGTTACACCAATATTTACCATATTGGACCAATAAACCTCTCTCATAAAAAGGCTGCACTAGCTCCAAACTTGATACGCACATTCTCTCATTCCTACTCTCCCCATTTAGTTTTCTCCCTAAAACATCCTACTGACTTTAGTATCGAAGGCTATCTGTTGGCTCCGAACGACATCACTCCGATAGTTTTCCCTTGTTTTGTAGGAGTCCGTCATCAGTTCAAACATCCGAAAAGATTGATGCTTCAACAATTTTTATATCTATATAAAAGAGAGTCCTCCCAACAATGGCCCAAGAAAACTTGGTGGAAGTCCAAATGTTATGTTTGTTAATGTATTTGTCTTCTATCTTTTATTTTTTATTTCCGAAATTGATACATGAGAAAAGCAAAAATACCCCCTTCAAACTATACCTATTGTCGATGCACAACCAAAAAAAAAAAAAAAAACTATAAATTGCATCAATGTCCCCCCACCCCAAAAAAAACTAGAAATTAAAAAAATAAGAAAAATAGGTGGACGTTGAACCCACCCTAGGGGTGACTTGGATACCCCCCAAAACGCTTGGGGTGGCTAACTCCCAAATTAAAAGAGGGTGGTTGAACCGCTCTAAAAAAAATAGTTGAGGGTAGCTTAGCCACCTCCTATGATTTTTGTGGGTGGTCGAACTAGCCCTTGGAGGGTGGTTCGTCCACCTTGAACCACCCAGAGGTGGTCTGCCCACCACCCCCAATTTGCTTCCCTTTTATTTATTCCTTTTTTTTTAACTTTTCTTTTTTAAAGAAAAGTTGAAATTTTGTTTAATTTTTATTAATGGTATTTTTATCGCATAAAACCTTACTTTTAGTAAGGGTATTTTGTTTAAAGGTCCTTTTCGTCGAAGATCTGAACACGGGAACAATTTTTCCGTGTTTGTCTCCATTTAGGTTTTTTTTTTTTTCTTCTTCTAACAGTTTTTTGGACTTTTTTTTTAAACGAATTGAAAGTGCAAAGAAAACTCTCAAGTTTCACTTTCAACTCATACTATGATAACAACGACCAAGTAATTGATTGTCCTTTCAGCTTGTTTTCTTCGTTAAATTTTCTTATTCTTGACTTTTACTTCTAGTTTCTTGTTGAGAATGAAACGTTGTTCCCCTGTTCAAGTTGGATCAATAAATTGCGCTCAAATGATCGGCATCAACCATGCATTTGGAAGTTGACCCTGCCTTGTGAATTGCTTCTCCTTTCCCATTTTCCACTCCTCACCAACTCTCCTTGGCAATGGCTGCCTCAACATCGAAAACTCCTGAATTCTTTTTCTCTTCATCTTCTTCCCCAAAACTCAACTGGATCTACGACGTCTTCTTGTGTTTCAGAGGCGAAGACACGCGCAAAAACTTCACCGACCACCTCTACTTCGCTTTGAGAGATGCTGGAATCAAAATCTTCAAAGATGACAACGAGCTCCGAAGAGGAGAAGATCTTGCATCCGAACTATTACGGGCAATCCAAGGGTCCAGAATCTCTGTCATCGTTTTCTCGAGCAACTATGCGGCTTCGAGGTGGTGCCTGGAGGAACTTGCGGAGATCATGGAGTGCCGAAGAACTATGACGCAGTTGGTTCTTCCTATATTCTTTGATGTTGACCCCTCAGATGTGAGAAACCAAACGGGCAGTTTTGCAGAAGCATTTGCAAAACATGAAGAGCATTACTTCTTGGACATGGACAAAGTTCTCAAGTGGAGAAGAGCTCTACGTGACGCTGCTAATTTGTCAGGATGGGATCTAAGAAAAACTGCAGACGGGTAAGTTTGTATGGGCAACAGTTTCATCCAGGACCTTAAATGAACAAGTGTGTTCACCAACCCATACAATACCCATTCAGATAAACTAGACTAACAAAGAACAAAGTAACAAATTACAAAAAATAATATGAAAACTAAAAATTTTATTTATTGTAATAATGATCTTTCACACAAGAAACTTTACCCGCTAATTAACCAAGTGATACTCACCTATTTTTCATAGATTCGCGTACTTTTAACATTCTTCTATGGTATAAAAATTTAGTTTCTTCAAACTTTGCCCCGACATGTAGTATCATAAATGCTAATGAGTGAATGATAAGAGTAATGATATATGTCAACCCCCATATCTACCTTATATCCACCCAAATTGATATAACTTTTAAAATCATTATTGGATTAAAAGTCAATAATGATATGTTATAAATCCAATGATAATTTTAAAATCTATATCAATTTTGATAGATATGGGGGTTAACATATATAATTACTTTAAAGATAATGGCCAAAACTAATGTGTTTACATATTTTTGTATATGAAACTTATATTTCAATTCTTTTTTTATATAATGTGACTCTACCTAACTTCTTAAAATAATTTTCAGGCATGAAGCCAAGTTTATCAGGAAAATTGTTGAAGAGATTTCAAGAGAACTGAACAGCACACACTTGTTTCTAGCACTTTACCCAGTTGGAGTAGATTATCGTGTGGAAAACATGAATTTTTGCTTAAGAGTTGGAGTTGGTGATATTCGCATGGTAGGAATTTTGGGAATGGGCGGAATTGGAAAAACAACCATTGCTAAAGCTATTTATAACCAATTTTTTCATGGATTTGAAGGTAAAAGTTTTCTTGCAAATGTTAGGGAAACTTCCAAGGAGCCTAGGGGTCAAGTTCGTCTCCAAGAACAACTTCTTTCTGACATCTTGAAGATAGGAAAGATAAAGATAAGTAGTGTAGATAGAGGAATAAGTATGATAAAAGAACGACTTTGTAATAAAGCAGTGCTTGTGATACTTGATGATGTAGACAAGATGGAGCAACTGAATGCTATAGCTAGAAGGCGTGATTGGTTTGGTTTGGGAAGTAGAATTATTATAACAACCAGAGATGAGCATTTGCTAAAGGAGCTAGAAGTGGATAGTGTATATACAATTACAACAATGAACAATAGTGAATCTCTTGAGCTATTTAGTTGGCATGCCTTTAGGAATAGTTCTCCTACCGAAGATTATACTGACTTGTCAAAAAGTGTTGTTGCTTATTGTGGAGGACTGCCACTAGCTCTTGAAGTTTTGGGCTCATTTCTATTCTCTAGGAGCATTCCAGAATGGAAAAGTGCATTAGATAAACTGAAAAGGATTCCTCATGATCAAATTCAAAAAAAGCTTAGAATAAGCTTTGATGCACTAAGCGATAATACAGAAAAGGATATATTCCTTGACATAACATGTTTCTTCATCGGAATGGACAAAGACTATGTTATAAGAATATTAGATGGTTGTGGTTTTTTTGCAGAAATTGGAATTAGTGTCCTCATTCAGCGATGTCTTCTTAAAGTTGGCATGACAAACGAGTTTATGATGCATGATTTGCTGCGAGACATGGGAAGAAACCTCGTTCATGAAAAATACCCCAACGAACCTGGAAAACGGAGTAGATTATGGCTGTATGAGGATGCATTTAATATATTGACAAAGCATCAGGTAATAGGAACTTTCTCAACTGAAAAAGAAAACAAAAAAAAGAAAAGAGCATTTTATTTTATAATACGTGTTATTTGGGAAGCAAATGCATGCTAATCTATGCCTATATCATGCCCTGAGAGCGTAATCCTATGTTTCTTTTTTTAAAATAGGAACATTTGTGTTCTTTGTTAACATCTTTTTATTTATTTATTATTATTATTACTTTTTTGGTATTTGCAAACATGATTACATTGTATTAAACAAAACCAGATAAATGAAATAATTAATTAGAAAGAATTTTGGTTGGTTGAAATTGTTAAAACCATCACTTATTCTAAAAGCCTAAGTTTATAAGAAATAATGAATTTAATCATTTAATTAATATTCTAACACTTCAATAAGTGAGACCAATACATGGAATATTATATTGAAATTAGAGGTGAATTACAGAGACAAGGTTTGAACTCATGACCTTTGCTTCCATACTATGTTAAATC
Source organism: Betula pendula (assembly GCA_900184695.1). Taxonomy (NCBI): domain Eukaryota; kingdom Viridiplantae; phylum Streptophyta; class Magnoliopsida; order Fagales; family Betulaceae; genus Betula; species Betula pendula. The sequence continues at coordinate 160,261 of FXXK01000346.1, forward strand.
ATTAATTGCTCCAAAACCTTGATATCATGTTAAATTATCAATTATCCTAAACTTTTAGAGTAAGTGATGATTTAACACAAATATTGGTGAGAGATCAAACAAATGGAAGATTTCCCTCGTTATGGTATGAGGTTTCAAACTATAGGTTCACATCGTACATCTTGCGCAACCCAGATTGCAAGCACTTTTTTCGCTTAAGTTAAAAAAAATTTCTTTGATTGCATAAGAAAGTCTGGACTAATCACATGTCTTATGCAATTCTTGTTTTTTACAGGGAACAAAAGCTGTTGAAGGACTTACTTTACAATTGCCAAGTTTAAGAAATGTGGATTTCAATTCAAGAGCATTTATAAAGATGCAAAGATTGAGATTACTCCAAGTTGATTACATACGACTCATTGGAGACTATAAATATATTTCCAAAGAAATAAGGTGGCTTCGTTGGCATGGATTCCCTCTAAAGTTTATGCCAAACAACTTTTACCCAAGAAACATAGTTGTGATTGACTTGCAATATAGTAATCTCATAAGAGTTTGGGAAGTTCCGAAGGTACAATCATAAATGATTTTTTTTTTTAAAAAAATGTTTTAGTCTCTAATATTGTGATTTCCTTCATTTTTCATTGTTTATTTTCTCATTTGTTAAGCAGATGTTTGAGAAGATGAAAATTCTAAATCTCAGTCACTCTCATTATCTAAGCCGAACTCCTGACTTTTCAAGACTCCCCAATCTTGAGCAATTAATACTTGAAGATTGTACGAGTTTGCTTGAGGTTCACCACTCTATTGGAGATCTTAGTAGTCTTGTTTTGGTAAATTTAAAAGATTGCATATGTCTTACAAGTCTGCCAAAGAGTTTCTACAAGTTAAAGTCTCTAGAAACTCTCATTCTTTCTGGGTCATTGCCTTCACTCTTTTCGTCTTGGATATCATCAAGGAAATGTCTCAAGTCGGTCAGTCTATTGTCTGCTGCGCTACATGGCTTTAACTCACTAAGAGACTTGCGTCTCAGGAAGTGCAATTTATCAGATGATACAATTCCTACAAATCTTTGGAGTTTATGTCCTCTAAAAATTTTAGATTTAGGATGCAATAGTATTGAAAGCCTACCACCAAGCCTAGGTGGTCTTTCGAAGCTTGGACAACTCATCGTGGATGGTTGCAGAAAGCTTAAATCAATTCCTGACTTACCAGCAAGCTTGTATTTTCTATTTGCAGACAATTGCACATCGCTGGAAAGAGTGCATAATCCATCAAAACGCTCAAATATGTTAGCTTTGTCCCTTGCTAATTGCCGAAAATTAGTCGAAATTCCAGATATAGAAAAGTGGTCGAATCCCAATAGATCTGTTGAAATGGATGGGTGCAGAAATCTGACATATACTTTTAAGCAAAGCTACTTACAGGTACAAGTTTCTTTAACCTCTTTTTCGATACTATGTTAAATCATCGGTTATCTCACATCTTTTCATTAATACTTTAATACACATATCATAGGAATGGAGTACGCGTGAAACGTTATCTTTCATTTGCCTCCCTGGTAATCAAATTCCTAAATGGTTCACATATCAGGGTGAGGGACTCTCAGTACGTTTTGAAGTGCATACTGTGGATCAGATAGTGAAAAGACTTGTTATATGTGTTGTCTATGAATCTCTTGTTCCGGGATTATCTTTATATAGAGGTATCACTTCATTTATCAACCATACCAAGAATACTATTCTCACCATTACGACATTAGACACAACTGGTGGCACAGTCCATCGTGGAGATCACCTGTTGGTAAGCAATGTTGATACCAACGATTTTGAGGACGGTGATGAGGCAGAAGTTGTTGTTGATTTGGGAGTTGAAATCACTGTTAAGAAGATAGGGATCTGTCTAGGATACGGAGGCCAGGGTTGTTGATGGAAAATGATTTATCAATTGAGGAAATATGCCACTATTGTTATAGTGAGGATAAGGAGGAAAATCAGTTGTAATTTTTGTTTTATTTTATGACGAGATATCTATAGTTTCATTGTGAATAGTTCTAAGATATTTGTGTCTTAAAGTTATTGTATAATTATTGAAATATATCATGCACCCAATTACTATTTAAAGGAGTATTCATCAATCTTTTGATCAGAATAATGGTATTGAAATATATTTTGAATTTTAATTATATGTGTGCCATTTTTTTTTTCTTTTTAAATAAATTAAGTGATAAGGGTTTGTGCAATCTAAAAGAGTGAAAGGCTTGTTTGTAGCCAAAGTTTGAAAAAAAAAATTGTTAGGAAATTAGTGAAAATGAGAATGCTTGTATAAATTAAAAGGGTAAATTAATGATATCGAATTCCATTACATTTTTATATATATAATCAAGTATGGATTTTAATTAAACCAGCTTCAAAATTAGGATTGAGTTTGTAAAAGTGCTCTTTCTAGTGGGTGGTCTGTGTTAGAAGTCTAGACTCAACAATAAATAGGTTCCAGATCAGAGATTTGCACGATAAGCTTTAAAATGGTTATAATCCTGAAAACCCCAGATATTAATTTTCTGTTTCCAAGAGGGTCAGAGGAGGACTAAGGGGAATGAAAACATTTGTTGTAATTGGGGTATTGATCACAAGATACTGGTATAGGTTTTGTTTGTTGAGAGACTTTGAAGCTTGTTTCAAAGTCAATTCTTCTGCTGTTCTGCAGAAATTGTAAAGATGTTTAGGTTTGTTGATATAAAATGGTTTCTAATTCGTCCAAAAAAAGGGGGTCAGAGGAGGGAACCACACATGTTATGTTAAAATATGAGAACATACATCTATTATGTGGAACTATCATCCATATAACATAAACCAAGGCAAACAGAGTGAATCAGAGTAAATAATCAAGTCAGACAAGGAAAAGATAAAAAGTTGATTTACTAAGTATGAAATCCCAAGTTTATAACAAAAAAAGAAAAAAACAAGAAAGAAATAATTGCCAAATATTTTGATTAAATCAGAGAACTGGTAGTCTAGAAAACTGTTGACTCCCAAAAATGTCTAGTTTTCTATAGAAAGATTTTTGGTCAAGCTAAGGTCACATAAACTGTCCTTTTGCTTTCCTTCATACAAAACCAAATTCTCAGGACAAAAAAAAAAAAAGAAGAAGAAGAAGCAGCAGCTTTAATATCCCTTTTCATTCTATTCTTCTTGACTGATTTATGCCCCAATTAATGCTTCTACTTTCTTTTCTCTTTGTGCTTACATCTTATATGAAGCATGAAATCATCACAAAATCACTATACACAAGAAGAAAGAAAAGAAAAGATCTATAAGTCGAGTTATGCTAGTTTTGTGCTTCAATTTCCATTGTTCACCTCTTGTATCCTGCTTCATACCTTGTAACATTGGGTCAAGCTGAAGGAATTCGGAAACAGATCACGAAAGATACGCTGGATCACGGGAGAGGAGTAATGATACTCATAAGCTTAGGCTGAATGAATAGTACCACAATTTTTTCTTTAAAAAAAAAAAAAAATAGCAGATAGTTGCCACGTAGGCAGTGTGTGGTAGTATTCATTCAGCCTGGACTTATGAGTATCATTACTCGACGGGAGAGTATCTCTGATTTGTCGTGGAGTCTTATCCCTGATTTTGCATAGCTTATTTGACCGGGGTTATTGGGCCTTGTTGTGGGCTTTATTTAGCCTATGGACCCATAACCGATTATATGAGGCATTCTCCGGTGGGTTGGACCTCCTTGTCAGCCCAATCACCAACAATCCTCCACATTAGACCCTTAATTTGTTGCATGGAGTGTCTGTTAAGTCATGAATAAGTATTATCTATTTTAGTTGTCCAAGAACCCAAACAAATTTAATTTGAAGCATCCTATTGCGCTTGTGATTCACAAATTTTTGAGTTAAAAGCTACGTGGAATCGTATCACCCACGTATTTGGGCTCACAAATACGAGTGCAGACGTAAGACAGTTTGAGTTAAAAAATGTATTGATTAAATCTGAACCATTCAATATTTTAACAGTAGATGCCCAACTGCAGTTACAAACCCAAGCCCCCATGCCTTTTCCCACCCTTTTTTTTTTTTTTATTCAAGTGTATAAGGTTGGTTGATACAAAATTACTCAAAAATTAAACAGAAAATGACATGAAATAAAAGATATATATAAACCGCAGTTTTTCTTGCAAGTCGATTTTTAAGGGTGTGTTCTTCATTCAAGTATATAAGTTTGCAGTGGTTTTTTGTGACACATTAACTCTCTTCTAAGCTTAAGAAAACTGGAAAAACAAATGATAATTTCACAAAACTTATTTTCAACATTTTTTTTTTTTTGAAATCATGTTCAAAGCTAACTCAATTTTATTTTTTCCAACCAAACCCAACTCCATAATATTTAGATAAATTTTCAATTAATTGAAAGTGCAAAAAATACCAAAAAGCACTATCACCCAAACATATATTTTGAATTATATTCAATTTACTTCATACCTCTAGTTATGAGGGAACTTAGACTTTTGTAGATATTGTATGTCATCTATGAATGGTTACCGTTTTTATGTCTCCAATTAATTGAAGACTTTAGTAAATACCGTACGTTATTTCCTATTCACTCTAAATCTCAAGTTTTTGAAATATTTCTTAAATTCCAATACAATGTTGTACGACTTTTTGCTTGTCATGATTAAAAATTTTCAATCCGTCTGAGGGGAGAATATCGCTCCTTGAGTCGAATTCTCTCTTCCGCCAGTATCAAAATCTTTACCCACTCTCATCAACAAAATGTAAAGGTGAATAAAAAAATACAAAAAAGAAAAGAAAAGAAGAAGAAGTTATTTTTAACACGCAGCTCCCATCAGTATGACCATGTTTACGTTCTATTGCCCCATATATTTTGTTGATGAGAGTGGGTGGTGTTGAAGAATAGGTGAATCCACCCATTCTTCGTTACTTATAGCTCAGATATATTTTTAGGGGTGACTCAGATACCCGCAAAATGATTGACACCCATATTTGTTTACGACTTTCAATTCATACCATAAAGGAAAAATGTAAAGGTCATTTTCGTCGAAGATCTGAACACGGGAACAATTTTTCTGTGTTTGTCTCCATTTCGTTTTTTTTTTTTTTTTAAACGAATTGAAAGTGCAAAGAAAACTTTCAAGTTTCACTTTCAACGACCAAGTAATTTTTTTTTTTTCTTTCTAATTAGCTTGTTTTCTTCGTTAAATTTTCTTATTCTTGACTTTTACTTCTAGTTTCTTGTTGAGAATGAAACGTTGTTCCCGTGTTCAAGTTGGATCAATAAATTGCACTCATATGATCAGCATCAACCATGCATTTGGAAGTTGACCCTGCCTTGTGAATTGCTTCTCCTTTCCCATTTTCCACTCCTCACCAACTCTCCTTGGGCAATGGCTGCCTCAACATCAAAATCTCTTGAATTCTTTTTCTCTTCATCTTCTTCCCCAAAACCCAACTAGATCTACGACATCTTCTTGTGTTTCAGAGGCGAAGACACGCACAAAAACTTCACCCACCACCTCTACTTCGCTTTGACAGATGCTGGAATCAAAATCTTCAAAGACGACAACAAGCTCCGAGGAGGAAAATATCTTGCATCCGAACTATTACGGGCAATCCAAGGGTCTAAAATCTCTGTCATCATTTTCTCGAGGAACTATGTGGCTTCGAGGTGGTGCTTGGAGGAACTTGCGGAGATCATAGAGTGTCGAAGAACTGTGAAGTAGTTGGTTCTTCCTATATTTTTTTATGTTGACCCCTCAAATGTGAAAAGCCTAACTGGCAGTTTTGTAGAAGCATTTGCAAAACATGAAGAGCATTACTTCATGAACATGGACAAAGTTCTCAATTGGATAAGAGCTCTACGTGACGCTGCTAATTTGTCAGGGTGGGATCTAAGAAAAACTGCAGACAGGTAAGTTTATATGGGCAATAGTTTTATCTAGGGCCTTAAATGAACAAGTGTGTTCACCAACCAACACAGTACCCACTCAGATAAACTGGACTAACAAAGAACAAAGTAACAAATTACAAAAAATAATATGAAAACTAACAATGTTATTTATTGTGATAATGATCTATCACACGAGAAACTTTACCCGCTAATTAACCAAGTGATACTCACCTATTTTTCATAGATTCGCGTACTTATAAAATACTTCTTTGGTATAAAAATTTAGTTTCTTCAAACTTTGCCCTGATATGTAGTATTATAAATGTTAATGCGTGAAGGATAAGAGTAATGATACATGTCACCCCCATATCTACCTTATGTCCATTCAAATTGATATGGCTTTTAAAATCATCATTGGATTAAAAGTCAATAATTATCTGTTATAAATCTAATGATAATTTTAAAATTCATATCAATTTTGGTAGACATGGGGGTTGACATATATAATTACTCTAAAGATAATGGCCAAAACTAATGTGTTCTAAGTGTTTACATATTTTTGTATATGAAACTTATATTTCAATTATCCCTTATATAATGTGACTCTACCTAACTTCTTAAAATAATTTTTAGGCATGAAGCCAAGTTTATCAAGAAAATTGTTGAAGAGATTTCAAGAGAACTGAACAACACACACTTGTTTCTAGCACATTACCCGGTTGGAGTAGATTATCATGTGCAAGACATGAATTTTTGCTAAAGTGTCGGAGCTGGGGATATTCGCATGGTAGGAATTTTGGGAATGGGCGGAATTGGAAAAACAATCATTGCTAAAGCTATTTATAACAAATTTTTTCATGGATTTAAAGGTAAAAGTTTTCTTGCAAATGTTAGGGAAACTTCCAAGGAACCTGGGGCCAGGTTCGTCTCCAAGAACAACTTCTTTCTAACATCTTAAAGACAAGAAAGATAAAGATAAGTAATGTAGATAGAGGAATAAGTATGATCAAAGAAATACTTTGTAATAAAGCCGTACTTGTGATACTTGATGATGTAGACCAGATGGAGCAACTAAATGCTATAGCTAGAAGGCATGACTGGTTTGGTTTGGGAAGCATAATTATTATAACAACCAGATTTGAGCATTTGCTAAAGGAGCTAGAAGTGGATAGTGTATATACAGTTACAACATTGAACAACAGTGAATCTTTTAGGCTCTTTAGTTGGCATGCCTTTAGGAATAGTTCTCCTACTGAAGATTATACTAACTTGTCAAAAAGTGTTGTTGATTATTATGGAGGATAGCCACTAGCTCTTGAAGTTTTGGGCTCATTTCTTTTCTCTAGGCGCATCCCAGAATGGAAAAGTGCATTAGATAAATTGAAAAGGATTCCTCATGATCAAATTCAAAAAAAAGCTTAGAATAAGCTTTGATACACTAAATGACAATACAGAAAATGATATATTCCTTGACATAGCTTGTTTCTTCATCAGAATGGACAAAGACTATGTCATAAAAATATTGGATGTTTGTGTTTTTTTTTTGCAGAGATTGGAATTAGTATCCTCATTTAGCGATGTCTTCTTAAAGTTGGCATGACAAACGAGTTTATGATGCACAATTTGCTGCAAGACATGGGAAGAGAAATTGTTCGTGAAAACACCCCAACGAACCTGAAAAATTGAGTAGATTATGGCTGCATGAGGATGCATTTGATATATTGACAAATCACCAGATAATAAGAACTTTCTCAACAGAAAAACAGAGCATTTTTATTTTTAATACGTGTTTTATTTGGGAAACAAATGTATGCTAATGCATGCCTATCTCATGCCCTGAGAGTGTAATCCATATGTTTCTTTTCTGAAAACAGGAAAAATAGTTTTATTTGCTAACATCTTTTTTTTTTTTTTTTGTGTACATGTGAACATGATTACATTTTATTAATGAAGGCCTAATAAATGAAATAATTTTGGTTGGTCGAAATGGTTAAAACCACTACTTATTCCAAAAGCCTAAGTTTATAAGAAATAATGAATTTAATCATTTAATTAATGTTCTAACACTTCAATAAGTGAGACCAATACATGGAATATTCAATTGAAGTTAGAGGTGAATTACAGAGGCAAGATTTGAATTCATGACCTCTGGTCCAATACCATGTTAAATCATCAATTGCTCCAAAACCATGATACCATATTAAAATATCAATTATCTTAAATTTTTAAAATAAGTGGTAATTTATCACAAATATTGGTAAGGGATCAAACAAATGGGAGATTTTCCTTGTTATGATATGAGGTTTCAAACTATAGGTTTACGTAGTACATCTTACGCAACATAGATTGCAAGCATGTTTTCGCTCAAGTTTATATAATTTTTCTTTGATTGCATAAAAAAGTCTGGACTAATCACATGTCTCATGCAATTATTGTTTTTTACATGGAACAAAAGCTGTTGAAGGACTTACTTTAGAATTTTCAAGTTTAAGAAATGTGAATTTCAATTCAAGAGCATTTATAAAGATGCAAAGACTGAGATTACTTCAACTTGATTACGTATAACTCATTGGAGACTATAAATATCTTTCCAAAGAAATAAGGTGGCTCCGTTGGCGTGGATTCCCTCTAAAGTTTATGCCAAACAACTTTTACCCAAGAAACATAGATGTGATTGACTTGCAATATAGCAATCCCATAAGACTTTGGGAAGTTCTGAAGGTGCACTAATAATTTTTTTATAATTTATTGTTTTAGGCTCTAATATTGTGATTTCCTTCCTTTGTCATTGCTTATTTTCTCATTTGTTAAGTAGATGTTTGAGAAGATGAAAATTCTAAATCTCAGTCACTCTCTTAGTGGCTTTAACTCACTAAGAGACTTGCGTCTCAGGAAATGCAATTTATCAGACGATACATTTCCTACAAATCTTTGGAGTTTATGTCCTCTAAAAATTTTAGATTTAGGATGCAATAGTTCTGAAAGCCTACCCCGCCAAGCCTAGGTGGTCTTTCGAAGCTTGGACAACTCATCGTGGATGGTTGCAGAAAGCTTAAATCAATTCCTGACTTACCAGCAAGTTTGTCTTTTCTATATGCAAACAACTGCGCAGAGCTGGAAATAGTGCATTATCCGTCAAAACTCTCAAATATGTTCATTTTATCCCTTGCTAATTGCTGGAAATTAGTCGAAATTCCAGGTATAGAGAAGTGGTCGAATCCCATTAGATTTATTGACATGGAAGGGTGCAGAAATCTAACATACACTTTTAAGCAAAGCTACCTCCCGGTGTAAGTTTCTTTAACCTCTCTTTAGATACTATACTATATCATCGTTTTTCTCATATTATTAATTAATACTTTAACACATGTCGTCCTTCTCGCTTATGTAATAGGAATGGAGTATGCATGGAATTGGTAGAACGTTTTTCCTTTGCCTCGATGGCAATCAAATTCCTCATTGGTTTACATATATGGTTTGCTGTATGTGTTGTCTATAAATTTCTTGTTGCGGTATTATCTTCATATTTAGGTATCACTTCATTTATCAACCATACTAAGAATACTATTCTCACCGTTCCGTTAGACACAACTAGTGGCACAATCCATTGTGGAGATCACCTGTGGGTAGGCAATGTTGTTACCAACGATTTTGAGGACGGTGATGAGGTAGAGGTTGTTGTAGATTTGGGAGTTGAAATCACTATTAAGAAGATAGGGATCTGTTTAAGATATAGAGGCCAGGGTTGTTGATGGAAATTGATTCATCAAATGAGGATAAATGCCACTGTTGTGATAGTGAGGATAAGGGGAAAAACCAAAGGTTAAGGTAACAAAGAAGATAGTTGCAAGTATAAAATAACGCACAGAAATTTTGAGGATGCCATGATGATGAGGATGCATTTACAGATGAAGCTTGGATCAAGCCTGCAAGGGACCTTCTAGAAGATAAGTTTAAATTCTTGGGTGCGTTGTACCGAGTTTTCTATGGATAAACATTGTTTTTGTAGTGATTGATGCTTTCTTCTTTTATATTGTGATTGCACGAGAGCTGTTTGTATATATGCTTATATGAAGATTACATCCGTTATCAACAATTCAAAACCCAGTTATCTACTACAACAAATACAATGGCTCCTACTGTACATCAAACAACTGAGTTTTATTGATACCTTCTTGGGGGTAAACTTGGGAAATAATTGATTTTGAAAAATTCGGATTCCAGAGGGAAAACGGGATTCCAATTTGACTTAATGAACTGTAATTGTAGAAATATATGCGGAAATATAAAAGATAGAAATAATAGTAGAAGTAAGAGAGAGAATGAGACACAAGGAATTACGGGTGGTTCGATGTTAGACACCTACGTTCATCACTCTGAAGGGCCCTTAGGGCTACATTATACTCATTAACTTGATTGTCTGAACTATTATAAAGGCCTCTATTTATAGAGAGGCTATGAGTGGTAAACAAGAAAACCTAGTAGACTAAAGAAATGGAATAAACCCTATAATGGAAATATAATAATATAATATATTCTAAGAGTAATACTGAGGAGGGCTGGAACTGGTGCTAAGTGTATAATCCCACTTAACTCCCAGGTTGGCTAGTTAGTCATTTTCATTTTAAACCATTTATACTTATGGGAACAAAAATTTAAACATGTCTCAATATCGAAAAAAATGTAAAATTGTTCATTGTGATTGGCCTAAATTACAAATCACCCATGTGGTATAAAAAATAATTTAGAGGTCATGGGATAAGCCAAAATAACAAATCACTCTCTGAAGCCATTTTTCGTCAGCCATTTTAATAGAAATGGTAGTTGCCACGTTAGCACCAATAACATGACGACATGTGTTATTTATAATAAAAATAAATAAATATATTAAATTATAAAATTATAAAAAAAAAACTAATAAATTATTTTTTTTAAAAAAAAAAAAATGAAAGGAGTAGCTGTCGGCAGCCACCTTAATTATCTATAAAAGGGATGCATGCCTCTCTTGGTGTGTCACGTCAGTCGTCTCACACATGCCAACAAAAGGGACTTTTGAGTTAAAATTAAAAAGTTGCCCTCTTTAATTAACCATTTGAATTTTTAATAGTTGAGAAGTTGTTAAGTTTTTAATAATATTTGGCTTAGATGGTCGAGTTTGAGCCGTTTATATAATTTTAAGTTTGGGCCCTCTATAAAAAATTAAAGATAAATATGCGAGCCAAGCCAAATACTTGGTAAGGCACTTGCCTCTGCTAATGCTCGAGCTCACACAAGGTTTTTTCTTTTTTTTTTGGTGAGTCGAGCTCAGGCAAGTAGCTCACTACTCGCCTGAGCTCAACTTGTTTGATCCGTAGAGGCAATTTGGCTGTAGAAGTTGCAAAGCTGCTTATGGATATCACAAATAGCAGGAGCAATCTACCATTATGAAATAAGGGATGGGTTGTTGATGGCCTGAATAACCACAAGGGAATCCATTTCCATGAGTAAGGGGCCAAAAACCATAGGGCTGCTGATCTGTGTATGATTTCACTGTGGGAAAAGGGTTGGGAAGATGAGGATTAATGATAGGCTTGAAACCATGGAGGCCAGGGTGGGGATCTAAAGGGTTCTCCTTACATTCAAATTTCGGTCTGAGGAGATCTAAATGGCATAATAAGCTTCATTTTCTACTACTCTCCTATTGTAACGACACCTAACCTTTCTCTTAAAAGAATAAGAAAAAAAAAAAAAATCAGTTTCCTCGACTGAGCTTTCCTTCATGTTATCATGCTGGGCCCAAAAAGCCTCAAATGTTCGGCTTAGAGGCCCTCCTGGCCGAGCCATAGTCTTAGCCAAACCCAAGTCATGAACATGCAACCCATTGGATTTACCCACTGTACAGTCCAAGATTCTAAACCTGTTTGAAGAGAAGCCACCGCATCAGATCCGACGCGGCGACGCTTGCAGCCACAGCCAGCGCGGTACCCGGTTGTTGTTCACGGAACCAGTACCTCCATCCAGATCCACAGCCGCGCTATCCAACACCACAAGCAATTGACCGGAAATGTCGTCCCCTAGGGGTCAAGGGGGGAGCACCAGAATGCATATCGGCAAGAACAACGGAAAGTAGAGGATCAGGCTTGTTAGGACGCAGATCCAGCTGTAGAGTATGGGGGGTCGATGGAAGAGAAATGTGGTTCATGAAGGGTTTTTTTTTTTTTGTTCTTTCTTTTTTATGAGATATAAATACAAGCAGAGGAAACAAATAGAAGAAAAGGAAACCCTTCACAAATCGATTCAGTGCAATTCATTCTTTTGCCGCCTCATTTTAAATGAAATGCTCAAATGGTTGACAGTAGTGTCAAAAAAAAAAAAGAGGTCACCTTATAATCTCCATGGATGGTGATAACTACAAAACAACCCTTCATAGGGTTGCAACTCTTCATGAAGGGATGAAGGGAAGCCTATAAATGAATAAGTTAAGGGGGTACCGGTTTGTTTCATCCAATTTTTTTTTTTTTACCATTTTGCAGTCTATTGTCCTCCTGGATTTCCATCCTAATTAACGGGAGAAAGTTGAAAACCACATCGATTCATTACAAAATATTCAAAAGATCCTGCAATTTGAGATGCAAGTGCTATCACTAGTCTTATGTACTCTTTGTCTTTGCATTGTTTTTTCCTTTAATCTATTCCTTACTTACCTTAAAAACAAAAACAAAACAAAACAAAACAAAAAAAAAAATCGTAAAAACAGGCTAAAGTCACTAAACGAAACAATATAAAGGTGGTGTTTTATTAAAAACAAAAAGGTTGGAGAAACATCGTAACATGAATTTGGCAGTGAAGCTAAATTATAAACCTATACTAATATCCATTGATAGGAACAATTAACTACTAATGTGCATTACTCACAAAAAAAAAAAAACTACTAATGTGCATTGTTCGAGACTCATCAGCTCATGAAGAACAGTATTGCTCTTCCACTTTCATATTTGAAGCATCTGGATCGGATAGGGAAGAAAAAAAAAAACATGATCTGGATCGATTGTTCATTAGAGGTAAGTAACATTGTAGTCAAAGTATTAGGAGTAACAGTGCTCTTAATAACAAACGTAGAACACAATACATTTTGAGAAATGCTACATAAATTCTCTTTTACTCTTTTAAATGCTTATTATTTAACTTGGCAGTTGCAGAAACAGAGTAAACGGACGTGACAACTGCCACAATAAGAACTTTGAAGTATAAGAGTGTACATTTTTAGACTTTGTTTGAATTCAGCAAGGAATGTGGTAGCAATAGCGGTAAGAAATTCTCCTATATGGTATGACCTATATGCCACATGTGTATAGAGTTTATTATCTTTATTAATAAAGATTACGGTATATGGTAATTTATTCCGCAATATGTTGATTAAGGTTATGAAATCAACTGTAATTGCAATTAAATTAATTTTATATCAAATCAATTTATTCCTTGATGGGAGGAACAATTAAAGTCTATAATTAATTGAGGGTCCCTGACTTAGCCTATAAATACATAGCATGTGTATTCCATCGATACGGCTTAAGGTTAAGAATAGGTCAGAATATACCTTTCTATTATATTATTATTTCAAAGTTTTGTATCAGAGGTTCTTTGGTTCGCTTGAGCAAATATGGCTGGAGGTAATCATAAACCCATTTTACTTTTTCGCTGCTCATTTAGCATAATATATTGTGTTTAATATTATGTATATGCTTACATGTGATATCAAAGCCTCCTTCAGGCTATTTTGTTCAGTATTAAGATTTTATTATTGTTTCTCAGTGGCATGAGTGATGATTACTTCAGTATTCTAATTTTCTAATTAAGGGTTATTATGTTTGGAGTTTATGTGTTGGAGAAAGGAGAGATGGTTGGCATACAGCCTTTGGACTTTCCTGTTACCCACACATCCGGTCAAGGCTCCCCACCTTTTGGTGAATCTTTAACCCACCGTGAAACCCACCGCAAGGAGCGGTGTCACTGCCGCATAAGGAGAGGCCACTACCCTCTTCCCGTTTCTGTGACCTGCACAGTGATAGTAGCGGCGGCCCTTCATGGGCTGCCTAGGCTTTGGGTGAATGATGACCCATAATCGTGGCTTACTAGGCGGCGGTTTTTTCGTGGGCGCCGCATGAAGTAATCCGCAGGGTTTGGGCTGAATGGCAATTCGATACGTCGCATAAGGTCGAGCAGCAGCCCCGACTACTTAAAGCGGCATTTCACCGCATGTAGTGAGCGGCGGCCCCATACTAGCCACCAGCGATGGACCACAACCACAGCCCTATACAGGCTGGTTTTGGGCTGGACAGAACGGCGGCCCACGTTGGTCGCCGTGGTCGTTTGGCCGTAGAATGGCGGCCCTAGTGGCCGGTGCATGAGGGAGGCGGCGACGCAAAATGGTAAGGGAATCGGGCCAGGGTTTGTCCAATCCGAGTAGGGTTTCAAACCCATAAGGAACCGGGTCAGTGGTTTGGGCTTTTGGGTATGGGTTAAATTATAACCCATGGCCGATCCAATATTTATATTTTTTTTAAAAAAAACTGGGTCATTAAGTGGGCTAACCCGTAGCCCAATAAGATGGCCCAACCCAATAAAGTGACCTATGCAGAGACCCGACCCAATAAGATGGCTTGACCCGCCAAATAAAGAAGCCCAGTTTAGATTTCGAAAAAAAAAAAAAAATTCTTGGGTCCATGTAGGATTCAAACTTGGGTTCTCCAAGTTCATAAAGAGCCAACCCAAGATCATCATGTTATGCTTCCTTTTATATTTTAGTGCAAAATTTTTATTTAATTTACACTGTTCTAAAGCTATAATTTTGTAGACCAATTGAAGAAATCTATTTGGTGACCACAAAACATTTGTAATACTTTTCTGAGTGTGTTTGTGGTCCAGACGGCACCTTTATTGTCTGAACAGTTAAAGAAATGATCCAGACAGTAACCTTTGTCTACAGTTGGTCCGAACGGCAGACTACAATTTTTAGACAATAACTTTCACCCGCAGCTCATTCCCAGTTAGTCCGAACGGCAGCTAAAAAAAATTCAAATAGTAAGTTTCACTTGCAACTCATCTGAAGTTGGTCCGAACGACAGCTGAAAAACATCCAGACAATAAGTCTCGTCTGCAGTTAGTCCAGACGGCAGTTGAAAAAACATTCAGACAACATCTCTCATCTGCAACTCGTCTCAAGCTAGTCCGGACGTGCCGCTGAAGAAAAGTCAAGTTTTAACAATGAAACCCTACCTTCGTCCAAACCATTGCACTTTACCGTCCAGACAGCCCTTGTCATTTCCCTTTAAAAAGAGTTTCAGCAGCTTTCTTTAGCATGAAGTACTTGTCTACTATTTATAGGTTGTTTACTCGTTTTTGGAATCTCTATGCTCAGAGACAAATAGTTTGTGAGAAAATATTGAGTGAGCTAAGAGAGTGATTGAGCGTTAGATCCTTCATGGATACTCTTTTAGAGTTTTTATTTTGTAGACCAGTAGTCCAAAATTACGTTTTGAGAGAAGTTTGAAAATGAAGTTTTTTCTAATTATGTTTTTTAATAGATAAAAACCTTATTTTCTAACACAATTTCAAACATGTTCTTAATGTAACAAAAGAAAAGTTAAAACAACTATCATTTGCTTAATTTATTAGGTAAAATATTTCTCTTTGTGTCTACTAATGATTATTTTATCAATTAATCGTTCTTCCATTACCAGCAAAGCATCAATCTATAATATATATATATATATAATATGTTTGATATTTCAACCTAGGAAAACAACGAACATCAGACATAAATGAATATGAAAAGACATGATATACTCTCCAATTATTATGTATCTCTTAACATGTAAAAAATATATAATTTCTTATATAGCATCTCACATGTTAAAGAATATATGAAAATTTATAGACTGAAAAAAAAAAAAAAAAAAATTCATCCTAATTTGAAGGAAAATTATGTCCCTTTCTCCAACTTTTTTCATATATATATATATATGAGTAATTATACTCGTCGGCCGTGTGAATGAACAGTGATTCACACGGCCGACGTGGAACCTGTTTTGTCCTGTTTTGTCAGGAATTTTTTTTTTTTTTTTTTTTTTTTTTAATGGAAACAGGTTACACGTCGCCGGTGTGAATCACTGTTCATTCACACCCGCCGACGAGTATCCATTGCTCTATATATATATATACACTTCAAATTTCCCGTACGTAGTAACTAGTAAGCATAAATGATAAATAATTTTCTATTACGAACTTCCGTTGAAATTTTGATAAAAATCACTAGAGTACCACGTTAGTACTAATAATAATAAGACACATACTCCCTATAATACTAAGTATAAAAACAGAAAAAATAAAATAAAAAATCTACCGGGATGATTCGGCACTCATGTAACAAATCTGGGTTTGTATTTTTTGTGGATATTTTTGTTGTTTTTTGTTAAGAAATGTTGATCCTCAATTTCAAAGATAATCGGTTCTGCTTTTTCTGTTCAAATTTTTAATTCTTTAAATTTAGAACATGATAAATTTTGAGGTTGCAAAATCTGAATTTGTTCAACTCAAAAAATAATCATTAGAATTCTTAGAATTCTTCCATATATATATAATAGAGTAATTATATATGTCACCCTCCATGTCTACCCTTATGTCAACCAAAAGTGATGTGCCTTTTAAAATCACCATTAAATTTATGATTGAACATTATTGACTTTTGATCTAATTGTGATTTTAAAAATTACGTCACTTTGGTAGACATAATAGACATGTAGAGTGACTTGTATCATTACTTTTAATATATATATATATATATATATTATATATATACTATACTATATATATATAATATATATATATATTATATATTATATATATTGCATGCTTTTTGGATTTTTTTGGATTCACGTTTAAATAGTGTTTTATGTATATTTGTGTATTATTTGTTAACATTTTTGAGGAAAAAAAATGTCTTTTATTTTGAAAGAAAATTAAAAATCGTTATAAAACAGGCCCTAAAGAAGTTTGAGGTTTCACATTGCATTTGATTATAAAAGTACTATTATATTTATCTCTTCGTCTTTATTATCATCCATTCATCAAAAGTAGGTTTTTTTTTTTTTTGGTCTATTCAGTCATCAAAAGTAGATTACTTGGTCGCCGTTGGAATTAGGATTTACATTTGATTATAAAAAAGCGTGGAAAAGTAAGGAATTGCGTGTCCTTGGTGTCCCTGGTGAGTGGTGCCATCCCAGATTCCACCAATACAAGGCTGAGGGGAAGGGGGATCGCACTTTCTTTGCACCGTGTTCAGATTGGATGATAAAAAAAAATAATAAAAAGTCTAAAAGTCGTTCACCGTGTTCAGATTGGATCAAAAGTTGCACTCGTAATGATCGGCATAAATCAAGGGTATTGGGAGCATAAAAATAAAAAGTCAAAAAGTCGTTCCCCGTTAAGGTCCTTTTCGTCGAAGATCTGAACACGGGAACAATTTTTCCGTTATTCACGTGTCCAATTTGGATCAATAAATTGCACTCATATGATCGGCATCAACCATGCATTTGGAAGCTGACCCTGCCTTGTGAATTGCTTCTCCTTTCCCATTTTCCACTCCTCACCAACTCTCCTTGGGCAATGGCTGCCGGAACATCGAAATCTCCTGAATTCTTTTTCTCTTCATCTTCTTCCTCCCAACCTAACTGGATCTACGACGTCTTCTTGTCTTTCAGAGGTGAAGACACGCGCAAAAACTTCACTGACCACCTCTACTTCGCTTTGAGAGATGCCGGAATCAAAATCTTCAAAGATGACAACGAGCTCCGTAGAGGAGAAAATCTTGCATCCGAACTGTTACAAGCAATCCAAGGGTCTAGAATCGCTGTCATCGTTTTCTCAAGGAACTATGCGGCTTCGAGGTGGTGTCTGGAGGAACTTGTAAAGATCGTGGAGTGCCGAAGAACTGTGACGCAGTTGGTTCTTCCTATATTCTTTGATGTTGACCCGTCGGATGTAAGAAACCAGACGAACAGTTTTGCGGAAGCATTCGCAAAACATGAAAAGCATTACCTCTTGGACATGGACAAAGTTCTCAAGTGGAGAAGAGCTCTACGTGAGGCTGTTAATTTGTCAGGGTGGGATCTAAAAAAAACTGCAAACGGGTAAGTTTGTAAAGGCAATAGCTTTATCTAGGGCCTTAAATGAACAAGTGTGTTCACCAACCCACACAATACCTGTTCGGATAAACTCGACTAACAGAGAACAAAGTAACGAATTAAAAAAATAATATGAAAACTGACAATGTTATTTATTGTGATAGAGATCTATCACACAATAGAAACTTTACTTGTTAATTAACCAAGTGATATTCATCTATTTTTCATATAATTGCGTACTTAGAACATTCTTCTACGGTATAAAAATTTAGTTTCTTCAAACTTTGCCCCAATATGTAATATCATAAATGCTAATGAGTTAAGGACAATGGCCAAAACGAATGTGTTCTAAGTTTTTACATATTTGTGTATATGAAACTTATTTTTCAATTCTCCCTTATATAATGTGACTCTACCTAACTTTTTAAAATAATTTTCAGGCATGAAGCCAAGTTTATCAGGAAAATTGTTGAAGAGATTTCAAGAGAATTGAACAGCACATACTTGTTTCTAGCACTTTACCCAGTTGGAATAGATTATCGTGTGCAAGACATGAATTTTTGCTTAAGTATCGGAACTGGGGATATTCGCATGGTAGGAATTTTGGGAATGGGTGGAATTGGAAAAACAACCATTGCTAAAGCCATTTATAACCAATTTTTTCATGGATTTGAAGGTAAAAGTTTTCTTGCAAATGTTAGGGAAACTTCCAAGGAACCTAGGGGTCAGGTTTGTCTCCAAGAACAACTTCTTTCCGACATTTTGAAGACAACAAAGATAAAGATAAGTAGTGTAGATAGAGGAATAAATATAATAAAAGAAAGACTTTGTAATAAAGCAGTACTTGTGATACTTGATGATGTAGACCAGATGGAGCAACTGAATGCTATAGCTAGAAGGCGTGACTGGTTTGGTTTGGGAAGTAGAATTATTATAACAACCAGATATGAGCATTTGCTAACAGAGCTAGAAGTGGATAGTGTATATACAGTTACAACATTGAACAACAGTGAATCTCTTGAGCTCTTTAGTTGGCATGCCTTTAGAAATAGTTCTCCTACTGAAGATTATACTGACTTGTCAAAAAGTGTCATTGCTTATTGTGGAGGACTGCCACTAGCTCTTGAAGTTTTGGGCTCATTTCTATTTTCTAGGAGCATCCCAGTATGGAAAAGTGCATTAGATAAACTAAAAAAGATACCTCATAATCAAATTCAAAAGAAACTTAGAATAAGCTATGATGCACTAAGCGACAATACAGAAAAAGATATATTCCTTGACATAGCCTGTTTCTTCATCGGAATGGACAAAGACTATGTTATAAAAATATTGGATGGTTGTGGTTTCTTTGCAGAGATTGGAATTAGTGTCCTCATCCAGCGGTGTCTTCTTAAAGTTGGCATGACAAACGAGTTTATGATGCATGACTTGCTGCGAGACATGGGAAGAAAAATCGTTAATGAAAAATACCCCAACGAACCTGGAAAATGGAGTAGATTATGGCTGCATGAGGATGCATTTGATATATTGACAAAGCTCCAGGTAATAAGAACTAACTTTCTCCACTGAAAATTTGAAAAAAAAAAAGAAAAAAAGAAAAGAAGAAGAAGAGCATTTTGTTTTCTAATACATGTGTTATTCAGGAAGCAAATGCATGTTAATTCATGCCTATCTCATGCTCTGAGAGTGTAATCCCTATCTTTTTTTCGGGTTAATTACCTTTTCCTCCTATGAACTACTAGTTATTTTCAATTTGCCCCCAAGAACTTACACTCTGACCAGATTGCTCTATTGAACTACCATTTTGTTACCTTTTGCCCCCTTTCGTTAGTCAACCACGTTAAAAAATTTGAAATGATGCAAATACCCTAAGTGGATGAACAAAATTTACAAAAAATACCCTTAAAATTAAATTATATATATATAAGGGAAAAAAATCAAAATTAAAAATTAAAAACCAAAACAAAACAAAACTTAAACTTTAATTGTTTTTTTTTTTTTTTTAAGAAACAGTTCTAACTAAAAAAAAATACATATAACAAAAACTAAAATTTAAAATTAAAACTTAAGATTTAAATAAAGACTAAAAAAAAATTAGACTTAAAAAAAAGACCTGGGGTGGTTTGGCCACCCCCGAGTTTTAAGAACTTTATTTTTTTTTTTTACCTCCGTATCATTTTGTATCGTAAATTGGTACATCTTTATGACTAAATACGAAAATAGTACTTCCGTCAATGAAACTAACGGATTACATGTCAAATCAATAAAAAATTGACACATGTCATATGCATCATAATAGTAAAAAATTTTAAATTAAGAAAATAGAATATTAAAAAAACAATTTAAAAAATTAAAACTGAATTTTTTTTTTTTTTTAAAAAAGGTTTGCAAAAGGAGTGGCTTGAGCCACCCTTTAGGGCTAATGGAGGTGGCCGGCCACCCCCAACTGCGTTATGGGGGTTGCCGAACCACCCCCAGGCGGTTGGGGTGGTTCGGCCACCCCCAAGGAGACAAATTTGGGTGGCCAAAACCACCCCAATGCCCTTAGGGGTGGCTCGGCCACCCCCATTTGGCCTGGGGGTGGTTTCGGCCACCCCAAGATTTGTTGGGGGTGGTTCGGCCACCCCTAAAGGAGAAAATTGGGGGTGGTTGAAACCATCCCCAAGGTCCTTAGGGTTGGCTCGGCCACCCCCTTTTGGCCTGGGGTGGTTCGGCCACCCCATACAGACCGTTGGGGTGGCTCGAGCCACCCTTCTATTTTTTGTTTTCTAAGTTTTTATGTTTTTTCTTTAAAAAAATATTTATATTATTCTTATCGGGGCATTTATGTCCTTTTACAAATTTAACATTTAAAAGAAAATATTCCATCTGATTTAACGCGGTTGACTAACCGAAGAGGGCAAAAGGTAACGAAATGGTAGTCCAAGGGGGCAATCTGGTCATAGTGTCAATTTATGGGGGCAAATTGAAAATGGGTGATAGTTCATAGGGGAAAATGTATTTAACCCTTTCTTTTCTGAAAATAGGAACACTTGTTTTCTTAGCTAACATATTTTTATTTATTTATTTGTACTTGCAAACATGATTACATTGTATTAAGCAAGGCCACATAAATGAAATAATTAACAAAAAAGAATTTTGGTTGGTTGAAATTGTCAAAACTACCACTTATCTCAAAAGTCTAAGTTTATAAGAAATGATGAATTTAATTATTTAATTAATGCTCTAACACTTCAATAAGTGAGACTAATACATGGAGTATTCAATTGAAATTATAGGTGAATTATAGAGACACAATTTGAACTCATGATCTTTGTTCCAATATCATGCTAAATCATAAATTGCTCAAAAACTTTGATATCATGTTAAATTATCAATTGTCCTAAACTTTTAAAATAAGTTGTGATTAAACACAAATATTGATGAGGGATCAAACAAATGGGAAATATCCCTTGTTTTGGTATGAGGTTTCAAACTATAGGTTCATGTAGTACATCTTATGCAGCATAAATTGCAAGCATGTTTTCACTCAAGTTTATATAATTTTTCTTCGATTGCATAAAAAAGTCTAGATAATCACATATCTCATGCAAGTCTTGTTTTTTACAGGGAACAAAAGCAATTGAAGGACTTACATTAGAATTGCCAAGTTTAAGAAATGTGAATTTCAATTCAAGAGCATTTATAAAGATGCAAAGACTGAGATTACTCCAACTTGATTACGTACGACTCATTGGAGACTATAAATATCTTTCCAAAGAAATAAGGTGGCTCCGTTGGCATGGATTCCCTTTAAAGTTTATGCCAAACAACTTTTACCCAAGAAACATAGTTGTGATTGACTTGCAATATAGCAATCTCATAAGAGTTTGGAAAGTTCCGAAGGTAAAATAATAAATGTTTTTTTTTTGTTTTAATGTTTTAGGCTATAATATTGTGATTTCCTTCCTTTTTCATTGTTTATTTTCTCATTTGTTAAGCAGATGTTTGAAAAGATGAAAATTCTAAATCTCAGTCACTCTTATTATCTGAGCCAGACTCCTGACTTTTCAAGATTCCCCAATCTTGAGCAATTAATACTCGAAGATTGTAAAAGTTTGCTTGAGGTTCACCACTCTATTGGAGATCTTAGTAGTCTTGTTTTGATAAATTTGAAAGATTGCAAATGTCTTACAAGTTTGCCAAAGAGTTTCTACAAGTTGAAATCTCTAGAAACTCTCATTCTTTCTGGGTCATTACCTTCACTCTTTTTGTCCTGGATATCATCAAGGAAATGTCTCAAGTCGGTCAGTCTATTGTCTGCTGCGCTACATGGCTTTAACTCACTAAGAGACTTGCGTCTCAGGAAGTGCAATTTATCGGAAGCTACAATTCCTACAAATCTTTGGAGTTTATGTCCTCTTGAATTTTTAGATTTAGGATGCAATAGTTTTGAAAGCCTACCGCCAAGCCTAGGTGGTCTTTCGAAGCTTGGACAACTCATCGTGGATGGTTGCAGAAAGCTTAAATCAATTCCTGACTTACCAGCAAGCTTGTCTTTTCTATATGCAGACAACTGTACAGAGCTGGAAAGAGTGCATAATCCATCAAAACTCTCAAATATGTTCAGTTTGTCCCTTGCTAATTGCCGGAAATTAGTCGAAATTCCCAGTATAGAGAAGTGGTCAAATCCCATTAGATCTGTTGACATGGAAGGGTGCAGAAATCTGACATATACTTTTAAGCAAAGCTACATACAGGTACAAGTTTCTTTAACCTCTCTTTCGAAATACCATGTTAAATCATCAGTTATCTCACATCTTTTCATTAATACTTTGACACATGTTATAGGAATGGAGTATGAGTGGAATTGGTAGAACGTTTTTCATTTGCCTCCCTGGCAGTCAAATTCCTAATTGGTTCACATATCAGGGTGAGGGACCCTCGGTACGTTTTGATGTGCATACTGTTGGTCAGATATTGAAAGGGTTTGCTATATGTGTTGTCTATAAATTATGTGTTCCAGTATTATCTTCATATAGAGGTATCACTTCATTTATTAACCATACCAAGAATACAAATCTCACCAATTCGGTGGACACAAGTGGTGGCACAGTCAATCATGGAGATCACATGTGGATAGGCAATCTTGTTACCAACGATTTTGAGGACGGTGATGAGGTAGAGGTTGTTGTAGATTTGGGAGTTGAAATCAGTGTTAAGAGGATAGGGATCTGTCTAGGATATGGAGGGGTTGTTGATGGAAAATGATTCATCAAATGAGGATATATGCCACTGTTGTTATAGTGAGGATAAGGAGAAAAATGAGTGGTAATTTTTGTTTCGTTTTATGACCATCGAGATATCTAAAGTTTCATTGTGAATAGTTCTAAGATATATGTGTCTTACACTTATTGTATAATTATTGAAATACGTCATATATGCTCCCAAGGTAATTACTGCTTAAAGGAGTATTCATCAATCTTTTGACCAGAACAATGGTATTGAAATGTATTTTGAATTTATCATCATAATTATATGGGTGCCATTTTTTTTTTCTTTTTA
Source organism: Betula pendula (assembly GCA_900184695.1). Classification (NCBI taxonomy): domain Eukaryota; kingdom Viridiplantae; phylum Streptophyta; class Magnoliopsida; order Fagales; family Betulaceae; genus Betula; species Betula pendula. Next base: position 183,860 of record FXXK01000346.1, read on the forward strand.
AAGAAAGTGATAAGGGTTTGTGCATTTGTCAGAATGATTGAATTAAATGATACGAGATTTACATTTTAATCAAGAGAAATCTGTCGTTTTTCTTTTCCTATAGATTACAATTAGTTAAATCTTTCAACCTTCCCTTCATATATATGTCCATTAGTGCAAAACCAAAGGTTAAGGTAACAAAGAAGATAGTTGCAAGTATAAAACAACGCACAGAAAATTTTGAGGATGCCATGATGATGATGAGGATGCAATTACAGATGAAGCTTCGATCAAGCCTGCAAGGGACTTTCTAGAAGATAAGTAAAAATTCTTGGGTGCGTTGTACCGAGTTTTCTATGGATAAACATTGTTTTTGTAGTGATTGATGCTTTCTTCTTATATAGTGATTGCACGAGAGCTGTTTGTATATATGCTTATGTGAAGATTACATTGGTTATCAACAATTCAAAGCACAATTATCTATTACTACAAATACAATGGCTCCTACTGTACAAACAACTGAGTTTTATTGATACCCACTTGGGGGTAAACTTGGGAAATAATTGATTTTGGAAAATTCAGATTCTAGAGGGAAAACAGGATTCCAATTTGACTTAATGAACTGTAATACTGAGTGCTAATCATATAACCCTGCTTAATTGCCAAATTGGCAAGTCATTGGTTCACATATCATCTTTTTTATTTATCTCATTTTTATTTTCTCCATACTAGCATTGGAGTGCTAAGCGTTTAGCCCAACTTAGCCCCCAAGCACCCATCTTTTATAAACATTTTCACATGTTACATATATTCACATTTCATTATCCTAATTGGTTCACATATAAAGGTAAGGGACCCCCCTTGGAGATCACCTGTGGGTAGCTACAAACATGTTTGATTTTGAAGACGGTGAGTGGGTGACGAAGTAGAGGTGGATGTAGATTTGGGACCCGAAATCATTAATGTCAAGAAGATAGGGGTCTGTCTAGTACTATACGTATGATTAGGGTTGTCTTAATAACAAACGCGGAACACATAATACATTTTAAGAAATGCTACACGAACTCTGTTTTACACTTTTAAATACTTACTCTTTAATGTGGTAGTTGCACAAACAGAATAATTAAACAGACGTGACAACTGCCACTGTAAGAACTTTGAAGTGTAAGAGGAGTGTACATTTTTGGACTTGTTTGAATTCAGCGAGTAATGTGGCAGTGGCAGTAGCAATAGCATGATGTACCCCTAACTCCAGCAATGCATTCTCCGCTAAGCGCGTGCTCCCAATTCCTGCACTGCTTGGCACAGCTTTTCGACGAAATGAATAATGGACAAATCCCCGACCATGTTTTGCTTCTACGTTGACAACGCCAAGCCTGTGCACTTGCCATCTCTGCATCATGATTCATGCATGATGAATGATTATGTATGTAAATTAATAAGATCATATAATTATATAATTAATAAGATCATCGTACAATACATATGAGAATTACGGGATGTTAGACCATGTTGAATCATTATGTATGTATGATATGATCATGAATGTTTATATATAACTACTCACTGATTTTGGCAAAGAAATAAAGCAGTTGAAAATGTGAACCTCTTTCTGTCTTCCCCCAACGATCTGCAAGTGTGGTTTCTACAAAACTATCTGTTGGGAAGTTTATGGCAAATCCCATGGCATTGCCATCACAACCTCTGTCCATATTCAACACAAAAGAATAAAGAAAGTGACATATTCAATTATTCAAACCCGCAAACAACAAAGAATAAACTTCGTAGGAATTTTAAAAATTGAAGCAGGGTGATGTGCCAAATGGTGGAGATCAATAAGAAGACTAATAATATATGTTTCTTGAAAATCCTGAAAAAGAGTCTTTGTTATATATGCACAATTAGGACGTAAATAAACTAGAACATTTTCTCTCATTAATTTTCTTGTCTGCTGACTCTGCTTCATTTTAGATTAATTTCTTAAACTCTAGAAAAACTCTTCAAAGTATGTGACAACTATTTGCTTTTTTAATTAAAAAATTCAATTGCTTTAGAATTACACGAAAGACAATGAGGATTAAAATCAACAAACTTTAACCTCTTATTAACGCTGAAGGAAATCGTCAAAATTTCTATGTCACTTCAAGTATTGCTGTTGATGTTGAAGTCTGTCTCTCCCAAAAGAAAAAGGGTACATAGATAAAAAGAAAAGAAAAAATAAAAACAAGTCCAATAAAAGATTAAAAAAAAAAAGGTAGCCCTTTATTGCTCAAATTTAAAAAGCTTTAATTTCATCACTGAAAGAATTTAAATATAATTGTTTATTTGTTAGTATATAAAAGAAGAATCAATAAGAGGAGAGCCTGTAATTGCAACAAGTGGCGTTTTATTATGCTGACAAGTGTCTTTTTAAGTATGAAACATGCGTTTATTTTTTTAACTTTCCAATAATATGTCGACATGTGTCAATAGATTGTAAAATAGTTGTAGGTATAATATTTTTCTTTACATTTCCATCAAGAGAAACTTGTCTTCTTCTTTGTTTCCCTATAGATTANAAAATAAAACAAGTCCAATAAAAGATTAAAAAAAAAAAGGTAGCCCTTTATTGCTCAAATTTAAAAAGCTTTAATTTCATCACTGAAAGAATTTAAATATAATTGTTTATTTGTTAGTATATAAAAGAAGAATCAATAAGAGGAGAGCCTGTAATTGCAACAAGTGGCGTTTTATTATGCTGACAAGTGTCTTTTTAAGTATGAAACATGCGTTTATTTTTTTAACTTTCCAATAATATGTCGACATGTGTCAATAGATTGTAAAATAGTTGTAGGTATAATATTTTTCTTTACATTTCCATCAAGAGAAACTTGTCTTCTTCTTTGTTTCCCTATAGATTAGGGTAATTAAGTTAACTCTTCCAACCTTCCCTTCATCTGTTCAATAGTGCAAACCAAAGGTTAAGGTAACAATGAAGATAGTTGCAAGTCAACAATGATTTGATAACAATATTCATTCCTAAAAGCTATTAGAGAGGGAGCTGCGTGTTAAAATCGGTATTAATCACAATAGTTTCTACAAGAAATCAAACTAAAAAATTTATCTCACTGTACTCGTGCAGTATTACAGTACTGTTGATATTCGTTCCTAATATAAATCACAATAGTTGCTATAAGAAATCAGTCAACGTACGAAAATCATGTACAGTACTACGTACACTGTTAAAAGCAGGCCCTTGCAGAGAATAAATTAATGCCTAAACTTAGCAGTCAACCAAATATTCAAGTTTTTTGAGTACATAAATTAAATCTGAAATCCTGCAAAAATATTATGTGTAACCCCTCTTCTTTTTTAAGATAATCTTACACATTCATAAGGAATCGTTATGAAGCCCGATCACAATAAATAGAGGCCATTAATTTTTATTGTAAACACATCAAGTAATAAGAGTACAATATAACCTTTAGGACAATTCCTATGTTAGAGATATGCTTCTGAGGCCGACCCACTCTAAATTTTCTTGCCTCATTTTTCTTCCTTGCTTTCCCTACTTTTCTCTCCATTTTTATTTCATTACAATTTTCTACACTTAGCGACGATGATGGGGGAAGAAGAATTGGTGGAAGTGCAAAATGGTAAAGAAAAAGTAATCCACAAGGTAAAGTTGTTCCCGTGTTGAAATTGGTGAGCAGCTAAAGTCTTATTTAGCTAATATATTATCTCATATTAAGTATTTATTTTAGAAAACAATAATAAATTTTGGGAACATTAATTTTTTTTTCTATGGTTGCGTTTTTTTATATTCTCTAAAACAGGACCGGTCAAATTATGTTTCATGATATGAATTTTGAAAAGTCAATCTGCATCACGTTTTCCCCGTTTCTTTTTTTTTTTTTAAAAAAAATAATAATAATAGCTAGGCTGGCTAAATTAGTAAACAATTAGGTGCTTAAATTCCAGATGCGTGATGCCTCTTCTTAAAAACCAGAGTCAAAAATGACGATTCATGCAATGCATATGAGTGAAAATTATTCATCCAATTTCAACACGGGAACTACTTTTTGACTCTTTTTTTTTTTTATTATTATTATTTTTTATGATGAATAACTTTTTGACTCTTCTACCATCATCGAGTTTTTTCTTTCTTTCGTATAAGATGGGAACAATTTTACGACTTTCATAGGGTAATGAAGTGCTAAGAAAAAATGTGTTGGAATTGAAAGTGCTTCCTTTTTGTCTCATTTAGCTTCTTTCTTTCTTCTTTTTTTTTTTTTTTTCTTTTAACAAACTTTGAATTATTACGATTTGAATCCTAAAGTTAATTTGGTGTTGTAAGGCCTAGAAATCGCCTAAAACTAACATTATAGAAAGGGCTCGAATGGATTTGCCTTCAACTCACCGGAGGAGTCTAAGAGCCAGAAGACCTAAAACTACCAACTCGCCTAAAGGAGTCCAGCACCCGGCAAATCCAAGACCCCCAGTCCACCCTAGGGGCTCAAGACCCAACAAAACCAAATGACCAGCCCATGAAATATGCTAGAAGGCTAAAGACGCCATATATAAAATACTCATGTATTATTTCTCACACACAATCATCTTCTTCTCCCTTGATCTTCATGAGCCAAACACTCTATTTTTCTCCAGCTAACTTAGCCTTCAAATGAGTCTCTTTGCTGAGCGCCTATGAGCCACTCGAATCGCTTTCTCTCTTTTGTAGGTGGAGCTCCTCGCTGTAAGGCTGTTGAGGCCATTGTTGGTTTCATACATCAATAAGTGTCAATTTGTCATTTTTGTCCAAATCAACCAGTAATTAGGACAAAAAAATTATTACATTATCTCTTTATCTAAACAATAATCTAAAAAAAAAAAAAAAACCTAGTAAAAAAATAAATCTAATTCTCTCTTCTTTGAGAATAATGAAAATTGATAAATAAATAATATTTTCAATGAAATAGTGAAAGTAAAAGTGGATAACTAAAATAGAAAAAGATATTATTTAACTTAATTTTAGTTAAACGTTTGCTCTATAATTTGAATGCTTTTTTTAAAAAAAAAAATCAAATGAGAAAGGGTTAAAAAGGGGTGATGTGAATGCTCTTAACGTAACAAAAGCCATGTTAAAACTTAAAACAACTGTCATTTGCGTTAATAGCTAAAATATTCCTCTTTGTTCTTCCATTACCGTCAAAGCATCAATCTAAAAAAAATCATTTTGCTAGTTTATGGTAAAGTATTAATTAAATAATTAAATTTATTATTTTTTAAACTTTTAAGATAAGTGATAATTTAACATGGTATCAGAACAGATGTCATGAGTTTGAACCTTGATTTCACAATTCACCCCTCTCTTATTTTTAGTTAAATATTTTATGTATTGGACCTCATTAATTATTAAGATGATGTTTGAGTCCACACGTGATGAATTAATTTTGTTTTTTTTTTTTTTTTAGTCAAATGAGGAAAAGGGTTAAAAGAGGTGATGTTGAATGCTCTTAACGTAACAAAAGCCATGTTAAAACTTAAAACAACGGTCATTTGCTTTAATAGCTAAAATACTCCTCTTTGAGTCTACTAATGATTTTTTTTATCAATTGTTCTTCCATTACCGTCAAAGCATCAATCTAAAAAAAAAAATTATTTTGGTATTTCATGACCCCAGGAAAAGAACTGAACGCAGACATAAAATGAATGGAATAGACGGGGCATACTTTTCTCCGATTGTCATGTATTTTTTAGCGGGTTAAAAGTATATAATTTTTTATTTTAACATGTAAAAAGTACATGATTAAAGAATATATGACAATTTTATAGACTAAATAAACTTAATTTAAAGGAAAATTTTCTCCTTTTTCCAAATTTTGTTCATTTATATACATATATGTGTGTATATATATATATACACATTATTAAATTAAGAGAAAAATGTGAAATTAGTCCCTTTAATAACCAGGTGGCTTAAAATTTTCCGTAATAAAAATAAATGGCAAATAATTTACTACCTATAACTCCGTTTGAAATTTTGACAAAAATCAACAAAATATTACGTCAGCACTAATAATAATACGATACATATTCCCAATAATAATAATAAGTATAAAAACAAAAGAAAAGAAAAATTTATAGGGGTGATTTGGCCGGTAGCCCATCTAGCAAATCTGAGTGTGGTCCAGCTTTTGGCTATTTTGTGTGCTTGTCCAGAAATAATATTATCCTGCGTGCTTTTTTTGTGGATATGTGTATTGTTTTTTGTTAATGTTAGTTATTTTATGTGTCCAGGCTAAATTTGGTGACCACAAAACACTTGTAATATTTTTCTGAGTGTGTCTGCGGTCCAGACGGCACCTTTCTCGTCCAAATAGTTAAAGAAATGATCTAGGCAGTAACCTTCATCTGCAGTTGGTCCAGACGACAGACTACAATTTTGAGACAATAACTTTCGTCCGCAGCTCATTCCCAGTTTGTCCGAACGGCAACTAAAAAATATTCAAATAGTAAGTTTCACCTGCAGCTCATCTGAAGTTGGTCCGGACGACAGCTGAAAAAATCCAGACAGTAAGTCTCGTCTGCAGTTGGCCCAAACGGCAGCTGAAAAAAATTCAGATAGCATCTCTCATCTACAGATCGTCTAAAGGTGGTCTGGACGCGCCGCTAAAGAAAAGTCAAGTTTAAACAAAGAAACCCTACCTTCGTCCAGACCATTGCACTTTACCGTCCAGGCGGCCCTTGTAATTTTCCTTAAAAAAGAGTTTCAGCAGATTTCTTTAGCATGAAGTACTTGTCTACTATTTATAGGCTGTTTACTCGTTTTTGGAATCTCTGTGCTCAAAGACAAATAGTTTGTGAAAAAATATTGAGTGAGCTAAGAGAGTGATTGAGCGTTAGATCCTTCATGGATACTCTCTTAGAGTTTTTATTTTGTAGACCAGAAGTCTAAAATTACATTTTGGAAGAAGCTTGAAAATGAGACTTTTTCTAATTATGTTTTTTCTATAGATAAAAACTCTATTTTTTAATATAATTTCAAACATGCTCTTAATATAACAAAAGAAAAGTTAAAACAACTAGCATTTCTTAATTTATTAGGTAAAATATTCCTCTTTGTGTCTATTAATGATTATTTTATCAATTAATCGTTCTTCCATTACCATCGATGCATCAATCTATATATATATATTGGTATTTCAAACTAGGAGAACAACATACATCAGACATAAATGAATATGAAAAGATATGATATATTTTCTCCAATTATCGTGTATCTCTTAACATGTGAAGAATATATAATTTTTTAATTAGCATCTCACATGTTAAAAAAAATACATCAGACATAAGAAATTAGTCCTTCTAATAAGCTTTATATCATTTAAAAAAGTGGCTTAAAAGTTTCCGTACGTAATAACTAGTAAGCATAAATGACAAATAATTTTCTATTCTGAACTTCCATTGAAATTTTGATAAAAATTACTAAAGTATCATGTCAGCACCAATAATAATACGACACATACTCCCTATAATAATAAGTATAAACAGAAAAAAAAAAAAAAAAAAAAAAAAAAAAAAAATTCTACCGGGATGATTCGGCACTCCATGTAACAAATCTGGGTTTGTATTTTTTGTGGATATTTTTGTTGTTTTTTGTTAAGATGTGTTGATCCTCAATTCCAAAGATAATCGGTTCTGCTTTTTCTGTTCAAATTTTTAATTCTTTTAATTTATAACATGATA
>FXXK01000346.1:192111-202637 GCA_900184695.1 Betula pendula
TGGAAAAGTAAGGAATTGCGGGTCCTTGGTGTCCCTGGTGGTGCAATCTCAGATTATAAAAAATATTTTCAAAGAATAATTATTTCGCGTACTAAACATAACTTTAGTTCTTGACTTATTATAATCCTAAACAATCCCCACATCAAAGAAATTGAAGAAATGTTCCACTTTCTTTTTGGTTGTTTTCTCACCGAAAGCATGATATCGTACATGATATCTTATTCTATTCCGCACTATCTAAAGTTTTAGGCATTTGTGATATAAATAATGTATTCTAGCCCACGCGAATTCTTAGGAAAGCTATTTGATCGATAATCAAACTTTGATTTTTATAAGTATCAGTAAAACCACTACTTGTTATTCTATTAATTCATTAAACTAATGTCCACATGGGGTTGCTCATGACGATATTCTGAGTATTATCTAAAGTTTTACTTTAACTATAATAATGCATTCCATTCTAATTTTCTAACTTGTAGAATTCAGTTTCTATGGTCTTGCTGATGACGACTCCGGGTTTGGCTCAGGAATTAGGATTACTTTGTCTCCGTTGATTCAGTTTTCTAACTTGTAGAATTCAGTTTCAATAGTAGATTACTTTGTCGCCGTTGGAATTAGGATTTACAAGCTGGTTTTTTGTCATGTCAAAAAAAAAAGCGTGGAAAAGTAAGGAATTGCGGGTCCTTGGTGTCGCTGGTGGTGCGATCCCAGATTCCACCTATACAAGGCTGAGAGGAAGGGGGATCGCACTTTCTTTGCACCGTGTTCAGATTGGATGACAAAAATAAAAAGTCTAAAAGTCGTTCACCGCCCGTAATGATCGGCATAAATCAAGTGTATTTATTGGGAGCATAAAAATAAAAAGTCAAAAATTCGTTAACGTGTTCAATTTGGATCAATAAATCAAGTGTTAAGTTTCTTTTTGTCAAAGATCTGAACACGGGAACAATTTTTCTGTTGTTCACGTGTTCAATTTGGATCAATAAATTGCACTCATATGATCGGCATCAACCATGCATTTGGAACCTGACCCTGCCTTGTGAATTGCTCTCCTTTCCCATTTTCCACTCCTCACCAACTCTCCTTGGGCAATGGCTGCCGGAACATCGAAATCTCCTGAAGTCTTTTTCTCTTCATCTTCTTCCCATCAACCCAACTGGATCTACGACGTCTTCTTGTCTTTCAGAGGCGAAGACACGCGCAAAAACTTCACTGACCACCTCTACTTCGCTTTGAGAGATGCCGGAATCAAAATCTTCAAAGATGACAATGAGCTCCGAAGAGGAGAAAATCTTGCATCCGAACTGTTACAAGCAATTCAAGGCTCTAGAATCTCTGTCATCGTTTTCTCGAGGAACTATGCGGCTTCGAGGTGGTGCCTGGAGGAACTTGTAGAGATTATGGAGTGCCGAAGAACTATGACGCAGTTGGTTCTTCCTATATTCTTTGATGTTGACCCCTCGGATGTGAGAAACCAGACGGACAGTTTTGCGGAAGCATTCGCAAAACATGAAAAGCATTACGTCTTGGACATGGACAAAGTTCTCAAGTGGAGAAGAGCTCTACGTGAGGCTGCTAATTTGTCAGGGTGGGATCTAAGAAAAACTGCAAACGGGTAAGTTTGTATAGGCAATAGTTTTATCTAGGGCCTTAAATGAACAAGTGTGTTCACCAACTCATACAATACATGTTCGGATAAACTCAACTAACAGAAAAAAAAGTAACGAATTAAAAAAATAATATGAAAACTAACAATGTTATTTATTGTGATAGCGATCTCTCACACAATAGAAACTTTACACGCAACTTAACCAAGTGATACTCACCTATTTTTCATAGATTCGTGTACTTATAACATACTTCTATAGTATAAAAATTTAGTTTCTTCAAACTTTGTCCCGATATGTAATATCATAAATGCTAATGAGTTAAGGAGAATGGCCAAAACAAATGTGTTCTAAGTTTTTACATATTTGTGTAAATGAAACTTATATTTCAATTCTCCCTTATATAATGTGACTCTACCTAACTTCTTAAAATAATTTTCAGGCATGAAGCCAAGTTTATCAGGAAAATTGTTGAAGAGATTTCAAGAGAACTGAACAACACAAACTTGTTTCTAGCACTTTACCCGGTTGGAATAGATTATCGTGTGCAAGACATGAATTTGTGCTTAAGTATCGGAACTGGGGATATTCGCTTGGTAGGAATTTTGGGAATGGGCGGAATTGGAAAAACAACCATTGCTAAAGCCATTTATAACCAATTTTTTCATGGATTTGAAGGTAAAAGTTTTCTTGCAAATGTTAGGGAAACTTCCAAAGAACCTAGGGGTCAGGTTCGTCTCCAAGAACAACTTCTTTCTGACATCTTGAAGACAGCAAAGATAAAGATAAGTAGTGTAGATAGAGGAATAAATATGATAAAAGAAAGACTTTGTAATAAAGCAGTACTTGTGATACTTGATGATGTAGACCAGATGGAGCAACTGAATGCTATAGCTAGAAGGCGTGACTGGTTTGGTTTGGGAAGTAGAATTATTATAACAACCAGATATGAGCATTTGCTAAAGGAGCTAGAAGTGGATAGTATATATACAGTTACAACATTGAACAACAATGAATCTCTTGAACTTTTTAGTTGGCATGCCTTTAGGAATAGTTCTCCTACTGAAGATTATACTGACTTGTCAAAAAGTGTCATTGCTTATTGTGGAGGACTGCCACTAGCTCTTGAAGTTTTGGGCTCATTTTTATTCTCTAGGAGCATCCCAGTATGGAAAAGTGCATTAGATAAACTGAAAAGGATACCTCATGATCAAATTCAAAAGAAACTTAGAATAAGCTTTGATGCACTAAGCGACAATACAGAAAAGGATATATTCCTTGACATAGCCTGTTTCTTCATCGGAATGGACAAAGACTATGTTATAAAAATATTGGATGGTTGTGGTTTTTTTGCAGAGATTGGAATTAGTGTCCTCATTCAGCGGTGTCTTCTTAAAGTTGGCATGACAAACGAGTTTATGATGCATGATTTGCTACGAGACATGGGAAGAAAAATCGTTAATGAAAAATACCCCAACGAACCTGGAAAATGGAGTAGATTATGGCTGCATGAGGATGCATTTGATATATTGACAAAGCACCAGGTAATAAGAACTTTCTCAACTGAAAAAATTGAAAAAAAAAAAAAGACATAAAGCATTTTGTTTTCTAATACGTGTGTTATTTGGGAAGTAAATGCATACTAATTCATGTCAATCTCATGCCCTGAGAGTGTAATCTCTATGTTTCTTTTTTAAAAATAGGAACATTTGTTTTCTATATTTTCCTAACATCTTTTTGTTTTTTTATTTTTGTACTTGCAAACATGATTACATTATATTAATCAAGGCCAGATAAATGAAATAATTAACAAGAATGAATTTTGGTTGGTTGAAATTGTTAAAACTACCACTTATTCTAAAAGTCTAAGTTTATAAGAAATAATAAATTTAATCATTTAATTAATGTCCTAATACTTCAATAAGTGAGACCAATACATGAAATATTCAATTGAAATTAGAAGTGAATTACAGAGATAATGCTTGAACTCATGACCTTTGCTCAAATACTATGTTAAATCATCAATTACTCCAAAACCTTGATACCATGATAAATTATCAATTGTCCTCAACTTTTAAAATAAGTGGTAATTTAACATAAATATTCGTGAGAGATCAAACAAATGGGAGATTTCCCTTGTTTTGGTATGAGGTTTCGAACTATAAGTTCATGTAGCACATCTTACGCATCACAGATTGCAAGCATGTCTTCGCTCAAGTTTATATAGTTTTTCTTAGATTGCATAAAAAAGTCTGGACTAATCACATGTCTCATACAATTCTTGTTTTTTACAGGGAACAAAAGTAGTTGAAGGACTTAAATTCGAATTGGCAAGTTTAAGAAATGTGAATTTCAATTCAAGAGCATTTATAAAGATGCAAAGACTAAGATTACTCCAACTTGATTACGTACGACTTATTGGAGACTATAAATATCTTTCCAAAGAAATAAGGTGGCTCCGTTGGCATGGATTTCCTCTAAAGTTTGTGCCAAACAACTTTTACCCAAGAAACATAGTTGTGATTGACTTGCAATATAGTAATCTCATAAGAGTTTGGGAAGTTCCCAAGGTACAATAATAAATGATTTTTTTTTTTTTTACTGTTTTAGGCTATAATATTGTGATTTCTTTCATTTTTCACTGTTTATTTTCTTATTTGTTAAGCAGATGTTTGAGAAGATAAAAATTCTAAATCTCAGTCATTCTCATTATCTGAGCCAGACTCCTGACTTTTCAAGACTCCCCAATCTTGAGCAATTAATACTCGAAGATTGTACGAATTTGTTTGAGGTTCACCACTCTATTGGAGATCTTAGTAGTCTTGTTTTGGTAAATTTGAAAGATTGCAAATGTCTTACAAGTCTGCCAAAGAGTTTCTACAAGTTGAAGTCTCTAGAAACTCTCATTCTTTCTGGGTCATTGCCTTCACTCTTTTCGTCCTGTATATTAACAAGGAAAACTGTCTCAAGTCGACCAGTCTATTGTCTGCTATGCTACACGGCNAAATGATAATTTTTTTTTTTTACTGTTTTAGGCTATAATATTGTGATTTCTTTCATTTTTCACTGTTTATTTTCTTATTTGTTAAGCAGATGTTTGAGAAGATAAAAATTCTAAATCTCAGTCATTCTCATTATCTGAGCCAGACTCCTGACTTTTCAAGACTCCCCAATCTTGAGCAATTAATACTCGAAGATTGTACGAATTTGTTTGAGGTTCACCACTCTATTGGAGATCTTAGTAGTCTTGTTTTGGTAAATTTGAAAGATTGCAAATGTCTTACAAGTCTGCCAAAGAGTTTCTACAAGTTGAAGTCTCTAGAAACTCTCATTCTTTCTGGGTCATTGCCTTCACTCTTTTCGTCCTGTATATTAACAAGGAAATGTCTCAAGTCGACCAGTCTATTGTCTGCTATGCTACACGGCTTTAACTCACTAAGAGACTTGCGTCTCAGGAAGTGCAATTTATCAGAAGATACAATTCCTACAAATCTTTGGAGTTTATGTCCCCTTGAATTTTTAGATTTAGGATGCAATAGTTTTGGAAGCCTACCGCCAAGTCTAGGTGGTCTTTCGAAGCTTGGACAACTCATCGTGGATGGTTGCAGAAAGCTTAAATCAATTCCTGATTTACCAGAAAGCTTGTATTTTCTTTATGCAGACGACTGCACAGCACTAGAAAGAGTGCAACATCCATCAAAACTCTCAAATATGTTCAATTTGTCCCTTGCTAATTGCCGGAAATTAGTTGAAATTCCAGGTATAGAGAATTGGTTGAATCCCATTAGATCTGTTGACATGGAAGGGTGCAAAAATCTGACAAACACTTTTAACCACAGCTACCTACAGGTGCAATTTTTTTAACCTCTTTTTCACTACCATGTTAAATCATCATTTATCTCACATCTTTTCATTAATACTTTAACACATGTCATAGGAATGGATTATACATGGAATTGGTAGAACGATTTTCATTTGCCTCCCTGGCAATCAAATTCCTGATTGGTTCACATATCAAGGTGAAGGACCCTCAATACGTTTTGAAGTGCATATTGTGGATCAGATATTGAAAGGGTTTGTTGTATGTGTTGTCTATAAATTACTTGTTCCAGCGTTATCTTTATATAGAGGTATCATTACATTTATCAACCATACTAAGAATACTAATCTCACCATTTCGTTTGAGTCAATTCGGGGCATAGCCCATCGTGGAGATCACATGTGGGTAACCAATGTTGTTACGAACAATTTTGAGAACGGTGATGAAGGAGAGTTTGTTATAGATTCGGGAGTTGAAATCATGATTAAAAAGATAGGGATCTGTTTAGGATACGGAGGCCAAGTTTCTTGATGGAAAATGATTCATCAAATGAGGATATAGTGAGGATAAAGAAAAAAATGAGTTGTAATTTTTGTTCTGTTTTATGATGAGATATCTAGAGTTTCATTTTGAATAGTTCTAAGATATATGTGTCTTACGCTTATTGTATAATTATTGAAATATGTCATGCTCCCAAGGTAATTACTGCTTAAAGGAGTATTCATCAATCTTTTGACCAGAACAATGGTATTGAAATATATTTTGAATTTAATTATATGGATGCCATTTTCTTTTTCTTTTTAAATAAATTTAAGTGTTAAGGGTTTGTGCAAACTAGAAGAGTGAAAGGCCTATTTGTAGCTGAAGTTTGAAAAAAAAAAATTGTTAGGACATTAGTGAAAATGAGAATGCTTATGTAAATTAAAAGGGTAAATTAATGATATAGAATCCAATATATTTTTATATATATAAATCAAGTATGGATTCTAATTAAACGTCTTCAAAATTAGGCTTGAGTTTGTAAAAGTGCTCTTTCTCATGGGTGGTCTGTGTTAGAAGTTTAGACTCAACAATAAATAGGTTGAATAGAAAAAAAAAACAATAAATAGGTTTCACATAAGAGATTTGCACAATAAGCTTTAAAATGGTTTTAATCCTGAAAAACCCATATATTAATTTTCAGTTTTCAAGAAGGTCAGAGCAGGACTAAGGGGAATGAAAAAATTTGCTGTAATTGGGGTATTGATCACAAGATACTTGTGCTCAATATTAAAATTTGCTATTTTAATAGTATCATTCTAGAATGAGTCAAGTCAATTTAATCTCCTGGTGTTCATCATAAATAATTGTGCCTATGATGGAATAACTCAGTTTTTTTTTTGTTTTTTTTTTACGCTGATGGGATAACTAATTAAAGTCTATTTGACGACTGTATGGTATTGTATATCTTTTGTCCGTTGATTTGGTCAAGTAACCGGGTCAAAAATAACAACAAAAGCAACTGGGTCAAGGTAGTATATATCGGACAGAGTTTTCCTCCAAACTGGGTTGGAGGAAGTTCCTCTAATATAGCCTATAAAAATGACGTGTTATTTAACATGTAAAAAATACATATTTTTTAAATAACATGTGAGAAACACGTCTTTTTAATAAGATTTGTTCTAACTTTGTCCTCACAATTAAAAAAAAACATGTATTTTTCATATGTAAAAAGACACATAGCATTTTTACAAGATATGTTGGAGGAACTTTCTCCAACTCAATTTGAAGAAAAACTTTGTCCTTATATATTATCCGGCCTTTGTCCATTTCTAGAAGATGACATGGCATACCCAGGTTCTCTCTACTATAAAGAGCATATGGGTCATTAGCCTATCGTTACGTCTTTTTTCCTTCATGAAGCCTAGGCCTACCAGAAAATATGTCAATATTATTATTTTTTTTTTTTTTTCCTTTTCGTTCAGTTTTTGTTTTATTTCTTAGTCATCTTTGAACGACCAGTAACTCTACCCCTTTGGAAATTTTATTTTCGCTAAATTGCTTTTGATAATTTACTCTAGATGACCATATTATCGAGGGGCCTCTAAGGCCCGACGGTTTAGTTTGTTTTAGTTTAGTTTGTTGAGAGACTTTGAAGCTTAATTACAATACTCATTCCTAAAAGCTATTAGAGAGGGAGCTGCTTGTTAAAAGCGGTATTAATCACAATATATAGTTGCTACAAGAAATCAAACTAAAAAATTTATCTCACAATACTCATGTACAGTACTACAATGTTATAATATTCATTTATTACACCCCAAATTCTTTTTTTCTTTTTTGACTCATTTTTCTCCATTGCTTCAACTACTTTTTCTCCATTACATGTCAAATTGTATTTTATTACAATTTTCTACGCTAAACAACGATGGTGGGAAAGAAGAATTAATTGATGGAAGTGCAAAATGGCAAAGAAAATGTAATTCACATGCCACAAGGTAGAGTCAAAATTATTATGAGTGAAAATTATTCACCCAATTTCAACACGGGAACAACTTTTACCAGCCTTCTTTCTTTCGTATAAGATGGGAACAATTTTGTTATGACTTTCATAGGCTAATGAAGTGCTATTAAGAAAAAGATGTGTTGGAATCGAAAGTGCTTCCTTTTTGTCTCATTTAGCTTTTTTTATTTTTTATTTTAACAAACTTTAAATTATTACAACTCGAATCCTAAAGTTTTGTGTCAATTTGTAATTTTTGTTCAAATCAACGGGTAATTAGGAAAAAATATTATTACATCATCTCTTCATCTAAAAATCTTAAAAAAAAAAAAAAACCAACCTAATAAAAAAAAGTCATCTGATTCTCTTTCTTTTTTAAGATTAGTAAAAAAGTAAATAAATAAATAATATTTTCAATAGAATAATAAAAGTTAATAGCTAAAATGTTGAACCGGATACAAGTACTTTGAAAAAATGAGTAACTAAAGTAGAAAATATATATATATATTCTTTTAACTAAATTTTAGTTAAAACATTTGCTAATTGATGTGAAATTGTGAATGCTCTTAATTAATGTAACAAAAGCAAAGTTAAAACAACTGTCATTTGCTTAATTTAATAGGTAAAATATTCCTCCTAATTTGTGTCTACTAATGATTATTTTATCAATTGTTCTTCCATTACCCTTAAAGCATCAATCTAAAAAAAATCGTTTTGGCATTAATTCATGAAAAAGTATTGATCCAATAATTAAATTTATTCTTTTTTATATGTTTAAATTTTTAGAATAAATGATAATTTAACATGGTATCAAAGTGAATATTATGAGTTCGAAGCCTCCACAATTCACTACTACCCCCATTTTAGTTAGATATTTTACATGTTGAACCTCATTTATTAAGAGAGTGTTTGAGTCCACACATGACAAAAAATTTAAAAAATAAATTAAATAATTAAATTTATTCCTTCCTATCAGTTTATCCTTTTAAGATAAGTGGTGATTCAATATTGTATTATTGGTAGGGGTCCTGAGTTTTGAGTTCGGACCCTGATTTCACAATTTATCTCTCATTTCAATTAAATTATTCATTTAAATGAACAAAGGGTTTTGATTTTTTTTTAAAAAAAAAAAATTGATTTACCCTATTCTCAAGTATTTCTTATATATATTTTTAACATTTTTATATCTAAACAAAAAAATTCCTTGCAGTTAGAATATGAAGTTTTCCCCATTAGGTTTGATTTATTTTTCATATTAAAATATTTATTATTTAACTTTGATCGTAATCAAATCTTAGATATTTGATTATCATTCTTGTATTCTCTTTATAAATTGTAAATACATTATGTAATAACGAATAAGAGCATAATGTAATTCTTAGGACGATTCAAATGCCGGAGGTTTGCTTCGAAGGCCAAACTACCCAAATTCTCTTGTTTCATTTTTCTCTTTTACTTCCACTACTATTCTCTCCATTAATATTTCATGATTGCGGAAGAAGAATTGATGGAAGTGAATGAAAAAGAAAATGTAATTCACAAGATAGAGTCAACCCTTGATTCTTGGTTGACGCCGATAATCATGAATGCAAATTATTTATCCAATTTTTGTAGTGGATCCTGATCGTTCTTATTGTAGAGAATTTATGTGTGCTTTGAAAAAATGCAACTAAGGAATTGAAAAAAATGCAATTAAGCAATTAAGGAATTGTCTTTTTCTCTAAGGAATTGTCTTTTATTTTTTTATTATTGTACTTAATTGCAAACATGATTACATTGTATTAATTAAGGCCAGATAAATGAAATAATTAACAAGAAATAATACATTTTGCAAAAAAAAAAATTGTATAATCTGGATCGATTGTTCATTAGAGGTAAGTAACATTGTAATCAAAGTGTTGGGAGTAACAGTACTCTTAATAACAAACACACAACACATACTACATTTTGAGAAATGTTACACAAACTTTCTTTTATACTTTTAAATGCTTACTCTTTAACGTGGCAGTTGCAAAAAACAGAGTAATTAATCAGACGTGATAACTGCCACAGTAAGAACTTTCAAGCGCGATATGAGTGTACATTTTTAGACTTGTTTGAATTCAGCAAGGAATGTGGTAGTAGCATGATGTACCCCTAACTCCAGCAATGCATTCTCCGCGCGTTTAATTATCTCTTGGATATAATGATTTTTTTTTTTTTTTTTAATGAATACAATGAAGTGTTTTAGCCAATGAACTCTAACCCAAACAGTGATCGATTCCTCCTCATGTACGTGTGATCTACCGATCAAAAAACAAACTGCTTAATTTTAACCAATGACTGTATCAAAGTGTCTGGATCCGATCGAGTCAGAGAAAATTCAGTCACATTTTTTTTTGGCCATTAAACAAATTAAAAGAGAAGTATCTGTATTGGACCGCGCCTTTTTTATTATTATTTTTTTAATTGGCCTTGGCGTATATATAGATCTTTTTCACTAAGGCATCGTTTGATTTGCGGAATGACTATTCCATTAGGAAAAGGAATAGCTATTCCTTGGAATAGAAGAAGGTGGAATGAAATAATTATTCTTGGTTGTAACGATGGAATAGAACACTATATAGATATTCTTTTA
>FXXK01000347.1:5479-89597 GCA_900184695.1 Betula pendula
AATAAGAAAAAATTATATTTAATTTCTAAGTTTTTATCTGATTTAAATTTAATCCTTAGGTTTTTAATTTAAAAAATATGATTCTTAAATATTGCTCAAATTTTAAATAGGTCTCTTTATTACTTTTCCGTCAAAATGAATAGTTTGTCATATATTACGTATGTCTCAATTGACACACTAATGTTCATATTAACACCTATTGTCAATGTCATATCATTAAGCGCCAAGTTATCCATAAAAATAACCAAAAAAAAAAAGAACCCAACTCAAAAACAAAAATTATCTTATTTGTCATTTTAATATTTTAGATTTGTAGCGTTATAAGAAAAATAATTAATTTTGATGTTGAGATAGGTCCTAGCGTGTCAAATGAGACATACGTGACAAATAGAAAGTAAAACTTAAATATTTTATTCTTAAAATTAAAAATCTAAGAACTAAATTTAAATTAAATACTTAAGGATTAAATATAATTTTTCCTTTTAAAATAAGCCCTAAAAAGATACTCAAAAAATATCCAAAACGCCAAAATAAGTCTATACCTACTGAGAAATGCAACACATTCTCTCACTCTTACATTTTCATTTTCAAACTCTCTTATGTGATTTTTAAAATTATGATTGAATCAAAATTTAATAGTGATTTTTTTACAAATTTAATAATAATTTTAAAAGCCAAATCAAACTCAAACTAAGGATTCAAAACGTTACTATACTCGCTCTCTTTTTGTCAGCATCTTTAAAGGTGTTGCTTTCTGTTGGGTAGGGGGAGCTGGATTGGTGTTGGTAAAGGGTGGCGTCCTTAATGTGATTTGTTGCGATCATTTGTCACTAACCACAATTCTTCTAACTTTTGGATTAAATATTGTGCAGGATTATTGATGATTCATCATATTTAGAAATTAAGGCATTGTCGATAGAAACTATTATATTACCTTTCAAGTATTGGCCAAGAGATCATTTTTTATTTATTATTTGTTTTAAAATTATGGCCAAGAGATAAGACAAGTCTGATCAGCATTATCAGAAGCAAATGCTTTGTTCCTACTCATTTCTTAGCCTGGTTTATTTGAATCGTTCTGGCACTTTCTGGGTGTCCTCTGTTTCCCACATTTGGAATAGATAACCATTGGAACTAGAGCTCAAAAAAAGCAGTAAAAAAATAAAAGGACGATAGGAGAGATATGAATCTTTTCAGAAACCTAGACAACTTTCTCTAAAAAAAACAGGAGATATGAATGGCACAATTCTTTCTTTTTTTTTTCCAATGCAGGGAAAGGAGAAAATTACAAGAAACAAAAAAACCAAAAAAAAGCCATAGAGCCATCCGAAGAATAGTTGGGTATATCCGACCCATCAAAGGAACTGGTACCACTAAAGAAGGTGGTTAATGTACGCAAAGTTTTGTAAATAAAACAAACTACGGACCAACACGTAACAGGAAGGGGGATAACTGTCTCGAGACCCTTCAACCTTACCTACACCCAAAGCAAGGGATACAAACAGGAGTATGACCCTTGAAATACCCTTCAACCCCATATGAATCTTTTCTGAGAAAAACAACACGACCAACAGTAGTCGATTGAGAGTAACAAATACGACCAGATGAGTACTCAGTAGGGGGGACAGCATTGTCAAAAAAAAAAAAAGGCAAGCACAACACAGTCTCCAACACAAGAATAATCCAAAGATAATTAAGGAAACAGCTAGCCCCAAAATACACAAGGAATAGAAAATTACATGGATAATAAAAACAACAGCAAAAAAATTCACAAAGCAACAACTTCGATGACGCTGGTGGTAGCGGTGGAAAGTTGGAAGGTCGATGAACACAGTGGCAAGGCACATCAGAGCAAAGGAGAGATGGAGGGAGATAGATTGGGCCTAGAGAGAGCCGGATCTGAGATCCACGGTAGAATCGTGAACGGCGCAACGACTTGGGGTGGAACGCGGCAAGACAGTGACGATTTGGTGGGGCAAGGTAGTCTAGAGGAGGTGGAACGTCAGTGGAGCTGCTTTGTGGCAAAAAAGAACAAAGCAAAAGATGATCGATGATGAAGGGGGGAGGAGGAGCGGCCGCACTAGGCGGAGAAGAAGAGGGGAGGAAGGAGAAAACAAAGTCCATCCCTCCTCCCCCGAAAAACGCCGCAAGGAGGTGAAGGGAAACCTCATTGACGGAGGTGGTTTGGTTCAAAAAAATATTTCCACACCTTCCACACCTTCTCTTGTGGGAGAGAACCCAATGGGTTGATTTGAATGTCACTCTTGGCTGCCGCTATTGACACCCTACCAAAAAAAAAAAACCGCCAATAATAGGCATACATTTTAAAAGCTTGTCATAACACAACCATAGTTGTTACAATAGAGGAGGCAACATGAGTTTAATTCTGAAAAAAAATATGAAAAAGGATATGTTAAGTTTTATATTTATTTTGAAAAATTCATGTGTCAAAACGGTTTTTGGATTGTAATGTTTAGGTTTGACTTAAGGATTAAGTCAGTCCAATACATGAAGAATTCAAGTTTATTAATTCAGTTCAACATAGATCTAGTCGGCGTAAAACGATTATATCTTTTGATGCCTATATTGGATAAAGGCAATCTTAGTAGCGTTGAAAATTTGATTCAAATGGCTACAACGTTGTATTTCACAAAAAACTTTACAATTCTAATGTTTACTAGATAAAAACAGGCTGTTAATAGAAATCTGAAAATTTGGTAAAGAATGTCTCGATTGCAGTTTCATTCGATCTTGGTTAAATCAAGATGTTCAATTCAACTGCCAAAATGCCTCAATTGCAACCTTGATTGAACCTCGTTCGAACGAAACCGCCACTAAGTGTTTTAATCCTAAACAAAACTTGACCTAAAAACCTATGTTTTCTCCCTACCTATATAAGCCTAACGACCAACATATTTTATAAGACATGGGGACTATTTTTCATTGTTCTTAGAGACAAACAAATCTAGGAATTTAACTTTACAGGGGATTAAAAAAAAAATTCCGATGGCTAAAATAAGAAATATAAGACCTAAACTATAAATTTTTTTTAACAAGTTCAAAGATTAAAAACCTTTTGTAACAATTTTTTTTTAGAGAGGCCCCCACCGGCCTCTGGGTCCGTCTTTGCATGGAGAGTCTCTAAACACTCATAGCGTTAGAAATTATTCTCCGTTGGAACCCTAAACTCTTCCCAAACCCTCGATGACTTAATTCCCAATGAAAAAACCCTGAAAAGCCAAAACAGGGTTTGGTTGATCGACCAAGAATTGGCCGACCTTTCGATGGAGTGCTTACGTGCTTGAGCTCAATCAAACGAGTATACAACCAAGCCTTCGGCTGAGTGCTCTCAGGTACCCCCTAACTTGCACTCAGTCGAATGAGCTCCTCACTCGATCAACCGAGGGGCTATAAATTTGTCTTCTTAACCCAAAAATCAAAGTCAAAATCCTATTCTTCCACCTCCTTGCCCCAAACAAGTGTCTATGCTACTCAAACACAATCCAAGAAACCCTTCCACACCATCAAAACACCTCCTTGCACAAAACAAAACAAATGCAACTACAACTCTATTTTTTTTTTTCAATTCTCAAAAAAACCTAACCTTAATTTTCATAAAACACAACCTCATCACAAACCTTCAATAAACCCATTATCTAAATCAAACCATCATTATTCCAAAATGCCTAACACAACGAACAAACCATTTCAACCCTACACAATTCAAATGCATCGAACACCCACATGTTTCCAAAACCCTAATAAGCCAACTCTACCATTTATACAACAACCCTTCCAAACAATTTACACAACCCATACTCAACAAACAACTCCACACAAATCACAACCCAACCTCCACATTACTTAACAAACCAACCACTACAACTCAATACAATCCCAAACATGTGATTAAGCCCAAGAAACCAAATTCACAACAAAACTTGAAGAAGAAAAATGGTATACCTTCGAGTTGTGCTTATCTTGGCCTTGTAAGAACCTCAACTCTACTTCTCAAGTTCTCCTCTCTCTATTCCCAACTTTCTCTCACGGATTGGGGTGGTTAGGAGAAGAAGAAATGAGAGAAGACATCTCTCTCTCACGGATTGCCCTTAAATTGGCCAAGTGAATTTGAATTAGGCATGGCTCAATCGATTGAGCCTTTTTCTTGTTCAACCGAGGGTACCAGAGATGCCAAATTGTCCACCAAATGGTTGACAGGTGGCTCGGTCAACCCAATACTAGGCTCAGTCGATCGAGGTGCTGAGTTAGCCCATTAATTTCATATCGAATCATACCTAACTCCAGCCAAAACTTCACATGTGGAAGATACCCCAAGCTTAGCCAACCAAAGCCACCTCTCGGTCGACCGAGGTCACCATCCCTAGATTTCCTGCAAAAAAAATATCTGACTCTAACATATGGAAACCAAGCTCAGTCGATCGAGTCTATAGCCTAGTCGACCAAGGCATGTGCAAAACTTAGACTCTGTGCGTTTTTGTCCTGTTTTGCAGTACCTTTTGACCCGACGCTCATGGAACTTATCGTGCTCAACTCAACACCTCTCATGACGCATCCTAAGTTCACAGTTCCTTTCACTTTCCTATTTTTGTTGTTGTGGTTGAAGATGCGGAAGGGATGAATAAAAGAAAGGCACAAGATGATTTTACTCGCATGACTTTTTGAGCTCTAATACCATTTTGAAGTTCATAATGAAAGTAAAGAGATGGAAGTAGAGAAAAAGAGACATGAAAATTATATGGTTCGGCCATAGGCCTACATTCACAGGTGAAAGCCAAGAGATTTGAATAATTTCAAATGTAAACAACTTCCTTAAAATAGGATAAACAAATCCCTTAATTTAGGTTAAACAAATCAAACCATTTATCACAAAGGATTTTTATCCTTATCAATCTTGTAGCTCTGAGACCATATGGAGACATTCAACAAAGTATTGAAAAGGATTTATATTTCCCACTTGATTTATTTCACTCACACAATTGGTATATAAAGAGGAAAATATTTATACAAAATTGGTAAGTGATTTTGGCAAATCCAGTGGT
The DNA here is from genome assembly GCA_900184695.1 of Betula pendula. Classification (NCBI taxonomy): domain Eukaryota; kingdom Viridiplantae; phylum Streptophyta; class Magnoliopsida; order Fagales; family Betulaceae; genus Betula; species Betula pendula. The sequence goes on from FXXK01000347.1 coordinate 10,540, forward strand.
CATTGGATCAGCTGCTGCATATGGGATGTGAGGGACCGTTGGGATTTTATTTAATTGGCTTCCCATGTCAGGATCGGGCTGGGCAGCTAGAGTTTAGCGTTCTACCCGAATCCCCATCAAAGGGGCTCTAGTTATTACCATTGCAGAAGCTTGACATTCAAGAACACAACCTCCTAGCAAATCGGTTGGCTACTGTAGAGTGGACGATGTAGCTCTAATAGTCTAATTCTAACTAATCACCTAAAAAGGAAGGAAAAGAAAAAGAGAAAGAAAAACAATATCAATGGAGATCACAGGACTGACTAAGTATTGCTGTTCATGATTAAGAACATCAATATAGCTTAAGGATTTGGCTTAAGTACATATTAATTAAACAAAATGAGCAAGATTTGGCACATGAATAGTTATTAGAATTAATAATTTAGCATAATGGATTACTATTAATGAAGTGATTTACAACTTTGAGGGAGACATTTTGCATAGCAGTATCTACCAAATATGGCTATTCACTGACAAATTTTGTCCACTATAAATACAAGTTTGGTCAGTGACCGTTTGGAAGAAAATTTAGAGAATCACATGCTATTGGCTGTGTCCAATTGTTTAGTGTCTTTATAACAGTTTTGCATGTCTTCCATAAAAACATTTCGTCCTCCTTAAACCTTCTTCAAGAAAAGAAGGATCAACAGCAAAAGTAATACGGAGCCAATTTTTTAGCCCCACAGCAGTTCCTGTGAAAGAAATGTTACACTCTTGTTAGTAATTACTAAGCTTCTAGTCAGCCTTCACACGCTCAAAACTACCATTCTGAAAAAACATGTAATGAATACCCAAGAAACTGAATGTGAGACAATAATTTTTTCTCCAGGATAAACAATAATTTTAAAAGAGAAATGCCAATTGAATGCATTCTTCAAATGCTTGAAATGCCCTGTTTCTTGCAGGAAATCTTGTCCCCTGACCTGCTATAAGTTGCTCAACTGATGATCTAACCCTTACATATCATGGAAATAAAAAGAAATTAACTAACTGGAACTGGTTTTAGAAAAGCCATTTATCTGTGTATGACAGTTAGCATGCACGCGTATCTGTATATCAATGTATGTTGAGACTTAAGCATTGATTATTAATGTAATCAGCACATTGTTGGCTTGATTTATTGTAAAATGAGGGTACTTAAGTCAATTCCTTTCCACAATAAGTACGAATTACTTTGAGGGTTATGACATTTCCTTCAGCATCTAAGTGATCTGGAAAAGATAATAGATTATTTGATGCATTGAGAACTTCATATAATGTTTGAAAGAACAATAAGGGTGTTAGTAGAAAGTACTCCATAATGTTTAACTTATAGAAGGTATATAGCTGTTGGTGGATTTCTTTTGGTGCCACAAGCAAGCATGAGATAGGCCAGTCTCTTTTGAAAGGTGTGTTTAAAAAAATATCGTAAGAATATAGAATCTAACACCATACTCATGTCTATAGCCAATTTAATCAATTTGAGAGGTATCCTTATCTGAAAATAAAACAAAAATTTTGAACGGTCTATAATGAGTTTAAGGAACTAGCCCTAATACTTGAACACCATAGGCAACAAAAATTTTGCAGGTTATTGAAAGTTTTATATTGATTTTTAAGTCTCTGTTTTGAGCAGTTGATGTTCGATGTCCAAAACCTATGACCATGTATCAATTTAAGGCAACATTAAGCTTAAAGGTTATCAACGGTTTTTAAAAGTATTACCATTCTATGCTTTTAGAATCTATGAAGTATAGTTGGTTTCATCCAAAAGCGTTAGGTCCATCTTGCCAGTGAAATGTTTGTGGCATTTTTAAGCCTTTTTAGATCAGATTATAGAAGAGTAGATTATTTGCTTGTCTTTTAGTATATATTCTTACAACCAGAACAGTAAAATATAAAATTGGGAATGTGGAAGAGTTCAGAGATTTATAAAATCTCATATTCTCAAGTCCATCACCCTTTGGATCAAAGAGAATGGATTTTGGGTTTTAATTGAAGGGGATAGTATAAATGATTTCCTGTTGGAGAACAGGACCAATTATATACATTGAAGGAATGCAAGGAAATGAGATTTTCTTTGACAATCGAAAATGGAATTTCGATAAAGATAACATAAAGTATGAAGTACTAAATGTATATCGAACGGTTCAATTCTCACCTGGAAGAATGACAACAGATTCCTCCTTGGCCAGCTTGAAACAGAAATCAATATCATCACTGACATCTTCCAGTACTGAAATATTCAGCTTCACCTGTAACACATAAAAATAAAATGAGCACACTACCTCTAAACACCCATTAATTTAAATGCACAGAGAACTGCGTAGTCTGCAAATTTTCTCACCATAACAGCCATAGACCCCTCTGGTTTATGCGGACAGGTAATGCAAGGGATCTCCTTTATTTTCTCATAACAAACATCTGATGCCTCCTTCAGTAAATTAATAGTTTTCCTGAAGAAAACCTCTTCAGTTTGCTCAAGGATGCTAGGAACTGCTGCCTAACACGCCAAACATATCATTACAAACAAGAAATTAGAATAAGCAGATGGACTACAGACTCAAAAAGAGTTGGTTCCAAAATTTGTGTTTTCAGTTCAAGTTGAAAGTCTAGACCTTTTAAAGCAGAAGAAACAAATCACAATTGTCTAGTCAGTGGTTGAAAAATATTTTGAGTTCGAGGAAGCAAGAAGTGGCCTTTCAATACCATTACACATTGTCCAACCCAAGCTTAGCAATATCTTTGATGTATTGCAAAAATTTAGTCTTCACCCTTGTAAAAATAGCGTGGTTTCAGTGGCAGAAGCTATGAGCTGCATCATCTAGCAACTTAAGACAAGTACATAAAATACAAACCTGAATGAAGGTTGCAGGGCCCCCCAGAATGTCAAAGTACTTCTTAATACGGTTGATAGTCTGAGACGAGAAGGAATAGGATGGATTAGCAACAAACAGAGTTAAAGCAAATGGTTAATATGAAAATTATGACATTTCAGGATCACAGTACATAATGTCAAAATATGAGAAGTCAAAAGACCAAGGCAGGTGACTCAATATGTCTACGACAATTAAAGCCTTTGATTGCCTCCATAAATGAAGAATGTCTGATGGAATGCAATGAAAATTTGCGATAAGAAAAGACAAAGAAAGGGAAAAAGAAGTTTGTGACGGGTATCACTGGCAGCATTCCACCACATCAAAAACTGCTTAATTCACAAATCTGCAAACAGTTAGATCCACAAGATTCAAAAACCATTTAATTCTTGGCTGTAAGCAGTAAGCAGTAAGCAGTAAGAATTATAAAATTTCCAGATGTTTATAGGTGGGAAAGGAACATTTCATGTATGAATGATGTAGTTCAGTGAAATGGTGTGGAAGGAAGGCCATTCCTATTGAGCAGACACATTTTCTAATGCAGTGAACTCTTCCATTAAGTCTCCAATCACTTTTAGACAATTGAGTCCATTATTGTGAAATAATGATGAAATGCACATATGAAGCCCTAGTGTGCTATGACAACATCACACATACAAGAGAAACACACACCCACAGAGAGAGAGAGAGAACCTTGGGTTCCCGAAACATTCCCCCGGGATCACTTGTCACAAACCAACCAAGTCGCCATCCGGGAACTATCCATCTTTTTGATAGGGACCCAAGAGTTAGAACAGGAACTTCAGATCCAAAAACTCCCATTGGCACAAAAGGATTTTTCCCAAAAGCAAGGTGCCCATATACTTCGTCAGCAATTACAAGAATTCTTAGTCTTTTTGCAGTTTCTGCAATCTGGGTGCAGTATATAATCAGTTTATAACACCAATCCTTATATGATTCCTACTATTTACAGTCATTGAAAGTACGTTTCTGGCACTTGAAGCATATCCTGGACTACTAACCTTCTTTAGATGTTGGTAACTATAAACATTCCCACAAGGATTCCCAGGGTTTATAACTACCACTGCAACAGTGTTCTTATCTGCAAGAGCCTCAATGGCATTAAGATCAGCCTCCCAGCCTTTCTCAGGGAGAAGATCAAAATACCGAACTTCAAGATTCCTAAAACCAGCACAAAGTTCATAAATTGGGAACCCTGGTCTTGGAAGTAAGATGTTTGCACCAGGGCGGGCAAGCATTGCCAGTGAAACATCAATAGCTTGTGTGCAACCAGATGTGACAAACACATCATCAGATGATAACTTGTATGGAAGATCACGAGACAAATATTCAGCAATTGCTCTGTTGAATTCAAAAATAAAGTAAAATTAGTGCAGAAAAACACAACTATATGATAGGATGCAGCATGTGAAATATGAATTAGGAAGAATCCTGTAAGTACTGCATGATCACTATGAATAAATCCAATCTGATATTGTGGGGCAGGTGCATCCTCTAGAAGGTCAAAGAGATACAGTTGTTTGGTTGCCTCATAGGTCTGGGTTGTTTCATTTATTTCAACACATACCTTAAAAGGGAAATTGCCAGAAGTGGAATGACACAATCTGAAATGGATTGTATTATGATAAAAATATATTTTGGATCACAAAGAAGTTAAAAAATAATAATAATAATAAAATAAATCAATCATACAATACATCAAAATTTACGCGGATTGGCTTGACAAGTTTATGTCCAAGACGATCGAGCAAAAAATAGAATACAAAATAGTAGTGAAAAAAAAAAAATCACTTAAATCCAAAGTCTTGGGTGTGTTTGGTAAACGGTTTTGTAGTGTTTTTTTTTTTTAATAGTAATAAGAAGTGATTAATGTGCTATAAAAAATTATTGATGTAATATAAAAAGTGAGTAAAAATAAGAATGTTTTGAAATTATTTTTTTAGGGGGTTTGCCTAATGATAAAGCCACGTTGTGTTTGGGTTGTTTTGTGGACTTTAGTTTGTAAAAGGGAAAAAGGATTGTTATTGAAAAATGAGGTCAACTTCGGATAGGAGCTCACCAGCATACAAACTGTTTGACGAAATCACTCAATGATCCCTCTGTTGCTTCAACTACCACTCTTATAGAAACACCACTCGACCCTTGCATCAACTAACAATTCTCACCACAACAAACGATAATTGCTTTGGCTACCTAAATCTCTTTTCCTTTTTCTCTTCTAGATAACTTTCAACAGTAAAGTAAAATTTAATGCCAGCAGCCAGTACAACTGCTTGACAACAATATAGAATGAATAAGGGAAATATTTATAAGGAATAATAAACTCAATCGGCCAATTAAATTCCAAATTGAAATCAAAATCATAAGAAATGGAATAATGACAGAGAAATCCTAAATCTAGCAGAGAAGCAGAAACAGTAGTCGATAAAATCAAGGAAGTTAATGTCATGGCAAACCCAATTGAAATTATCAATAAAATTGCAAAAGGAACAATATCCCAAGAGAGTAAAAATTACCTTCTTGTTTGATAAAGACCAACAGTAGGTGCATAACCATTGAACTTCTCAGATTGGATAGCATCCACAACAGCTTGTTCAGCAACGTGGGTGGTGTGAAAGCAAGAATAAGCAGAAGGGTCACCCATGCCCAGAGAAATGACCCTCCTGTCATTATTTTCATCGATGCTTTCCATTAACAGGCTAAGAATGCCTTTGATGGTGATGGTTGAACCCGTGTCCACTCCATGGTTCAGAGTTCCATTTTCCATCGTTTCTTGTACTTTTTTTGATGTTCTTCGCTTGTGACGTCTTTCTGTAGTTAAAGTGAGAGAAAGAGACTCAGATTGATTGCAGAGTAGTGGACTGGTGGGTGCGTGGGAGGTGCATGCACAAAGACCACACGTTGAAGTTCCACGCCTTTGCATGGAAACAAAATAGGCCGCTACATGGACAAATCTCATAGGCAGGGCCGGCAAAATTTGCCACCTTACGCCTCAAAATCTATTGGGCAGGCCTTCGTCATTGAACGAAACTAAGGGTTGTTTGGTAAAGAGAAATGTCGTAAATTTTTTAAATAACTCACTTATTTTTTGAATTATCACTTTTTAACTTTTAATTTTTTTTAATTTCACCCGTTAAGATTTTTTTTTAAATTCTTTTAAAATTTTTAAAATACCCATATTTAAAAGAAAAAAGAAAATTCAAATATCCAGGTATGGTTCAAACAATTAAATTATCATAGTGACGTTGGATTGCGACAGCTATTAGTAGTCCTCTAACTTTCATTCTTTGTTGTTTTGAACATCCAAATGTAATATTTCAAGCTGGATTGCGACAGCTACTGTTACAATTGCAAATTTCGTACTGAATGATTTTTCCTTTTTTTTTTTTATGGATAATTACACAAGAAACCATCCTCTGGTGGGCTTTCTTTAAGGCAAAGAATAGATCTTTCACTTCGAAGACGAAGAAGACAAAAAAACGAAGAACAACTCTTCATCTTCGAAGACGATCCTTCGTCTTAATCTTAGACACAGGGGTAGGGTCTTAGACACGGGTAGGGTCTGCAACCTTTAGGCTACAGAGAAGGGGGTTTCGGGCAAGCCTGAATGAGATGGCGCACCAAAACGACGTTGTTTTAGTAATTTTTTTAAGTTAGATTTTAAAAGTTTAATCAAATTAGACCTTATTTGCCCCCTCTCGCTCACCCCTCCCTCTGTCCCTATATTTGGCAACTAACCTCCAATCAAATTCATTTAAATTAATTAATGGCAGTAACAAACAATCTCCAATCAATTGAAAGGCTCACACACTGATGCATTGTTTGGTAAATAAAGTTTTGTTAAATAATTTGACGGTTCTCCATATTTTAGAGTGGGCAACTAAAAATTATCTTACTTTAAAAGTTAGGCTCATTAAAATTTAAGAGGACGAGGGGGATTCCCTCTCGCCCACCCTTTCCTCCGCTCTTAGGTCTAGTAAACAACTTCCTATCAAATTTATTTAAATTAATTAATGGCAGTACAAACTAGTTAATAGCAAACAACCTTCAATCAATTGAAAGAACTACCCATTAACGCATTGTTTGGTGAATGAAGTTTTATTAAATAATATGGCGATTCTCCATAATTTAGAGTAGGCAATTGAAAATCACTCTTCTTTAAAAGCTTGGTTAATTAAAATTCAGATGGGTAAAGAGGGTTATTTGCCCCTTCTCACCCACCCCTCCCTCTGTCCCTGTATCTGGCAACTAATCTCCAATCAAATTCATTTAAACTAATTAATGACAGTAGCAAACAACCTCTGATCAATTGAAAGGCTCACCTACTAACGTATTATTTGGTGAATGGAGTTTTGTTAGATAATCTAATAATTGTTCATATTTTAGAGTGGGCAACTGAAAATCACTCGGCCCTTCCCTCCACCCCTGCATAAGATGATATTAACATAAACCTTATAACATCTTTTCTCCGACTGGGTTTATAAAAGTACTAGTTTAAATTTGGAAAAATAAAATCTTGAAGATCGAATTGACTAATAATCATTATGAAAATACATATATGTCCATAGCATACAATAGGGTTGAGAAAGAGTTCGAGATGGGTTTAATATGAAAATTGTCTCTCATGTGAAACTTATCACGTTAATATTGCAAGACAGTTATAGAATAAAAATGTAATATATAACATTATTATTATCATTTTATAACAAAAAAGGTCCTTAAACAATAAATTTTGGCAGGATGGAGTTGGAGACAAGTAATTATAGAGCATCATATAAGTTATGGACATTATAAAAGTTCAAGTAAATAATTTTTTCCACATCCATTCATTCAATTCCCTGAAAATAAAATAATAATAATTCATGGCCTCTAAACATTAACTCCACGTTTTGCTTGTTTTTTTTTTTTTTTCTGGAAAAAAGTTCCGTGTAGTATAACTAACATAAAATAAGGAGGAGACGTGTCAATTTGATAAATAAAAGGAGGAAGAGGAGGAGGAGACGTGGTGCAAACTGCAAAGCTACTTGTATGATTTGATGTCTTTGTTTACGACTGCAGTTGATATTTGTGAAGGTGGACAAAAGGCAAACAAGCGGACAAAGGAGTATCCTCGTGATTTGGCGGCGTATATCGGGTGGGTTCCGCTTTAACCGAGAAAAAAATTCAACCTTGGAAGTTTTGAACCACCCGTTTGGATTGAACGAGATTCAGACACCTCTATATTTTGATTGGCTGGCATTTTAGAAGGGGATATTTGTTGTTCAACTCAAGAATCTATCACCATCTAATTTGCCTTGTGTTTTTCAAATTGATTCATGTGTTTGAAATTGTGACAAATACTTTTATGAGTCTTGAAAAGTTAACTCATTGTGATATGTCTATGTAACGAATAATTTTCTACGTACAAATTTCAGCTATCTTTTTGACGGGATAATTATGAAATTATAAATTTATTCTAAAAAATATTGAAGAAAAAAAAAAGGAATGGCGTTAGGTAGCCGCCTGGTCAGTCAATCTCAGGCCAGCTAAAAGGAGTGTTGAACTATCCCCCAAGGGCTTGGACGGAAGTTTGAGGCTAAGATTCGAAACCCGACTAAGAATAGAGTGTGGGTTTCACTAGGCACATTCAAGACAACCAATGACGCTACGTTGACTTATGACCGAGCCATCGATCGGATACACGGCTCTCTCAAGGCCATGGGGGTGATCAGCCACCCAACGCTAGCCCTTTTTTTCTTGTTTAAATGTGTTTTTGGTAAATTTATAATTTCATAATGACCATGTCGAAAAAATATATATAATTTATACAAATGAATTTATTTGTTACACAAGCATACCACTAAGAGTTATTTGTCACTTTTGACATTTTAGGGAGTTATTTTTTACAACTTCAAACCGCATAGACCAATTTAACAATTCTCCATTTATTTATGAAACATAAGCTTGTTTGTGTTCGATGCACTTTGATCAATTTTATTTTTATAAAACAAAAAAGTCGGACAGTTTTTAGTTTATTTTTCAGTAATTATCATTTAGGTATTGATTATGTTTGCATATTAAGTACATTGTCACTAACAAAAATCAAATATGTTATGCTATATTAGTCATTATTATTTTATCGCTTGTTAATACAGTCGTTGACCACATGCTGGTAAGTCAATTGGGGGTGCTATTGGGATTATGTCCTAAATCCTAATGATTTTATATCTATGATTAACATTCAAAGTTTGTTATGAATATAAGTTGTTATTCATTTATTAAATTATTTGAACATATGGCATATGATCTTTTACATGCTTATTATGTTTATGTACATTATGCATGTGAAAAATCCTTAAATTACATTGAATATGACTTATAGGTATGAGTCATGAGGTTATCACACAAGGTCTTAATCCATATACTTTGTAGTCTTAAATCTTGAGTTGTTCGCAGTCGATAATGGAATTGAACACTTCATTTGCAAAAATTGTTACATATCAATTTTAACGATTTACCTAAATCAAGCGAAGTTGGAGACTTCAGATTGATATGTAGGCGTTATGTACTGAACAGACTGTGGGAGTTGTCATTTACTAAAATATTGTCAATGAGAAATATTGTAACTCTCATACTTTTTATGATATTTATTATAAATCCCAAGAGTATTATGTACTCAGATGTAAAGTGTAGGTCATTATGATGCATCAATGAGTGAGACCTTAAATACGGTCAACATTCTCAACGCATTGAGTGATCACGTGTAGTATTGTGAGAACGTTATTCTCAATAATGAATCCAAGTCATTTTCTTTAAAAAAAAAAAAAAAAAAAAAATCCCTTAAGATAGATTTTATGGTTTAATTTATTTTCAGTCCCTAACCAGAGCATTTTGGTAAGAAATACCGAAATAGTATGTACATGTGATAAGGGTTTCAGAAATACGAGAATAATCTATAAAATCAATGACTCAAGAATAAAGAGTTAGATAATTAAAGTAACAGTATCTTTAGCCTTAATTCTGTTACAGAAAATTTCATGGAGGAATCAAAGTCAATATTAAGTAAGTCTAAGAGATTAATTGATTTAATAAAAAATATAACATAGAGTGCAATTATATTTGTTGTGGTGAAATTAATTGTAATTAAATAATGACTTGGAATTGTCGGAACTATTGAATCTAGTTTTATTTTTTTTCTTTAGGTCCCTCAACAAACTAATGTAAATTAAATAGAATAGTGAAAGTGAATAGCTAAAATATTGAGTTGAATGTAGGTACTTTGTAAAAGTTTGTTTCCAAATTTTTTTTTTTTTTAAAAAAAAGATGTTCTTTAGCTAAATATTTGTGTCAAACCAAATGTGAATGCTTACACCCAACCTCTAATTATGGTAATTCTTAAAAAAAAAAAGTATTTTTTGTACTTGTGATAAGGATCATTATCAAACGACCGTCTCGATTTTAAAAAGGATCACATGTGGTACTTGTCATCAATCAAAATACCCACTTGATACTTTTGTTTAAGTTCCATCCATTTTTTTATGGAGATTCACATGACCTCACTTATAATCGCGACACCTGTCCCTTGCGCCACATATTATAGCTAACTCATAATCTCTTTTGAAGTGTTATTATATCACAAGTGGTACTTATGGTATTTACGCTATATAAGATGCTAAAAATATTAAAAAAAAATTACCTAAACATAATTAAAATAATTTTTTTTTATTAAAAAAAAAAAGCATTTAACCACCACCACCCCAAAAAAGAAAAACAAAATTGAAAGGTATCCAGCATTGACCATGTCACGTGACAGTATCCAAGTAAAAGTTAGAGACATGACTTGGCAAGTACCATGTCTTAGAGCATTCACATTGGGCTCAGCAAATGTTTGGCCAAATTTTAGCTAAAACTTCACTTTTTCCATTTTAGCTAACAACTTTTCAAAAAAACCTACATCCGGCTCAGTATTTTAGCTAACAATTTTTACTTTTTCATTTAAATATTCATTATCTATTCTTTTTTATTATTTTTTTATTCTTTCTTTAACAATCATATTTTTTAAACCTTATCATTTTCTAACAATTATATTTTTTTAAATTTGTCTTTTTATTGACATATTTTTAAAATTCTTTTTTTTTATAAGGTCTTTTTTTAAAATAATTCTATCTTTTTCTAAAGGTCTTTTTTTTTAAAAAAAAAAATGAAGCATTCAATACCAAAGAGAAATGCTTGAAAAAAAAATAACAAAGAGGAAGCAGGCGCAGGAATAAACAATAAAGGAGAAAAGAAGCAGCCGGAGGAGAAGAGGTGCAGGACAACCAAAGAAAGAAGAAGAAAGAAAGAAGGAGAGAGAGAGAGAATTATTTTATTAGTTAAAATGGTTTTGTAGCTATCAGTGCTCAGCAAAGTTGCTGAACCACTGTAGCACTCAGCACAAAATAATTGGGTATTTTGCTGAGCCTGAGGTGTAGATTTTTGTAAATTTTTTGCTACATGGGCTCAACAAAAGAGCTTTTTAGCTACTGTTGAGCCCAATGTAGTGCTCTTAAACGAATCCAAATTTTCATCCTAAGTTCATTGCAATTTTTAAGAATTTTGTATCAATTTTTTTTATTTAAAAGAATTTCTTCTAGGTCATTGAATTTGAAAAATTAATTTTTTTTCCTTACGCATCATCTTATATAAAATATTTGTGAGATAATTTTTAATTGAAACACATAAAAAAACTAAAAAATTATTTTTATTTTTATTTTTTATTTTTTTTTTAAAAAAAGAAGATGTGGACAAGAGCAAGATGAGAGGACCAGATTAGAGCTGCCACATGTGGGTCCAATCAGAGAAAGCCAAAACCAGCAGTTGGTAGCTGAGCACGCCGCTGAAAACCAGCTAGACCCACATGCCCAAAGGTTCAACAAATGATATCTCATCATATATCAAGAGTGACCCCTTTTTAAGTGGATAACTATTTATGGCTATTTGTAGAATCGTCACATATTATCATTACTCCCTGTAATCATATGCGTTTGCAAGCTATCATTTCAATTTTACTTCGCTCCCTGTAGTCAACGTCATAGACAGCGACAACACACCGCCCCACATCTTCCGTACCGTTTGATTTTCAAAGGACTCTGAGCAAGAATCAGATGCCCCACACCCACCACATTCTCCGTACCTCTAATTTAAGGCTTTGATTGATAAGATTTGTTTTAATAAAAAATAGTAATAAAATAAATAATGTGATATAAAATATGAAGAATGTTATAAATTTTTTATATAAAAAAGTGAAAAAAAAAATATATATTTTTTAATTAAAATTTTTATTTAAATAGTAATAAAAAGTAAATGATGTGATATAAAAAGTAAAAAAAAATTATTAAAAAGTAATTAATAAAATATTATAAGTGGTATTAATTTTGAAGAAGAAAGAAGTACAATGATTAACAAATATAACCTAAATATATCACATACACCCCTAGAATGGATAATATCAAGATTACCCTCTCCTACACGTTTTCCCCAATCCTTGAGCGTGCGCCTACGCATATATATACACACACTTAGGTTCACGAAATGATTAGGTTCACGAAACGACTATTTTATTAAAAAAAATGAATAGTTCTAATTAGTATTAAAAAAAATGTTGAATAGAATAGCTTTGATGTTAGAATATATGATAAGATTCTAACATTAAGGTTACGTTTGGTTTGAAGAATAAACCCGTGAAATGAAATAATTATTCTTATAGAATAACCATTCTTTTATTTGATAAAAGCTTATTCCAAGTAATAATTATTCCGTTAGAATATTTATTCCCTTACGAAGAGAAATAACTATTCCATGAAGAATTGACAACATTTGCTCAAAAATAAAATAAAAAAGTCATTAATTTTTTTATTTTCTTCCTAACTTAAGGAAAAAGAAAAGAAAAGGTAAAAACATTGATTTTCAGTGGGTGACATAATTTTTTTTATAAATAATTTGAGTTTTTCTTTTAAAAAAAATAAATAAATAAAGTTAAGTGTTTTTAATAATTTTGATTCAATTCCCATTAGTGTATATATGTTGTCACCAAATCAAATAATATAAATAACTATTCCATTTCATCCTCCTCCATTCCCATAAATAACTATTTATTTTCCTGATGAAATACTCATTCCACAAACCAAACGAAGCCTAAGAATAATCATTCTCATTTAGTTATTCCTTAATTTAAGGATTAGTTATTCCTTAAGGAATAATAAGAATGATTATTTCAATATTATTTTATTTCATCACCTTCTATTTTTAATGAAAGTTATTCATTTTCTTAATAGAATAATCATCGGTGTACCAAAAGTAACCTTACGTCCCTACTTTTTTCAACTTTTTGTATTTTAAATCTACGGATAACTTGCTGTCTATGGTATTATTATTATCACGTAAAAAGTATACATATTCCTCATACTACTATTTTATTATCAATATTTATTTTTTAAAGCTATCAATTGTGTCAATGTCTCCCATAAATTAATAAAACAATGTCAATATCACCCAATAACAAAAATATTCTTCATAAATTTTTTTTTTTAAAAAAAATCTTTAGATTATAACAAAAAACTAATACTTCAAAATTTAAATTTAAAAAAATAAACAATAAAAAAATTGAAAACCAACGGGGGGCCATTTTAATTTTGTTCATTTTTCATTTTTTTACTTTTTTCTAATTTGTTTTCGCATAAGTTTTTTAAAAAAATTTATAAGAATATTTTTGTCTTATTGAAAATTTTTGAAGGTTATTTTTATCTTTTTGCTAGTCTTAGGGAACATTAACATTATTTTGATAGTTTAAGAGTAGCATTGATATAATTGGTAATTTGGAGGACATCGACAATGAAGTGGTAATTTGAGGGGGAAATATGTGTACTTTTTTCCTTTTATTTTTTTTGAAAAAGTTCATATACCTCCTTCAAATTACCACCTAATTGAGGGAATACATGGACTTTTTTCCAAATAATAATAATAATAAAAGTATACATACCCCCCTCAAATTATCACTTATTGTCAATGTCTCTCAAACTACCAATTATGTCAATGTTTTATATAAACAACCAAAACAATATCTATGTCTTCCAATGACAAAATATCCTTCATAAATTTTTTTTTAAAAAAAATAAAAATCTTAAAATTATAAGAAAAAAACTTTTAAAAAAATTAAAACCAATGGGGCCATGTTAATTTTTTTTTTTGGTTTTTGTCCTAATTTTTGTTTTACTTTTTGTAAAAAAAAAATTTAAAAAAATTTCTAATTTGTTTTTATATTAGTGTCTTTTTTAAAAATTTATAAGAATATTTTTGTTTTATTGAAAATTTGTTAAGGTCATTTTTGCTTTTTTGTTGGCCTTGGGCGAACATTAACATTGTTTTAAAAGATTAAGAAATTTTTTGATACAATTGGTAGTTCGGAGAACTTTGAGAAGCGTATATATACTTTTTCCTATTATTATTTGGGGGAAAGTATATGTACTCTCATCAAACTATCATCTGACAATATCTTCTAAACTTTTAATTGTGACAAATGTCTTTCGAAACTATCAAAAAATGTTAATGTCTCACAATGATAAAAATACCCTTAATAAAATAAAAATAATAAATTCTTTTTTAAAAAAAAAATCTAAAACTTGAATAAAATTGTTTTACAAAAATGAGAAAACTAGGGGTGGAAATTTCTTTTTTTCTTGTTTTTTTTTAAGAAATAAACTTAAAAATTTTAAATAAAAGTTTTCTTTTTGATTTTTGTTTTTTTTTTAAAAAAAACTATAGGGTTATTTTTGTGTTATTGAAATTTTTTTATTCATTTTTGTCTTTTTACTTGCCTCAAGGGATGTTGACAATTTTTTGGTTATTTTGGGGACATTGTCAATTACGTGATAGTTTGAAAGGATATGTATATTTTTCCCTATTATTTTTTAGGAAAAAACTTCACTTAATCCTTTTGAACTTTCATTGCTTTTGCAATCTCCTCAAAAGTACAAAAACTTTCAATTTAGTGTATTTAAATTTCATTTTTTTTTACAAACACACTCCTCCAGATAAGGTTTGGAGTTAAATTAGATGATCAAACGGTGAAATGACACTTATTCCGCTCTAAACTTTATGAAATTGCAAAATTACCCTTAAATTACAATTAATTTTTTTTTAAAAAAAAAAGTAAAGTAAAAAAAGGGTACTTTGGTAATTTCTACATGAAATTGTAAATAATTAAAAGTTTGATTTACTAATGCTCCGTTAGTTTGGGTGTAAAATGATTTTTGTCGGAAAAGGATTTTAAGAAAAACATTTTTCGGTGTTCGGCGATGTCTGAGTCAAGCCCAACGATGTCCTAGTCGAGTCCCAACTAAGTCTCGGCGTGGTCTGATGATGTTTTGACTATAGTCCGACGATTTGAGAATGTGACACTCAAACTAAAAAAATGATTTACAATTTTAAAAATGAGAAACCATTTTACGAAAATTAAAGAAGATTTTTCAGTCAAACTAAAAATGATTTCCATTAACAATTATTTTTCGCCCCACCAAACACCAAAAAACACAAAAAAATAAAATTATTTTATGCCGAAACAAATATAGCATAAATTAAAAATTTTTGAACTTTCAGAAGAAAATTGCAAAATAAATGAAAGTTAAGGGAGGTAAAATTAAGTTTTCTCTATTTTTTACGAGTCTCTAGTGAATTATTGTTTTTTTTTTTTTTTTGTAATAGTCTAGTGAATTATTGAGTTGTTCATTGTTTGTGCATATCTATGCGTGGGGTCATTTTTTCTAATAATCTTTTGTTATATATTGTTTGATTGTAGGGAAACACAACCGGTAGCATGGTAGTAGCTAGTCCCTTGCATGAATTAATTTGTGCTATATACATGAAAAGCAAGGCCATGTTCATGCAAGTTCAGTACAATTGTAGTTATAAGAAACTGCAAAATAAAAAATAAAAAAATTACCTGCAAATCAAAGTGTATGAAGAAACTTAGCGGATGAAGCTCCCTCCCTGCTCCGACCTACGCCGCCGCTCGCCGCCGCCGCTCAATGCTTAACAACGATTAACGAACTCCTCTCCAACTCCAAGAGATCGATCAATAGCTTCTTCAAGCTTTTTGTGTTAGAATTGGGGTGGGTTTCGAATTAACTTTCTATAATATAAAAACAGAGCAGGGACGGAGCACAGCTTCCGGAACGTCTAATCCAATTATTCATACACATACAAGGGAGTAGAGCTGGGCCCAGCTTCCGTGTGTTGTGAAAAAAAAAAAAAAAAACCTTTTTTTTTTATTAAAAAATAATTTTAAACTTATCTAATTCTTATTTTATTTTTTTTAAGATTATAAAATAGGGATAAAATAAGCCTGAACCTGTTTTTTGTTAAAATAAATATTTTTTCTTATTTCTTATTGTTTCATAACCTTGGAGAAAAATAAAATAAAGATGGAATAAGTTTAAGTATGTTTTTTCATGAAAAAAAAAAAATTTTTTTTTAATTTTTATTTTTTTTTTTCGTTCAAAACAGACGCCTAACACGGCTCTATACAAAGAGTACTACTTTCGGACGTTTATCTAACTTTAATTTTCTGCGAGAGAAGCAATCACATGAACTCGAGCTCATGGGAGCTTTCGTGGATATGATCTTGACTACGGCTGGATAGTACAGAGTGGCATCAAAAAGTTACGTACGCTTTCGGATCACTTCTCATATGAGTTTTCCGAGAAGCAGAAAAATCAATTCTAAAAATCTGCATATGAGTTTTCCGAGAAGCATGCGATTCCACCCTCGTCCTTATCAATGAACACGTGGGCAGGCATGGTATGTCTATCTTCGTCTCCTTTCTTAGTCCTTTCTCGGATAAAACTTTATGGAGAAGCTGATTTTTGTGTTTTTTTTTTTTTTGTTTTAATGAATAATGCAGCTTTTCACGTCTTGTGGGAATTGGGAACTTTGACAATTTCAAAAAAAAAGTTAAAAGTTCTATAAAAATAATATATTTTTTATATCATGATAACGTCAATGATAATTTTTTCACCTCTAAATGGCTAGATGGTTAATGGTTTAGATTTCTACAATTGTAAATATGCATTCTTAATAGCAGACCTTTTATATAATTTACAATAATTATATCTAGCTATTATTAGTCACTTTATCTTTCTAACACATTGGGACGAACTCATCTTTAGTAGACTTTTTATATAATTTACAATAATCTGTTAGAGTTTATATTAAAAAAATTAATAGTTAAAATAAAAATATGCATATTTTGAGTAGTTAAAATAATTATTATTATGGAAATATTCTTAGTGGGCTCTTCAAATTTAACTTTTTTCTAAAAATATGAAAAAACACACAAAAATTGCCATTTAATAAGCTATGTACTTTATTTCAAACTTTAACTTTTCTGCTCTTGTTGGTTGTCTTCGGTTTCCATTTCTTGCACCCAATAGCTGAAACCTCTGAAATCAATTTTCAGAACAAATCCATATCAAAACTTTGGTGTTAATAAATAACAAACAAAGCCCAGAAGACCAGTGGTTGTGATTTTTGGGTTCTTGTGCGAATTGTTCACATAGTTGGTGTGTGTTTCTAAGATACTCTTGAGTCTGAGTTTCGGTTTTGACCTGGTTTTTGTTTCTGACTTTGAGAGCGTGTGATTTTTGTTGTTGGGTTTTTGTAACTTCGATGTTCTTCAACTACCAGGAATTAAAAAAAACAGAATACTTAATTAAAGTAGAAAAAGATGTAGAAAACGTTAGTTTTTCTTTTTTTTTTCCTTAAATAACTTTTCTTGAAAAGCTCACTAGGAGTATTGTTACAGCAAACTATAAAACTTTTGTATTCTAAAATAAAGTTCTTTTTAAGTATTATCTTTTTAAGTTTTTTTTATTTTATTTTTATTTTTTAAATTCAATAGGGAAAGGGTTACAAGGAATTTTTTTTAAGTTCTTTTTAAGGGCTCACTAGGCGAACCCTTCTAACATTGTCCCTCTCTTGCTAATTTCCTCCCCAAAAGGCGGTTTGAAGGCATTGTGAGGCCAGCACCAACCTATAACATTCAATACTCCTACAATTTGTTGGTCCAATACATAGACTTTCCAAAGAAGTGGGAGTAAGTGTATGATTTTATTTTTTTATTTTTTGAAAAAAAATAAATATGAGACTCCCAAAACATTTACTGCGGTCAAATCAGATTAATAGCTTTGTGAACAAAATGTAGAAGTTAAACCCAAAAGAGTCGTGATTGGCATAAGTACAGTCATTTAGCCTAGGCAGGGATGAGAGTAAAAAAAATAAAAAATTACTGTTTATAAACTCACAAAATTACTGTTAATGTATCTAAGCTGTAATACTGTTCATTTCAGCCCAACTTATGTTTATATTTACCCAACCCAAAAAGGCAACCTCTTTAATCATTCGAGATAGGATAAAGCCCAGCAGCATTCGGGTACTAGTATATCCAATAAGGTAGAGGTATCAGTCATCAAACATGAGGCTTTAGGGATGCCATGTATTTTTCAGTTGCATCCAGCAGGACATGCATTGTCATTGATTTTTTTAAAAAAATGACAGTCAATCTCTTTAAGATATGGTCACTTTTTGTACCATTTCTTTTAAGTAAATTTGAGACCCATGTCTCAAATTCCTCTCAATATAAATTGTTTGAATCATGAAAGACTAGCCTTAAAAAACAGTTTGCACTCAGTAAGTTTCACTGATACCATAAATAACACCCAAAGTTCTATATTTTTAAATTTTTAATATCGGAGCCAACCCCTTGGAGATGTTGTCATTGACTATTTGATCCTTCCTACCTCTATGTCTACCTCTACGGCTCTTACTACATTTTCAGTTTCCAACAAAAACAAGACCAACGATTTGCCCATATATCCCACAACACTTCATGTCATATCTGCAAACTTTGTGAACTGTCCAGATTGATGAATTACAATTGATAATACACTTCTCAATCATTCTGTCTTTTAGCCTTTTCTACTTGGAGTCCTTACGTTTGGCTGCTTCTTTGTTTAAAGCATCTGCTCCTGTTTGTATGCAAAGTTTGAGAGGAATCTCTACAAGGTCACCTGCTAAATCAAAAGTCAAAGCTGTTTATGTTTACCCCTCATGGCAACAAAAGTTTTTCAAACTTTTTTCTCTTTTTTTTTATTCATTTAAAAGTAATATTAACGAAGCATAATAGGCAATCCCTACTTCACTGCCATTTGAAATTAACTTCATACCAAATTGTTTGACTTCTTATACCCCATTATGTGGCCTGGTTTCTGGGTTAATTAAGGAACCAAGTTTGGGCATTCACTATGGGCTCTCAACGGGCCTTGCTATAGATATACTTAGAATGGTCCATAAACATTACGGGCTCTTTTGTAAATAGTTTTTAGGCTCCCTTTTTTTTTTCTTTTTTTTTTAAAAAAACAAAAAAATAGAAGCATTAACAAACAAATCTACACATAAAACACTCACAAAATACCCACAAAACACTCAAAACTATATTCACATTTATGTCGTATCACAATCAAAAAGCAAAAAACACATTCTAAAAAGTATTACCAAACTAGCTTACAATTCTAAATTATGAGAGAGTAATGTTATTAAAAGATTAATGTTACATATTATATTTACATCTTAATCCTATTTTATTATGTTAATGTGACAGTGTTCATTAGCGATTAAATTATTATTATTTTTCAATAGGGGCTAATCGAATGGCAAATAGACACATTCACATTAGCTTAATGAAATAGAGGTATAGTATTTACCATTGCTCTTATTAAAGAGACAAATAGTGAGACCTTCGTTTAATTGTCACAAACTATTATTTATTAGAGTAATGTTGAAAATTATATTTTTATCTCACAATTATCTCATAATATTGATGTGACAGTATCAACTAATTATTGGATCAGACCCTGTTAAAAAAAAGAGTAGTGCTACATTTTTAACTTTTTTGTCTAACTCCATTAAACTTTGTATATGTGGACAAATATGGGTCTCACAAATGCACAAGTAAATTCTTTAAAAAAAAAAAAATCACATAGACAAAGTTGATGAAGTTGGACAAGAAAGTTGAAAATGTAGCATTACTCTAAAAAAAAAAAATAGTAATGCTATATTTCCAACTTTCCTGTCCAATTCCATTCAACTTTGCATATGCTGACAAAGATGAGCCCAAAAAGTTACATATACAAAGTTGGATGTAATTTGACAAGAAAGTTAGACATGTAGCATTATTAAAAAATAAAAAATAATCAAACGATTGGTTAGTACTGCTACCTCAACATTATGGGATAATTATAAGATAAAAATGTAGTATATAATATTACTCTATTAATTAATTTTGAAAACATTTTTATTCTTATAAGTCTTGTATCCAAAAAGGATATAATCACAACTTCTTTCTTAAAAATAAAATTACATAAAAACTAGTATAATCCTGGGACGAAATCTGACATTAACTTAAGAATTTCATAAATGTTATGTTGCGTTCTCCCCGCATTCTCAACTAATGTAACATGCTTTATTTATCATTATTTTTTTTTTCCTTTTTAATTATCGCTTCATTCGTTTCGGCATAAAATAATTTATAGAAAATATTTTATGTATTTTTTTAATATTTGATGCGACGAAAAATAATAATCAACCGAAAAAGTTTTTTTTAATTTTCATAAAATAGTTTGTTTTTTAAAAAAACCGTAAATTATTTTTCAAATTTTAGCTTATTTTTTTCAAATCGCTGAAGGTTTCCGAACCGTTGCCGGAACTCCATCGTGCCTCTGTTGGACCACTGCCAAAACTCTGTCGGACCATTGTCGAAATTCAAATTTTTAGGTTAATTTTTGTTTATATTAATATTTTTATGTTGTGAATAAAAATTAATTTTTATAGCTTAATACGATTTAATAAAAATATAAAAAATATTTGTGATTTTCCATACTCGTTAAAAGTCGGAAAACATTTTCAACAGGAAACATTTTTTTGAAAAATGATTTATTTGAAACATTTTTTAACGAAAAATATTTTACGTCGAAACAAATAAAACCTAAAATTAATGTAAAAATAGATTGAACATACCACGTTGAAAGAATACGAAATAGCACTTTTGAATTAGAGAAATTGAAGCGTCCTTCACCCAAAAGGATTTGGATTAGGTTTGGTAAAAAATAATTATAGCTTCTATGAGGTAAGTTCCTTTCTCTTTTTCTCATAGAACACTTAATTAAATTTAGGTCCTTAAACAAAGCTACAGGTTTTGTACTTCTCTGTTTTTTTTTTTTTTTGTTTGTTTACCTAATCCTACCCAAAAAATAAAAAATAAAAATTGAAGCGTCTTTAGATTGATGTACCATATGGCATTTCTCAAAAAAGGGCAATTGTAAATGGTATGACAATCTAACGGCTTGGGATGTATCAAATCATTCGCATCTCTCGGCAATTAACTGCGAAACCAAGCGCGGACATTGTCTCGACACGTCAGCTGGGCCCCAGATGGAGACTGTGACGTGTCAACATCAAAGACGGTGGCAGATTATAATAATATGACATTATTGGTGTGGGGCAGACGATTATTGTAATCAGGGGCTATGATAGGTGGGCGTACTGCGCACCACTGCGTTAAGCAACGAGCCAGCCGTGGTGGCCCAAAAGGGCAAAAAAGCGAAGCAAGGGGGTGACCCGCACTACAATGCGCCGTAGGTGGAGGGCGGCGGAGGTGACATAAGATTGTCGTCACGCGCGATCCGCAAGGCCGACGCGATCCCTCTCGATCCACGCGCCCCTCTGTTTCTTTTTCTCTTTTCCTTCCTTTTTTTTTTTTGTAAACTGCTAACCATAAAAGAAGGTTTTTGGGGAAAATAAAAAGGTCTTAACATGAAATGAACGCGTTTTTCCGCTTAAAAAGTCAACTACCTCCTGGTTGCATGCTACTGAAACTAGCACACTTCGTTTAGTTTGATTCGTAACTGAACCGGTCGGGTTAGTCCGCCGGGTCATTCCGATTCACTTTTCTGCTCATGGGTCCAAGCTTGAATCTTGTGCGAGTGATACGTCATTATGTCGTGTAAATTATGGCATGTTTCAAACAAGTATTTTATTATTAACTCAACTCAATTGTTTTTCAAAGTCAATTTTTTTGTGTAACTTAAATTTATTTAATTAAATTCAAAATTTTTTTAACCCAACTAAAAATTTTAAAAAGAAAAAATGTTAAATCTAGGAGTGGTGGCCGGACCATCCCAAAACAGCGGTTGAGAGACTGAGAGTAGTTTTCGAACCACCCAATAATAATTTTTTTCTTCAATTTTTTCTTTTTTAGAATTTAAATAATATTTTCTTCATTTTTAATTTTACTTTTTTTTTTCCAAATCTATTTACCTTTCCAAACATTTTTTCTAAATCATCAAAATATACTTTCAATTTTTTTTTCCTCCTCAGCATTCACAAAGTCAACAAAAAATAGACTTGAATATAAAAAAAATGGAACACTCAAACGAGCTTTAATCAAGTAACTGTCAATATTTTATTTTATTCAATCTAATGTCGGTTTTTAGATAGTGTGATTAAATATTTATTGTATAGTATTATGTACACCGTTAAATAAAACAAAACAAAATCTTAATTTTAAAATTATTTAACTTCATTTCATTTAAAATAGAAAGAATATTTATTTTATGTTACACTTGGTAATGTGGTTTTTAGTTTGTAATGCTAGACCTATAATTTGTTTATAATTATTTTATAATTTGCTTCTCACACTTACTTGCAAATTATAATATAATTGTAGACTATTTGTAAGTCTAATCTTTTTTTGTTTTATCCTTTTTTTAGCTTTTTCTACAAGTGAGAATAATTGTGAAGTGTATAATTTCATATTTATACTTCTTAAAGCTTTCAAAAGGAAAGGCAAACATGCCTATAATAATTAAATTTCATGCAACGATTTTATAATATAAAAAGTCATTGAGAAAAACTGAATAAATTAACGTGAGATTAGTCATTAACTTCAAGTTTCTGGCTTCTTTTGTTAGAAAGATCACCAAGTGATAGTCGATGCCAATCTTCTTAGTCATACGACAACGTTGGAGATTTCTGTTTAGGTTGACAGGTCCACAAAAAACAAGAGGGGGTTTTTTTTGTTAGACAATAAAACCGGTTCGTTTTAGAAAAGAAGGAGCCGTGAATCGGAAGGCAAAGCACAGAGGAGTTAACAAAAATAGGAGAAGATCGTGGGGGGATTTTTCGTTTGGCTTTTTTAAACGAAAGTGGTGCTGCAAGGCATGAATGCAGAGAGACAGTAGGGAAATGGGCAACAAAGGATGGATACGCAGTACTGAGAGACAAGAGAGAGGGGGACTCCAGCATGCAGATTGAAGAGATGATTTGATGTAAAGCCTGTGTCTCAAAATCCGAGCATGATGTGTCAAAATCCCATTGCATCTCATTGATTGTGATGGATTGAACAGATTGGATGGATGGGATTGCTGAATAGAAACTTGCATGCTTAATTAATCATTTCCTTTCCGTATGCACACTCCAATACTCCCCCACGTCTCTCCCACGATCCAATTTTACCCAGGAAAAAAAAAGAAAAAAAAAAGTGTGGTAAATCTTTCTAAAAGTAAGAAATTCTAATCAATTTGATGGGTCATGGGTCACGTGATGGCTGTGAAAATCCATAGAGCAATTCCAACTACTCCGATCCCAGCCTTTTTCAACTTGATAGAAATGGGGCATTTCTTTTTTTACCAGCTTGGGTACTTGGGTTTACTTTGGTACTCTTTTCAAGTTACAATATATTGCTCAGAAAATAAGATGATAGTAATTCTCCAATATTGGTGCATGTTGTTGTGCATTAGTGCATGCAGAATCCATATGTAATGGAACATAATATATATATATATAAACAAAAAAGCAGAAACTATTCAAATCCAACCATTCCAATACAACAAGGCTACAAAAAGCTTACAACATGAGCCTTGCTTTTAGCTGCTTCATGGGGAAACATATTTGTCTTATATATGTGTCAAACTGTTGTTGTACCTCATTAGCATAAAAACGTCATGTATATATATATATAAACAAATAGTAAAAGGAAGTATTTGAACAGTGACAAAAAAAAAAAGAAGGTGAAATGATTTTAGTAGATAGGTGCAGCTACCATATATGCTGTTTGAAACTTTGTGTTGAGGACAGCAATATCAAAACAAAGATGATAATCAGTGAATCTGCAAGAGAAACAGTAATTGGAGAGAAGGAAAGTACCAAAAGAGAAGATGGCGTGTAATAACCCACGGCTTGGCTGTGTCTGTAAAATTTGATTATTTAATATTTCCACTGTGCTGACACCGGGAGATATATCAAACAGCTTTATTGATATAGATGGTGAAATCTCTTTTCTCTCTCTCCCTCATAAAAACTACTTTCTGTTCCCTCCCTTTCATTTTCTTCACTGACAGAGGAATACCTGCACACTTTCTCACGCACGCACGCATACTCAAAACAGAACACCTCAGACACCCACATACATCACCCTCTCCCTCTCTCTCTCTATAGCCTATGGATATGATAAGGGAGTGGTCAGAGAGAGAACAGAACAGGACAGAGCAGAGAAAACAGAGAGATTTTTCTTTTTATTATTTCTTCACCTTTCTCCTCTGCCATCCGATTCATCAAATCCCTCTGATCAAACAAAACAAACCCATATAAAGACTCTTTAGTCTTTACCAACTAGCCAGAGCAAATCAAAGCAAAGAAAACAAATCCCTCTTTCTTATTTTCGTTTCTATGGAGTATTCGTACAACTATTTTGACAACAATGAATCCCACTTACCTCCCGGTTTTCGCTTCCACCCGACTGATGAAGAACTCATAACATATTACCTCCTCAAGAAGGTTTTGGACAGCAACTTCACAGGCAGAGCCATTGCTGAAGTTGACCTCAACAAGTGCGAGCCATGGGAACTACCTGGTATATATGTAACTTTTTAGTTTCTTCTTATTTGTAGCTGATTTTACGGTGAAAATGATTAATTTTGGTGATGTTTTTGGTAGATAAAGCGAAGATGGGGGAGAAAGAGTGGTACTTTTTCAGCCTGCGGGACCGGAAGTACCCAACGGGGCTTAGAACAAACAGGGCTACGGAGGCGGGATACTGGAAGGCTACTGGGAAAGATAGGGAGATTTACAGCTCCAAGACTGGTTCTCTTGTGGGTATGAAGAAGACGCTGGTTTTTTACAGAGGGAGAGCTCCCAAGGGAGAGAAGAGCAACTGGGTCATGCATGAATACCGCCTTGAAGGCAAATTTGCTTATCATTACCTCTCTAGAAGCTCCAAGGTATGTATGTACATTCTTTAGATGATCATGTTTGATAATGTTAGGTTTTTCCGTTAAGTTGGCCGTTGATGAGGACTGCTACGGCTGCCTCAAAATAAAAAGCTGAGTAATAGTACTTGGGTCTAAATTAATGGAGTTATATAATTTAGTGTACCGTACTCTATTCTTCAGCAAGCTGAAAAGTAAATTTAATTTGTAGCATCATTTCCATTCAGAAAGTTTTTTGAAATTAGCATCGGAGGCTATAGATTGATGTTCGAATCTAGAACGTCTCAGATTTTCTACCCCGCAAGCCATTTCTAATGCATGAAGATTTTCTGCAGTACCCATCGCAGGAAACTGGGTGCTTTCTCTTTCTCTCTCTCTCTCTCTCTCCGTAAGTTTGGTACATGGTCGGTGGAGGATCAGGTTACGTGTCAAAATCACATTTAAGAGATAATTTGTTTGATGGGGATATGCAATTATATGAGAGGAGTAGACTGCAGGGGATCTATGTAATGAGGAATCTAGACTAGCAAAATTATTAACATGACATGATTACCTCACTTAATGTCAGCTTAGTCTGAACCTTGCAGAAAGAGGCTAAAGAGCCACCTGAAAGCAGCAAAAGTAGGCCGCTAAGCAATTCTTGTGTTCTTGTCGCATGTCTTTTTTATGCACGCTCGGCATGCTTTGCATGTAAAAATGCTTCGTGTTTACTGACTTAATCATATTTGAAATAGGATGAGTGGGTCATATCCCGGGTATTCCAGAAGAGCGGTGCTGGCGGAGGAGCCACCACCAGCGGCGGTGGATCGAAGAAGAGCCGCCTGAGCTCGGCTATAACACTTTATCCAGAGCCCAGCTCGCCATCCTCGGTTTCACTCCCACCGCTACTTGACTTCTCACCCTACGCCGCCGCCACCACGGCCGGGTCCTCCGTCACCCTCACCGACCGTGAAGGCTGTTCGTACGACAGCCCAATTGCCAGGGAGCACGTGTCCTGTTTCTCCACCATTGCCGCAGCGGCAGCCTCCGCTGCCGCCACCAGCTACAACACCAACCTGGACCTCGCTCCGCCGCCGCCGCCCCATATAAGCGCTGTGGACCCCTACACGCGCTACCCTAGAAACGCCGGCGTTTCTGCTTTCCCCAGCCTGAGGTCCTTGCAGGAGAACCTTCAGCTGCCGTTCTTTTTCTCTCAGGCTCCCCCTCAGCCGCCTCCTTTTCACGGTGGCTCAGCCGGGACATGGCCAATGCCGGAGGATTCAAAGGTGGACGGCGGCGTGAGGATGGGAATGGCCGGTCCTACTGAGCTTGACTGCATGTGGACCTTCTAATTATGAGCTTTCATTTGTTAATTGTTAGGGTAGTTTTGTTAAATGTGTAGGTTTTTAAGCGTAATGATTCTGGTAATGTTAATGACTCGCTGCTTAATGAGTCATTGTTTAGCTGTATGAAACGAGAACTTATGCAGTGGTTTATTATTATTTCTGTGACAATCTTAGGGTATCTTTGGTAATTAATGAAGTATGTACTCTTTTTAGGGTTTCTGCGGTGAAATGGCAGGTGTTTATTGGGTGTGTTTTGAAAGTGAAGTGTGACTGATCCCACTCGATTAGCCCACCTCACACGAGGATAAATGGAAAATTGTGTTGGCCGCTGTAATTGGAAACTTCAGTTGCGTATATGCTTGCTTCTTGGGGGCTTCAGAAAAGGACTTCACCCTTTTGATGATCTTTCCCATGTGATGTTATTTTGTTTGTCAGAATGAGAAATAATTACAGCCATTGATGTTCCCCATAGCATGTTTGGTAACTTGTGCAGATTAAACTTGCATAATAGTAGCCTTTTTTTTTTTTTCTTGCATAATAGTTTACAGCCATTAAACTTGCATAACTTGTGCAGAGATGAATTGTCCATCTCTTGCGGTAAAAGGTACTGTAGATTAGGAGAGATAATTCGTTGGGTTTAGGTCGGGTTTAGATTGTGTTAAAGTACGATTCTGGATGGTAAAAGGTACTGTAGATTAGGAGAGATAATTAGTTGGGTTTTAAGTCCGGTTTAGTTCATGTTAAAGTACGATCTCAGATATAAGATTATATAAATTACAGAGAAAATTTTTTAAACTTTAATCCGTTAATTTTTAGTTCACGAGCCATGTCAAAATTTATTAACCCTAAATGTTTCATGTAAGACTACATAGATTAGTTTTATTCAACTCATTTAATTAAATAATTTAAATCTTTATTCATATCGAATTTGTAGGTAGTATAAATAATTATTAACCCTAATATAAATATAGTCTACACATTGGAAGGGAGGGACCGGCCGGAATGATGAGAATTAGTTTGTATACGGAATTCATTAAATTAAATTCATGTTCGTGCAATAGAGTAGAACTCGTAACGGTTTTTTAACATTCCAAACAAAATAAACTTGAAATTAATGCCTGAATTTCGGAGATTCCCAATCAGATTCTTAACAAGGAGAGGTGTGAAGATGATGCTGGAATTAATGTTGTTCTTGGTGACCGTTTGATGATAGTGTAACGGCAAGGGTCGTCTTTTGGGGGGGTACGTACCAAACGTTTCCTGCACATTTATTAGATTCAAGAAGAGGGTGGTGAGCTTCCACATATCACATGGGGTCTGCAGGGGGAAGAGGGTTTTGAAAGGACTTTGTATATCTATCCCCCTAGTTGTGGAAGGGACAAATTTAATGCTCTTCCAGTAAAATTTATTATCTTTCTCCCGTATCCGCAACATAGCTACTAGACGATGGACCAGTTACCCAAGAAAAAATGAACCACACAAAGCCAATCCCCTGTACTTTATGTGAATTTTAGGGTCGGCTTATACTTCCGATTTAAAAATATGTTTTCTAAAAACGTATATGAGTGTTTGACCAGTTTAATATTTAAAAACAATACTATTTAAAAATGTAATTTTAAACATTTAAATCACATTTTTATTTACAAAAAAGCAATATCAAACGTGCCCTAAAACTTTTCCAAACAAAGTTTCTTAAAAATGCAAGTAAAAATTACAAAAAATATATATATTTATATGAATTTAACTTCTTGATCGAGCATTTGCGACGTACGTAACTCCATGTCAACTTTTTTTTTTTTAATTTGACTTCAAGCAATTATGCATACAATGGCTCCGTCGGTTGGGTTGGATTATTTCTTTGTCTATAAGAATTTTGCTATCTCCAAGTTTAAGAATATTTTTGTATTTTTTATATTTTATTTTTTTCAAAGTTGTTTGCTGATAGAGTACTCATAATCTAGCCTATATAAATACATCTAGTATGTGTTATTTTTCAATTTAATTTTGAGTATTAATAAAATTTCAGTCTTTTAAAGTTATTCTTTATTTGCTTTTTTAGGACGACTAGATCTTTCTCTTCCCTAATTGTTATTTTTTTTTTCGTGTTGCTATTATATACTGTCATACCATCTAGTTCTACGAGCGTCATCAGATAATTATACTAACTTCCACCAAGAGTTTACTTTTCAATGACAACCTTTTTCGGTGCTGGTGTGTTACTTTTCAATCAAGAGTTTCGGAAGGTCTCCTTCCGAAATTTCTTGTGTTTATGGCAGCCCAACGTGGTCGCCTTGGTTCTCTTGATGGGCCGGGTCAATTTATTAACCCATTCCCAACTGTTCGTTTGATTTGCAGCACCGATGTTTGGTTGTATCAGGGTTGTTATTTGGGCTCCCCACCCATTTTCGATCTTATTATGATGTAATTTCTTCCCCTTTTCCCCCGATTTGCTTATCAAAAAAAATAAAAAAATAAAAAAATAAAATAAAAAAAACAATGGTCTTTCTTCTTCGAATTGCATCCCAAGTATCCCAATTTCCTTCAATTTCAAAACCTTCCTCCAAACACCAAGAAACACCTATAATCCTTCATCAAATTTGCTTTTACCGAAGCCACGTGGTATCGAAACAAGACCCAAATGTGTTTCAAAACAGCCGTCTTATTCAATATTTATTGTATATTGTCACTTTCTTTTCTTCTTCTTTCTTCCAAAGAAACATATGAATTAATGTACACCATTTATTGTATATGGTCCATGTTATATATGTACATCACATAGGAGACCTGCATCTGCATACGGGGGCGGCGGAAAGGGGGCGCTTGCAGCGGCCGTGGCCCCTCCCCCTGAACTCTTGAACTGTTTTTAAGCATTGGTCAGAGACTGGGTATTAAATTCATAAATAATAATAGAATTGCTGTCCCCTATACATATGTATATTTCCTGCATGCATTTAATATATTAAGCAGAAATTATTATAACCCGACGATTGATAGATGCGAATCAACATTATTATTACAGTACTGTTCGAGTGATGATTGCAGGCTTCCTTACTAGCTACTGCATTTTTTTTGGGTCCAAAAATTAAATGTAATAATTCAACCCCCATGGCTTTTTTAATGAAAACCTAGGTTTAGGTAACTGTTCAAGAAAAAAAAGGTCCACATGCATGTTTACCTTGGTCCCCCAAGAGAAAAATTCTGAATTCCATCACTGCATGCACGACCAAGATGCCGGTTCTGCAACGTGGGGGGCATCGATTGGTGGAGGTCTGCAATGATTGGGAGGGGGGAGATAGTCAACATGTTTTGTTGTATTAAGGCTTAAAGTAGGGGGAGGCTAGCTTAGAAAAAAAAAAAAAAAGCTTAGAAAAAATAGGGGGAGGCTAGTATGGAGATATATAGGTCCCCATTGAGACCCTAGGTCCACGTTAAGATTACGTCCGTTTGTTTTCATGTAAGATATTTTGTTTTTGGGTTTTTTTTAATTTTTTAAAGTGTGTAGTATGACGTAAAATATTGGTCAATTTTAAAATATTTTTAATTAATAAAAAAAAATAACATTCATTAGAAGTAAAATAATTTAAGCTTCTCAAAATCTGTATAAACTATTTTTCGCATTTCTTCCACACTTTTGGGAGAGTTATTTTGAAAGGATTTCTTATGAGGTTTATTTATCTAAACAAGTTTTGGACAGTTTAAATATCTGATTTGACAGGTGAGTAGATGTCCAAATTACAAGCAATATGAGTAAACAATTACATTTTATCTCAATCTCATCCTTAAAGGCTTTCTATTCTCACTATTTTCTTTCATAACTTTTTTTTGTTGTCTTTCTTTCTCCTAGCTCTTCAAATATATGAAAAGATAAAAAAAATATTTGTTAAATTTGTGTACAAACAAAATATCGAAAAATATTTTACCCAAATCAAGCTGGACTAAAGCTTAAATTTTTCTCATTTTCTCTATTCTTTGCTATATTTTTCCTTGCATGGATAGTGTACCGAAATGTATTGTTTTTCACACAACTATAATCCTTTCCCACCTTCCTGAGAAGGAAATTCAAATTAAATGGTGGCAGGATTTCATTATTTTAAAAAAAAATGACAAAATGAACTATCCAAAAGCGGTTCAAAATTTATCTTTATTGGCCCCCTAAATCAAAATATAATTTCGAATTTGCTTTTATTTAAAAGCAATATATATATATATATATTTTTTTTTATCAAACATAGTGTTAATTAGTTGTTGGCACCTGTAAGCATGTAGTTGTTGACAATTTTTTTTAAAAAATGCTAAACTTACTGCCTTGTTTACAACTTTTTAACTAGTTGGAACATGTCAGCACATGGTTGAAAGACATTATTTTTTTTTTTAATAAATTATGTGGTTTTAATTACATGCTAACACATGTCAGTAAATTTTTTTTTTTTAAGTGTGAATATTTTATAATTCATTAATAACAAGTCATGAATAAAAGCTCTTACAAATCATGAGTTTTAGCTACTATCGACAGCATAAAGCGCAGATAACCATAACACAACATTATAAACTTACACAGTTATAAAAAAATAGATAACCTATCTATGATATCATCTTCCGCTCACCCATGTAGAACATCGATTAAATAACAGATTTGCTTCGAATAGATTAGATCTTAGACATGGGTAACCCAAAATCACATCAACTTTATTTATCAAGTTGTGAGAGATAGCCTCCCACACCGAGCTACTCCTCTTCGACTCTAAAAATCAAGAAACAAAACTGTCTTCAACCCAAAGGCCAGGACAATAAGAACAACACAAACAGCAAAAAATAAAAAACAGCAAAAAAAACTCAAAACACAATGGCGCCGATGGTCGAGGAGGCAGTAGAAGGCGGCAGAAAGTCACAACCCTAGCAGATGAAGAAGACGAGGGGGAGGAAGAAAAAGGGAAGAAATCTCTCCTCCCCCATTTGGCGCTTTTTTTGGTTATCTCTTTGGAGTACTTAAAGTTTTTTCTCACATCACATGTCAGTAAGGTGCAGAAAGAGTTATATGCGTAACGTTATTCTAAATTTAAATTTAAAGTTTTCTTAATGTTATTTTATAGTCTATTATATTACTATTATATAATTTGATGATGTGATAATAAAAATCAGTCATTAAATAAATATTTATTAAAAAATAAATAAATATTAATTTCTACTATCGTGTCATCCTAAAAGCATCTATTGGAAAGGTCTGGGTTGAAGACAGTCCACATCTTTTGGTTGATGAAGGACTAAATTTGGGGCATTTTATGCGTATAGTGTTGCAACACAGCTAGATCAGCTACTCCAGTATTCTACGACTTTTGAGTGTGTATTTATATATAAGACCAAAAGAGTAGGTTGCAGCTGGTGCATGGATATGGAAGAGCACGCGGATGTACCTTATCAATGCAAGTTTTAGGAGTAGCTATATATACAGAAATGGGCCACACTTTCTGCTGACAAATAGGTGTCAAAAATAGAATAAGGTCAAGAACAACATCCATGCACGCGAAAGCTGGGGCTTGGACTTTGTGTGCCTCAAGTTTCAAACCCATCGGATTCTTTTTGCATTTCAATTGCTCCATTTTTTGTTTTTCTTTCACTTTTTGTTTTTGTTTCTTTGGGTTGCCTCGGCTAGCAAGTAGAATATGGTAAAAAATAAAATAAAGTCAACAAGAACATCTAAGAGTGTGCATTTTTATACAAAATCCTGTGATTTGAACAAATAAAAAAATATATGTTTAAATTGAAGGTAAAAAAAAACCGATTTCAAAGGTCAACCACCTGACTAATGTATAAACCGATTTAAAGGTCAAACTATAATTTTATAAAACGCTTAACCGCGTTTTAAAATTATTATTTTTTAAACATGCAGCGTTTTGAACCGTGAAACCAAAACATATCCTTTTTATTATATAAAAATAAATAAAAATGTTTCTTCGAATCTTTGTTCCTTTTTGGTGGATAAGTGAACCCGGTTCAGATTACTTAAGCACAGTACATGGGCTAAACGGCAGTCTTATGTTACTACGGATTGGTCCAACAGAAGAAAGTCTTGGCTAGACTTGTAGTAAGTATTTTCTCATATTTTTTGGGCCTGAATGGAATTCACTGTTTTATGCTTTCTAGCTAGTCCAACCAATTGTTGAGCTGTTTTCTCTCTTTTAATAAGTTTAGTGGAAAAGTTCACAAATTCCTTCAGACTATCACTCTCAGCCTGTTTGGCAAATGATTTATTTTAGTTAGGAGATTGTTGACTTTTGATGTGATATAAAATATAAGAAATGTTGTAAATTTTTTGTATGAAAAAGTGATTTTTTTTGTTTTTTAGTGAGTATTTTATTTGAATGGTAATAAAAAAGTGTTTGATATGATATAAAAAGTAAAAAAAAAATTGTTAAAAAGTAGTTAATGTGATAAAAAAGTGAAAATGTTTTTTTTTTTTGAAAAAATCAAAATCATGAAATAGTAGAGTCGGGTTGTTTGCCAAACAGGCCCTCTATTGTTAATATGTAATCAAAACTACATATTGCATCAATGTACTTCCTAAACTACTAAAAAATGTCAATATTCTCTTAGGCTAGAAAAAAACACAAAATTGATCACTAAAAAATTTTCAATAAAACAAAAATATCCTTTATACATTTGAAAAAAAAAAAAAAAACCTAAAAGCTAAAAAATTAAAAATTAAAAATTAATTAAAAAAAAGGAGTGGTAGTTTAGGGGGGACATTTTTTCCATATAAAAAATTAAAAAGGAAAAAAAATACAGACAAACAAAAAAATTAAAAAATCAAGGGAGCCATCCCTTGGTTTATCTTTTTATTTATTTATTTATTTATTTTATTATTATTTTATATTTTTTCAAAAAGAAAATAGTTTTTTATAATTTTTAAAATTTTTTTTTTAAAAAAATTTTACGAAGGATATTTTTGTTATTGGTGAGAACATTAACATTTTTTAGTAATTTAAGAGAAAAATTGATATAATTGATAGTTTGATGAAAATATTAACAATAAAATAATAGTTTGAGGGGATATAAGTATTTTTCTTGACTTAAAAATTTTCCCTTTTACTTTTCAAAAAAGCCACACACAAAAAGAAAAGAAAATAAAAAATAAAAAATCTCTCCCCCTTTTTAATGATATTTAAAAAAATTAGTCATTAAATACAAAGTGGATAAGGGTGCGTTTGGGTAAGCGATTTCATAGACAATAAGTGCGATTTTAAACCAAATCGTAAAAACTGAATTGTTTGGGAACTGCGATTTTAAAAAATTGCGATTTGAAAACGCAGAAAATCTGCGATTTCAAATCGCAGGTAAGGAGGTGCTTTTTTGAAAACGCAGAATTTTAAAACGCTAAACTGCGATTTTAAATGCCGAACTGCAATTTTGCCAAACGCTAAACTGCGTTTTAAAAAATCACGTTTTCAAATCGCACTTTTTAAAATCGCTATTTTTGAAATCGCACTTTTTGAAATCGCAATCCCAAACATGCCCTAAATCCCATTATGTTTATTTGTTAAATGCGTCAAGTTAATTTTTTATGTTGAAAAGGCGTAGACGTGGATTCCATGCACGATACACAAAGAGAATATCAAAACAAGTCAACTGTAGCTTCCAGCTCTAAAATTCTTCTCTCAGCTACCAGCAAAGCGGATAAACCAAAAACCAGAAACGTCTAGTAAGATATTTATAAAATATCTTACAAACATGTTAGATAATCTAATCTTATCACATCAGTTTTGTAAGGTATTTATAAAATATTTATATAATATGTAACATAACTCATAATAAAATTCTAATTTAAAATTGCTTATGATACAGTTATCCGTTTGAACTAGTTATAAACATGTTATAGAAATTGATAAACTCATTACAAAAAATAAAACATGCTCAGTTCTTTGATATATCGCATATTAAATATACATAGTATCATTATCAGTTACTTACCTTAAACGCTCATATATTTATTTGGACATCTCGAACTCCCACTACTGCAAAACATACCATAATATTATTTACAATACATGAACAGTTCTACTCATAATACTCGAAAACCCAATCATTTAGTTGGTACATTAATCTATCATTAAAACCTTAATCACCTATTTTTGGTCACTGTTGAATGTTCAGTGCCGAGATTGATCGTTCAGCCATCAAACTTCGAATGTTTGGTCAAGAACAATAGAATGTTCGATAACTACCAAAATAAATAAACGACTCAAAAACTACTTTTAAAACTTATTACTCACTTAACCATAGACCTTATTAGTCTTATGAAAATACATTAAGCCATAACAACTTGATAAAATATGAAAACACAAATAAGTTCATAATTCTTTGAAAGTTTTAACTAACTTATGCATGAAAAATCCTAAACCCAAGATGGCATCCTAAAACCTACAAAACGCTTGTTAAACAACAAAGTCAGTATGTTAATTTTACGAAGAAAATATTGAGGTCCAAACGTTACCTTATGGAAGATAAAACTGCACCAAATGTCACCATTTCTCTTTCTATAATCTCTCTATAATTTTTTAAAGGTTTGATGAAGTGCAAGAATAAGGAATATGAGTTGAAGGATGTGGGGTGCTATTTATAGACGTCGGGAGGGGATAATATGGACTGGAATGGTCAAAAAGTTAAAGTGTTTTTTAAGCATGGTTGAACATCTGTGGTATGCGTCGAACATTTGGAGAAATGACAGCTCAAATGTTTGGAGAAATGATAGTTTGTACGTTTTGAGAAAAGATAGCTCGAACGTTTGGGAAAACGATAGTTTGCACGTTTTGAGAAACGACAACTCGAACATTCCAGTGAAGTGCTCGAATGTTCGGCTAGGGTAAAGCTTTTTTTAAAATGATTTATGACACTTTTAAATCATGAGTGTTGACTTTATAAGGCGTGCTTTGACAAATAATTGTTTAATGCTTTATTTAACATTTATTATTTTCGGGGTATTACACGAATCAACAAGGCCCGAAAAATGGATGGCGTTGAAGCATGCGACCTATACCTGGTTGTCGAGGCAAGTGCTAGACCCCAAAGAGTATGAGTGCACAACGGTCACTGCAAAACTTGGGGCGTGAGCCCAAGTGGAGCGGCTATCGGTACAAATCTTGGTGGTAGTAACAAATATTCAAATAAGAACTTTGAAGGTTAAAGAGGATAAATGTTCCATGTGAACAACACTTGCACATGGGTTAGTTGATCTTAAGAGACAAGATAAGCATGTCTGATAGTGTGTTGCATGTGAGCTTTGAAAGGGAATCAGGTTAAAATTTTTGAACTGGGATGTGGTGGTTGACGGCAACATTAGGGAGTTTGAAGACGTCGGGGCTTTGGGAAGAGTTATTTTTTTTTGTTTAACAGCCTACCCACCTTAGAAACGGCTAGGCTGGAGGTAGGGTCCGGCAGTTAAAAGAGCATTGCACTTCACGTGGTGTCCGGTGAGCCCTCGATGGCCCTTGAAAATTCGGAGGATTGAGTGCTTTCCATGCCCGGTCGTACTCATAACTGCATTAAGTCTCCAAGATGAACAACCTCTGATCAATAGACCAATGTAAGCAAGAGAAGTTGGCAAAATGGATCCGTAACTTCAGGAAAAAGATTGGCTTTGAGGGTTGGGCACAGGGGTTCCAATCCTGAACTCGAAGTCTGTCAGTGAACTGCTTGAGCTACTCTTGCAGTGAGAGTGGACTAGGAATGATCGCCTCAATGGTCTTCTTTGGGTGTCGAACAATCAACTTAAAATTGGTACAGACAAGGGGAATTTGACTGTGTAATTAAAATAAAACATTGTGATGGTCCTTGCGGATGCTCACACAAGGTGATTTCTACCTAGTGCTTTGAATGTCACAGTGAAGAAATTCAACAAAACGTGGGTGAACAACGGGAGTAACTATAAATCTCTTAAGGTAAGCCAAATGCCTCGACATCTAAGTAGAGACGCACATGAATGGATTAACGAGATTTTTACTGTCTCTATCTATTATCTAACGAAATCACAGCCAAAAGAATGGGCTTGGGAGAATTAGCTGGAAAGAAAATCTTGTTTTGCTTGACTATAGTCTGAAATGAATTGAGAGGTGTAAAGTAAGTGATAGTTGAAAGGTGAAAGTGAAATATCTTTGTTTTTTTTTTTTTTTTTCACTAATCAAGTGAAAGTGAAGTATCACTACTATAGACTTAAATCTAACAAATAGTGAATAGAAAAAAAAAAAAAATCTAACAAATAGTAACAACCTTTATTAGGTCGACAAATATTCCCGTTCCAAAAGTACAAAAACCAGGATCCGAGAACCGAGAGTGGTTTTGGATTCGAATCCGATCCCACCCATCCAAAATGTTTTGGTGGTACCGTGGCATTGTCCCACATCGGCACGTGGTTACCGAAACCATTGCCACGACCCACGACCCACGACCCACGGGTCTCTCTCTATCTCTCTCTCACTGTTTCACAATCACAGTGACATTTTGAGAAAGCAGCTATGGCGGAAGAGTTCTCGTTGGACGATCCCACTCAACTACTCGAAGCAGCTTCAGATTTCGCACTTTATCCTGGTACTTCTTCTCCATAGCCTTTCTTTTCTTTTTTCTCCGTTTTTTATTTTATTTTTCCCATTAACCAGTCTAATAATTTTTGCTAATTTCAGTTGCTCAAAACGACGCTGCAGCGAAGAACTTCCTCGACCGCTTCCCTCTTCCAGTCATAATAAAGTAACATGCTTCTTCAATGTCTCTTCACTTTCCCCATTGATTTTTGTTGGTTTATAACCCATTGTAACTCTAATACTATAGTTTTTGTTTTAAAAGGTTTTACCGAGTGTTAAAATATTAATTAAATGAATAAATTTACAAACTTTTCGAATAGTGGGTGATTTAACATTAAAGTATGATACCGCCTGTTGTGTTGTTGCAAGGAAAATTATGTAGATTAAAGTTTTCTACGTTGGGATTTCCTCTGACATTGTTTTGGGTTCTAAAACATCTTTTGGAGTAGTGTATTCATGTTTATGTTTTTACCTAGTACAGCGTGTTACAGACCAAAGGTGATGTGCCTGGTCTTGAGAATACTTTAGTTGCTTGTCTGGAAAGGATATTCCAAACAAAATATGGTGCCTCTCTGATCCCACATTATACGGTACGTATGCTTTTTCCTGTTAGCTCTTAATGCAACTTGCTTCTTTAGGCAGCTTGTTTTGGCATAGAATGTTTGGTTTGAGTTTGATTAGCATTGTTCTACTCTTTTGCTCTTCTTCAGCCCTTTGTGCAAGTTGGTCTGAAGGCTGATTCCCAAAGAGTGAGGTATTTGGCATGTAAAACGGTATGTACGCCCATTTCTAATGCATCTGTGACTGACTTTCTTTGAAGTTTCTGAAAAGTTAATATTTGAGAATGGGACAAGCTTATGTATTTAAATTTGCAATGTATGTTTGTGGGAGTATCTAATTTTCTTTTGTTGTTCAGAAATGTTTTTATTTTTTATTTTTATCATTGAATGCATAAGCAACTATTTTAAAATCACATATCTGCCTTAGGTTTCTGCTACAGTGAGAAATAGCCTTTCCCCTCCTTCGCACCTGTTATTGTATCAGCCAGCATTCTGGCATTTTATAGTTATTGCCCTTTTGACAGTTCAATGAACTCTTTTGGCATAGCCTATGAGCAAGGCTGTGATGCTGCTTGAATGTTGGGTCCCTAACTGAAGTGAAAGAGCCTTACGGACTTCTTTATGCTATCTTCGAGTAGGGACCCAAATGGCTTAGAGACCAATTGATTCCAATGTTGGCATGAGCATAACTAAGTAACCTTTTCTTTTTTCCTTTTCAATTTTCCCTTCGAAGGGTTGAAGCCTGGACCCCACTTTACAAGCCAAGAGGTACCACTTGGCTACAAAGACTAGTATTACTTATAGTAAACTACTTTGCAACCGCATAAAATATTTGTGGGAAAGGACCTTGTAGGGTTTTAGGGAAATTTTTATGAGGTATCTTAGGGTATGAGGAACTTTAAGTCATTGAAGCAAAGGTATCTTAGGTTTTAGGGATAGGCGGTTCATAGACATTATAGAGATGGGGAGTTATCTGATCAATCTACCTGGACTGGTTACCTTTTTTTTTTTTTTTTTTTCTGAGGGGCTCTTAGAGAGAAGAAACAGAACTGTCACATATCGTTAGTAATTGTGACTATGTAGCTGGAAAGAAGGTGAAAAATAATCTCTGCAGGGAGATTTCTCAATTGGATTAGAAAGAAGTGACATTATCTTAGTTGAGAACAAAAGGCAAACATGAATATGGACCGAGGTTGGACAAGTTACAAGGTGGTGTATGATTTAATAGAAATGTTGTTGTACATAACATACAATGGTTAAACAAATTGTGAACTATAATTGCTTTGAAGCAGTTGGAAGGCCTTGTTGAGTTTAGTTGGCTTAAAAATATAGGATTTGAGACGTAAATAAGAGAGTGAGAGGATAGGTAGATGTCCTGCCCTTTTTTAATTCTTTTCCTTGTTCACGTCACCTCTATACACACCTTGCTTGTTTTTGATTATGCATTTGAGAGATTGCTTAATCCTAGCATAGTGCCGTACATGTCTGGTGTTCAGAAACTTTTTGGTTCGGCTAAGCTGGAGGTTTTGCCGGGCTTCGTGACCGAAGGGCTTCGGACTTCTGGTTTGAGGCCCTTGTCTGTGACGTCCTATAAACCTTTGCAGTATTATAGTTGCAAGTTGAGGGGTAGCAGATTTTTGAGAATGGACGATCGTTGGATCGCTGAGGTTGTCTCGTCATTCAGTGCCCCACTTGCTTATTCGGATTTGGCAACCAGCATGTTCGATCCATTTTTAGAGTTGTTGGATAGCGAAGAAGAGGATGTTGATTTCCGGGGTGTGGAAGACGATGTGTGCTGGGGTGGGGATGGGAAAGATGGAGATGTTTACCTTTTGGACTGGAATTTGATGGGGGAGCCTAGTGAGAGGGTGGCTATCATCGTAGAGGCTACCCCTCGGAAGGTTAAGGGTAGAAGGGAGCTTTTGAATTTAGAAAGCTTCATTTTAAGGGTGCATCCACTAGGCGGGGGAAAGGCAAGGTTTGAGGGTTGGCTGTGTTGTGGGCATTGGGTTTGAGGGTTTTGGGTTTGAGAGTTTGGGTTTCCTGCTTGTTTGGAGCCTATTGTGTATACTGCCTGTGTACTTAGGGGCGCCTTACGCTTTTTTTAATAAATTCTTTTTTATTTATCAAAAAAAGACTTTTTGGTTGCCATTTGTTAACATGTTTTGTTAAGGTTAATGTACATACTTTGTGAAATTATAACTAACACAAGTGGGAAAACTTTCTACTATGCCATTTATTATGACATTGTAATAAATCTGCAGGTTACTTACTTTTTGGAGCATTCTGATGACCGTACTATTTCTCCAGCACGGCTAATAATTGACCATGATTTATATCCTCTTTTGCTTGATTGCCTCCTTTATGGGTAAGAAATACTGCTTTTTGCAATTTTGGTGCACACTAAGTGTTGGATATACTTGAAAATACCTACTTGATTGCCTCCTTTACGATATAGATACTGCTTTTAGCTATTGTGGTGCACACTACAGGTTGAATACTTTCTCCTGTTTGTATTTAGTCTCTTTGATTATTTCTTGTATTGACTTTATATTAGTGATGGTACTTGCTGAGTTATTATGTCATGTCATTACATTTTCTTTTGTTTCTACTCAGTCTCTCATTTTTTTTTTTCTTTTTTTAATTTCGTGTTTTCAGTAACTTGAGATATCAGTAAGATAGGAAAGGTAATGCACAAGACAAAATCAAGGAGTATAATTCATTCAAAAAAAAATAAAAAATCAAGGAATATAATTACTCAGAGGAAAGAGAAGACTACTAGAGACAAAGCAACAAAAATGCTTGGAACACAGAAATGAAAGAATACCAAATCCTTGTCATCCATAGCAAGGTTTCCAAAGTTATTGCAGCACTCATAGTCTGCCTCTAAATTGGCCAATCTTAGTATCCAGTTGAATGAGTTTGATCAAAATACTTTGAAAGATATGTTTTAAGTCTTTCAACAACTTTGAGCTACTTGAGCCCCTACCCTTTTCTCCTTTTTGTTCTAGCCCATTTTATTGTGTTACGATTACCAACTTTAAAGTATATCAGAGAAATTCAGTTTAAGGCCTCCTTTTATCTTTTTGATAAGTAATCGAAATATAATTAAAAGCGTAAGGTGCCCTCAGGTATATAAGAAGTATACAAGAGAAACCACTTAATTAGGAGGGGCAAAAAGAACAAGAAATCATGATAACTTATCACTAAAGGAGAACTTATCAAAAAAAAACTTATCACTAAAGGAGAAACAAAAGCAGCTGTTCAAAGATACAAAGTTGAAAAATAGAGAGTTAATCTTCTCCAAAGTCTTTTTACGGTTCTTAAAACTTTTATCATTCATTTTCCTTCATAGACATCACAAAAGGCACGAAGACACCATCTTCCACATAGCAGCACTTTGAGTGTTGCTAGCAATTCACCATCAAGGATACAAATCGACATCTTGTCTAAGGATGACCCAAGACAACCTAAATCGACTGAAGAAAACATTCCAAATGGCGCAACAACCTCACAATGAAGCAGAACAAGGTCCACGGACTCCCCATTCCTTTAAAATAAGCAACACCAATCAACCCCAATGATGTGCCACTTTCGGAGATTATGCATAGTAAGGATCTTTCTTAAAGCCGTTGACCAAACATAAAAGGCCACCTTCAACGAAACCTTAGTTCGCCAAACACTTTTCCAAGAGACACAGACACAATCATGGCAACCCATGACGCTATAGAAAGATTTAACACCAAACAAACCCTTCTTGGAAGGGACTCACCACAGCTTGTCCTCCCCTACCCATTTCACTCTCGCTAAATGCAACACCTTGAAAAACGAGGCAAAGGCGCCGTTCTAGTAAAGCTCATGTT
Source organism: Betula pendula (assembly GCA_900184695.1). Lineage (NCBI taxonomy): Eukaryota > Viridiplantae > Streptophyta > Magnoliopsida > Fagales > Betulaceae > Betula > Betula pendula. The sequence goes on from FXXK01000347.1 coordinate 52,102, forward strand.
CCACTGAATGACACATTTAGAAAATTCCACAAGAGTCGCAACATAAGCATCCTTTATGTGAGCAATACCAACTAAAACAAGAAAAGCCTCCCTCTATCCCAAGTAGAACGTCACTGACTTCAGCCCTATTGCTACCCTATGTCCAAAAACCTTAGTAGAATAGGTAAAATAATATGGCCATTCTGGATTGTTAAAATATTTTTGCCCCCAGTTGACCCGATTGCCAATATTGGACCATTAAAGATTTCTTCAGCTGAATTATGATTAGTAGACTTTATATGTCTTCAATGTTGTCATCGGAATTCATCCAAGCACAGCCTAGTACTACCATTTATTGCACCTGATAAGTGAAAGCGTTGACGACAATGTTTCTCTCTCTGGCATTGAATATCTTTGAGTACTGGGGGCATATCACTGAGCTAGTTTTGTGGAGAAAAATGTAAACCATTTCTCCTCAAAGGACTCATTCACTTCTTATATTTTGTTATATATTTGCTGTCTGCATGTAAACGAAACATGCTAAAGTTGCAACTTTCAGTTTATTCTTTTAAGTTATATCCTGCATATGGATAAATTTGGCATGCATTTCTTTTTGTTATGGTCTGTAGTAACGAACAAGTTGCAACTGCATCAATGGATGCAATCAAGAAATTAGCGGGCTCTTCTGAAGGCTTGGTAGGGACAAAGCTACTATTGATCTGCTCTATGGGGTCAAATTTCCTTTCATGTTGCATTATGTTATAATTAGGCAAACTGTTAACTGCCTTTTGTTATCCAAATTTATTCAGGACGCCATCTTCCCAGCTAATAACAATGAAGCTACAGATCTTGGAAATATAGCAGCCCAATGTTCATCACTGGTATGCTAGTTGGTGCTTCGGGATTTAGATATAGTAATCAGATTCTAAGCAGCAGAAAGTTACATGATGTTGAGCAAAATTTTTTGAGAAGTTTACCTTGATTTGTGGGTCCTCCCCCCTCCACCACCACCACCACCATCACCACACACCCACCCACACATACCAAGGGGTTTGACAGTGTCTTAGCTATCTAAGACTGTTTTGCCATTAACAAGTATGTATGGCAGGACCATGCCATAGAAGTTTGTTACATGGCATCTATTGTCTTGTTTTTGTAACCTATTATTTATGTTGAAAACAAGCACTGTTCAACCCCCCCCCAACATATCTCCCCCTCTTTTTTAGAGAGATTTTGGGGGGTGTGGACCGTGTGGTGATGGGGGGTTTGAGGTCACATACAATTTTGTTGCTGTCTTTGCTCATTTATAGCTGCACAATTCTCACACCAGTTACTTAAATTTAGTTTCTACCAGGTGCCATATCCTGAGTATTTAAATGTCAATGAGCCATGCTGACCATAGTCATATCTGTGGTCTCTGAATCATGATTATTTGCTTAATATTTGTATTCTTCCTTCTGACTATGAATAATTTTTAGGGACGGGTTCGGGTTTTGGCTTTAATAGTGAAGCTATTCTCTGTTTCCAACTCTGTGGCATCAGCTATTTACAATTCAAATCTACTCAGTCTATTTGAGGTGGCAATCAACAATACAGATGATACCCTTGAAACATTAAGTGTTTTGGAGCTGTTGTATGAGGTTGGCTGATTATCATTTCATATGATCTCTCTCTCTCTATGCACTTATTGACGTTTGCTATGCAGGGACATTCTCCATTGGAATATTGGCTGGAAATATCATCTGTCTTAACTTTTTTGTTACCCGTATTGATGCTTAATTGCAATGATTATGATGCTCTGCAAATTGTAATATCATCCACGGCAGTATTGCATATGAGCACAAAATATATTGAGATGGACAAGATTGTGGAATGTAGCTTCATTGTCCTGGATGCAGTCTTTAAGAAATTAGATTGAAAAGTGTAGTAGTTTAATGTGCACGTTAAAATAACTTAATAAATTAGGGCTTGAAATTATGAAACCCATGGCAGAAGCTGTCTGACCTACAAGGATGTGTATCATACAAGACATGTCAGAGCAATTTGTGTTACCACATATTTCTCTACATTGAATACATAGCAACTGGACTTTATGTTTTCCTGGAAGAATCTCATTCTGGTATCTTAACGATTTAAGTTTTATTTGTTTCAAGTGCCAGTACAATTCAATTCTCTGTTATATTTGTTATTTTATTACGTAAGATTAAATATAAAGGTAGCATGTTCTTGGTATGAATTGATTTATAACTGATTTTCACTCCACTCTTCACTTAATTGACATCTCTGTTCCTTGATTTGTGAACTTATACATTGTAATACATTCTTTTATATGTGCCCAATGGATGAAGTTGGCAGAAATTCAGCATGGTACAGAGTTCTTGTCGAGGACCACCCTTCTTCATTTACTTGGTTCTAAAATCAGGTACATGCTTGACTGAATGGTTATTTGTTGGTAATGTTTTTTTGTACCCTTACATGCTTATGCATGTGTTCACAAAAACTTTTTATTGTAGCAACACATCTATGGAATCTATTTTAAGATCAAGAGCAATGATGATAAGTGGAAGGCTTCTGTCCAAGGAGAATGTTTATATGTTTGTTGATGAATCCAGTAAGACTTCTTGTGTACTTGACACCATTGAAATATGCTTTTGTTTTTTCTAGAATCCGACCTTTCTGGATATGTGAAGAGGTGTGGAATAACTGCTATTTCTTTTTTCCTCCTGATTATTAGATATACTGCAGCCTGGTTGTTATAGATTGCCATTGTCGTGTATGACATATTCCCTCTGTATGTATTGCAGCTTCTAGAGAAACAAAAAGTTGTTGAGCATTCCATCTTTTTTTTGTTTTTTTGTTTACGTAATCGAAATATCATTAAAAGTATAAGGTGCCCTCAGATATACAAGAAATATACAAGAGAAAACACCTAACTAGAAGGAAAAAAGAAAGTCAGGAAATCATGATAACTAATCACCCAAAGAGAAACAAAAGCAGCTGTCCAAAGATACAGAGTATAGAAAAATAAAGCCTTAATCTCCTCTAAAGTCCTCTTCCAATCCTCAAAAGTTTTGTCATTCCTTTCCCTCCATAGATACCACAACAGACACAAAGACACCATCTTTCACATGACAGCACTCCAAACGCTACCAGCAGTCCACCAACACGCATATAAGTTGACCAATTGTCTAGGTATAACCCAAGTTGAATAAAACATTCCTATAGGAAAACATCCTATAAAGCCTCGACAATCTCACAATGGAGAAGAAGGTGGTCAACAGACTCCTCATTTCTTTTACACATACATCACTTATTAACCACGATGACATATCGTTTCCTTATATTGTCCATGGTAAGGATCTTAGGTAGGGCTACCAACCAAGCAAAAAAGGCCATCCTCAAAGGAACCTGAGTCCACCAAACACTCTTCCAAGGGAAACGAGAGCTATCATTGTGAGCCAAGACAATTGTAGTAGGATCTAATAGTGAACACTCTTCCAAGGGTTGTTGGGTTTTTTATTTTGCTTGTAGGTGTTTTCTTTGTATACTATCTGTGTATTTTGGAACGCTTTTCGTTTTTTAATAAAATTTAACTTAAAAAAAAAAATAGTGAACAAACCTCTTTTGGAGGGAACCCGCCAAAGTTTGTCTTCATCTTCCTGTTTCACTCTAGCTGAATACAACACATTGAAGAATGAGGCAAAGACATCCACCTCCCAATCATGAGCTACTCTAGTAAAACTCACATTCCATTGATTGTAACCACCTGAAATCTTCAAGTGAACCTTAACGGAAGCATCCTTTGCACAAGCTATGCCATATAAATCTGGAAAGGCATTCTCGCACCACAGATCATGCCAGAAGTAAACATCGGAGCCATCTCCCACCTCAAATTTGATATGGCTAGAGAACTTTTTCCAACCCCTCCTAATATTCTTCTATAGTTCCACTCCATACATTCCAGGAGGTTCATTAAAACACCACCTATCCCATGAACTACCAAATTTAGAGTTCACCACAACTCTCCACCAAGCCTCTCTCTTATACACATAGTGCCAAAGTAATTTTTTTTAAGAGAGCACGATTAAACAACATCAAGTTTTTGACCCCCAGCCCTCCCTCTGAGATCGGAGAACAAACTTTGGATCAACTTATCAGGTGATATTTGAACTCTTCGCCTACCCCATAAATTACGCTGAAGCTTTTCAATATGGTGAGCAACACCCACAGGGACAAGAAAGAGGGATGTGAAGTACATAGGTAAATTGAAAAGTGTACTCTTAATAAGGATGACCCTACCACCCTTAGACAAGCACATCATTTTTCACTAGCCAACCAACGCTCAATATTTTCAATAATGCCATTCCAAATAGACTTAGCCTTGTAGGAGGCCCCCAACAGAAGGCCGAGATACTTTAAAGGCAAATGGGAGACCCCAAAGCCCATAATGCCAGCCAACCCATCCGCACTAGCAACATTACTCACATGAACCAATTCTGACTTAGCCAAATTGACTTTCAAGCTCGATACAGCTTTAAAACATAAAAACAAGCACCGCATATGACGAAGGTGATATGGGTCAGCCCCACTAAACATCAAAGTATCGTATGCAAACAAATGTGAGATATATCAAACCTTGAAAAGCTAGATAACAATCCCCTACTCATTGTGGTGGAAATCATCCTACCTAAAGCCTCCATCACAATAACAAACAACAAATGAGACAGATGGTCCCCTTGTCTCAAGCCACGGGAGCTACTAAAAAAACCGGTGGGAGTGCCATTAACCAAAGCTAAGAACTGCATTGTGGAAATACAATGAGCAATCCAAGAATACCACTTCCCCCCAAAACTACACCTTCTCAGCATGTACAATAGAAAATCCCAATTAACATGATCATAGGCTTTTTTTAGGTCCAGCTTGCAAAGAACGCCCGGCTCCCCAAATCTTAATCTATTATTAAGGCATTCATTGGAAATGAGAATAGGATCTAAGATTTGCCTACCCCGGATGAAATCATTTTGTGAATTTGAGACAATCTTTTCAAATATCATCTTAAGCCTCTTTGCTAAAATCTTAGCAAGAATTTTGTAAATGCCACTCACAAGATTAATCGGGCGAAAGTCGTTGGGATCAACAGTCCCTAGAATCTTCGGGATAAGGGCGATAAAAGTAGCATTAAGGTTCATTTTGAACTTAACTCTAGCATGGAATTCACAAAAAACCTTCATAATGTCTTTTTTTAACACATTCCAACAAGCTTGGAAGAACGTTATAGGTTAGCCATTAAGGCCTGGCGCCTTGTCGCTGTTCATTGCTTTCACTACCTCCATCACCTCCCTTTCTTCAAGTTCTCTCTCCAACTAATTAGCCTCAGTCTCACCAATAGAATCAAAGGAAAGGCCATCCACCAAAGGCCGCTAGCTAAATTGCTTAGTATACAGATTTTTATAAAATTGGATAATGTGCTCGCTGATCTCTACCCGGTTGGTAGAAAGTGTACCATCAATCACCAAGGAGTTTATGGAGTTCTTCCTCTTGTTGACGTTGGCCACTTTGTGAAAAAACTTCGTGAACTTATCATCCTCCCTTAGCCACAAAGCCCTAGATTTTTGCCTCCAACTCACCTCCTCCATGAGAGTGGATCTCTCTAACTCGCTTACTACTGCTTCCTTCCTCTTCCTCTCCTTGTCGCCTAATGTCCTCTCTTCTTCAATGGTATCAAAAGCACATACCTCTTCCAAAAGGATCTTTTTCTTTCTCCCTACATCACCAAACACCTTCCTAGTCCATCTCTTTAGATCAACTTTCAAAGTCTTGAGCTTGCTGGCCACAACAAAGCTCAGAGAGCCTTGGAAGTGATAAGAGTCCTAGCATTGTTTTACTCTATCCACAAAACCCTCATACTTCAGCCACATATTCTCAAATTTGAAGTAATTCTACCCCTAAAACTGAGTTTCCCAAGCCAGAGATATAAGGAATCTGTCAATCCTGGACCAAAAGGGAGATTCCTAGTTATTCGACCAAGTATAAGAACCACCAACAAGAGGGAGGTCCATCAAGCCCTGATAAAAACTGAAGTCAAAGAACTCCATCATAGTTGGGCATAAGCGAGTTGCTCATGATCTCTCACTAGGGAAACGGGTGACATTGAAATTACCCTCAATGCACCAAAGCAAATTTCACTAATTGAGCATGCCAACCAACTCATCCCATAGAATCCTTCTATCCCTATTAGAATTAGGGCCATAAACACCTGCAAAGGCCCAGGAGAAATGATATTCAATTTTTCTGAAGGAGACAGCCAGGGTAAATTCTCTCGCACACTTGTCGATCTTTTTCACTACCCTACTATCACACATGATCAAAATGCCACCTGAAGCACCTCTAGAGTCCAATCAACACTAATTAACATGATGGCAACCCTACAAACTACACACTATACTTTGAGACATAGGTTCCGACTTAGTTTCTTAAAAACAAATAATGTCAGCTTCCAATCTCTGAGTAAGTTTTTTACCCTTAAGCATTTGTCCCCCTTGTTCAATCCTCTCACATTCTAAGATAAGATTTTAGGCTTCATTAAAAAATGAAGAGCCCCTCACCTTTCCATAAGCACAACTTGAATTCTCAAATTTAGAATCATAATTAATAGAACATTCCAAGTTTTTTAACTCCCTAATGCCTTTGCTGCCAACATTAGAACAGGAAGTGGCTCCTTCTGAGGACGACCTGCTTCAATAGCTATCAATATCGCCATAAACTACACCTCAAAACCTTCACACGAAACCCCATACATTGAATTTCCTTTGCACATTGCAAAACCCAATCTGAATACGCCGACCTGCAACAACCAGATTTCCTCGCCACAACAGGGGAATAGGAGTTTAGGGGGGTACACAATGAGGGGGTTTCATTGTTGAAAATATCCACAACCTGGCAAGGAACCGAATCCCACAGAGGCTGATTATTCCTTCCAACACTGTTCAGCTCCATCCCAAACACAGTAGACAGTGAATCACCCCCTTTCTCAACAGTAGGACTGACTTCCCACAGAAGACCCGAGGAGGAGCCAACGGGTATACAGGAAGAACCAACGTCTTAATGGGTAACATTGAAAACTCTGCCACGCCTGAGTCTGGAGTAGAAGACTGATCAGCTGGTGAGTTCTGAGCAGGACCACTGGCAAGAAAGACTACCTGAGGCTCTATAACCAAACCCATGACTTGAGACTATGACCCCTCCTTATCGGCTGGGTCTAAACCACGGGACTGAGGGAAAACTAGCCTGCCAGTAAGTTACTTACCATTCTCAGAGCACATCGAGGTCAAGGAAGGGTCATTGACAAAATTTGGCCTCCCCCCGACGCAAACACCTCCTTCTCGAAGGGTCACTGGTGAAATCTTTAATGAAGAACTGAGAGCACTAGGCATTCTGGACCTGCCTCTAGGTCTCCCTACTAAATTTTATGTAGTGCCATAACTGGAAATGGTAGTCTCTAACTCTACATAAGTCTGCCCCTTGAAGAGCATATAATGACATATGCCAGTTGCTTATGGGCATTAGACTGTGTTGGCTGCTGTTTTTGACTTGAACCACTTGGATGATTTTACAGGCTATAAATTCTGGATCAAAGTTCTGCCTCTTGCTATCTATTTGATGTGCTTGTTGGTTGCTTGCATTGACATTATTCAACTACTATAATGCAGTCAAGGTGCATGGGCTTTTGGAATGGTGAAACTGTTTCTTGGTTGGATTTTCTATGATTTGGCGTTAGGTTGATCTTCTGGTGTCTCTGTGCAAGTATGGGAATAAAGCTGGGGATAAGGCATCATGTGCATTCACTAACGCCATTCCTCTATGAACATATAAATTGCTAAGACTGTTGCAACTTGGATCTGTAACCTAAGCTCTAATTGCAATTCGGATGAATACAAATATTGGAATGGCCAAATAACAAAAGGATCCTAGAGAAATATAACGTTGTTAAAGTATTAATTGAATGATTAAATTCACGATTTCTTATCAATTTAAGCTTTTGAGACGGTTGATAATTTAACATGGTATCAAAGCATAAGTCTTAAGTTCAAATATCACCCGTTTTGAGCCTCATTTGTTGAAGAGGAGTTTAAGTCTAAAAGTGAGGGAGAGTGTTAAAGTATGAATTAAAAATTCATCATTTTCTATCAGCTTAAGCTCTTGGGATAATTGGTAATTTAACACAGGTTTTAGAACCTATAGATTATTACAGTTAATTTATTGTTTTTACTTTGGTCTGGATGCTTGTACAGTGTTCGCTTGCTTTTTTCTTTTTACTGATTAGACAAATACTTTGTTCCATTAAAGTATATAGGATTACTGGAAGCTTATGTTTGGGATTTCTTATTGTGCTAAGTTTTCTTCTGAATTCAGGTGTTAAAAGTGTGATATCAGCCATTGATAAAATACTTGAGTCGTCAGAAAGTCAAGATACAGACGAAAGTGAATCTGCCCTTGAAGCATTGGGTCAAATAGGGTCATGTAAGTATGTCACTCACTGCTGCAGGCATAGGTAGCTGTGTCATACATGTCTGATCTTTTTGATTGACATTTAAGAAAATGGCCACCTTTATTTTGTAAAAAATGTGTAGAAGAAGTATATGATGTCATATTGTTTGATGGCTTAATTCATTGTATGTTAGTCACCATATCCATATATCAATTTCTCTCTTGGCCACAAACTCAATTATGTAGCAGAAGTTTTTTTTGTGTTTTCCTTTTTATTTTGGGTTGCATTAGTCATATATTTGCCATCTGTTCCTCTCCTCATAAATAAGGGGTAGAGGATAAGGTCACAGGTTCAATCTCGTATTGGTGCATGACTTGTACATACCTTGAATGTTCAACGTAAATTCACCAACAGAAGTTACATACTCATGTCTTTGTTTTTAAGGAAAAGTTGTTGTCTCCATGTTAGAACGTGATTAAGGTGCAACATTTGCTCCCATGTCTATAGATCACGGGGGTTGAAATTCCACAATCCTGCCAGGTTATAAACTGCCTTTGCCACCCATTTGACATTTATATTGAAAGTTTTGATCCTTTCTCATAACTGGTTGGGTTTCTCCAAGTAAATATTCAGGCATGCTTCCAGACAAATTGGTATTAAGCATTATTTGTTTAGGTACAGGAAGCATGACAAATACATTTGTGCTAAACACTTCAGAGATAAGAACTATTCACTTTAAAAGCTACTTATAAAAAAAAAAAAAAACTATTTCACTGTAGAAGCTGCAGTTCTGGTCTTTTTTACTTGAAAGATGTCCATGGTTTGTTAGTTTTTCTTGATCTTTTTTCCTCTTCTAGTTAGGTGTATCTCTTATATACTTGCTATGTACTTGGATTGTCTTTGCGCTTTTTTAATGAATTTGAGTTTACTTATAAAAAGAAGTTTGCGATGTCTTTTATAGACAATGTTGCCCTATTTTCTGAGAGTTTAAACTTTGAGAACAGACGGATACTAACATAATATCGAAGTCTTATTTCTTTAAGGCTTTGCGTTCCAATACTGGGAGCCCCCCTTTGTTTGTTTGTTTGTTTTTTTTTTTTGTTATTTCTTTCTAATTCTGTTTCTGTTTTGGGATCCATGTGCATTTTCGGGACTACCTGTCAGGTGATGTGTTAGTATGCGTTTCATATACATTCTGGCCCACTTCTTGTCAGCGCTTTAGGGATAAATGTCACTAACATGTTTACTTGGAGTGTAATATGGCCAACTAAACATTCAATATGCGGGTGAGAAGTTTAAGAGTGTAGCTTAAAAAGTCCTACAATATGGCAAGCTAGTATTCTTTTTTCTATGATTGACATGCTTAATAGGAATGTAGCTTTGAAAAGGGTTCTACAACCTGTATCCATTGATTTTGTTTCATGCATGAAATGGTGCAGCTGCCTTTGATGTTAGCATCTGAATTTACTTTTGACATTATTTTCATTCCTCAACAAAGTTTACTTGTGCATCTGATTTATTTATTTAATGACATAAATGCCTGAAATTTGATTAAAGTAATGTTTGAAAGCATCTGAAACCCTCTGCTTCCCCCCAAAAGAAACGAGGGTGAGAGTGTGTGTTTGTCTTCCTGATAAGTTTGGGAGTTTGAACTTCTGCAAGAAATTCTTAACTTTAGAGGCTGTGTTGGTTTATTACTCACGATTGTACACTTTCACCAGTTTTTTGAATTAATTGTTGTGGCAATTTGGGTTTTCCCTTATGACTGCACAGATTTATGATGACTATTTGCTCACGGCTTGAATTAAATTTACATTGAAAAAATGCTTGAGATGACTGACTAGTTAAATATCCCAAGTTTCTTACTGTTGATATTGGGATGAAGGATATTGTCCTCCTTGCTCGTTATCTTAAGTGAGCACTTTTTAACAATTTGCTTAACTTCTAGTTTGCTTGCTTTTTTCTCAAACGCTTATCTGCCATCTTTTACTATGCAAAATTAATATTTGCTCCTTTATGATGCTTTTAGTAATCCAAGGAGCTGCATTACTACTCTCAAGTTCGCCACCAGCTGCCAGACATGTTATTCATTCTGCTTTTGATCGGCGAGGGCATGGCAAACAGCTGGTGAACATGCGGTTCCTTTTACTTGATCTTTGTATTTGTGCTAATTTTTTGCCTGTTTTTAAAGTTGGTTATCACCTACTAATTTGGTTCTAGAAATAGAATATTTTAAGATAAATAGGCTGCAGCTATTACGATTCATGTGTGTCTGTAAAAGTAGGAGTAGAGAGGTTAATTTATGCCATGATTTATGGAAAAGACGATTGTTTCCTGTATCTTGGTGAGACAAAAAAAATAGAAAAAAAGAAAAAAGAAAAAGAAAAAAAAAGCGTGGGCTATAAAAGAGAGGGAAGAGTTAACTCAGAATGTACATTTGGATTGCCCTTATAACAAACTTGAAAAGGTAGATGCAGATTACAAGAGGATGGCATGACATAAACAGCTAGATGATTTTAAATTTTTGAATCTAGATCTAGGTTGTGAGGAGATCATATGATAATCTATCTAGCTCATCCAATCTTCTTGTATTTGGTGGACCTTTCAACATTCATCAACCTGAGGAATGTTTTCCTAACAATGACCACTTCTGTCACAGCATTATTCATGACTGCCATCTTTCGCTTGGTTCATGAAAACATTTACAGACCTTCCCATTATCATTGCCTCTGCTCAAAATCCGTGTGCTCTTGTAAAAACATCATATTTGTCCTAAAATGTATTTATTGAGCTATATGGCCTCATCTGTGCCAATATTGAAATGGGTACAGCTTTTACGGTTACAACTTCCTTATAAGCAATAAAGAGAAAAGAGCAGATATGATGGAAGTAGAATTTTTTATTTTTCTGCTACTATGTCAACTCAAAAGCAGATATGACCTTGACATGTCTCCAAGGTGTGACAATGATTTAAATCTGATGGGACTTAAGGAAACTAAAATTCTCAAATTAAATTTTCTTCAACATTTATGTTAAATGGAATCCACTTCTGGGATAACCCCAAGTACTTCTCTATTATGTTCTTTGTTTGTCCATGCTTAATTCGTGTAATTTTGTTAGGTAGTTGTACCCATCAGAAAACAAGATAGACCAAACAAGAGAAAAGAAAAGAAATTTTTTTGAAACCAGGGTACAATATCTAGCTATTGAATTATCTATTTCAAATTGGTCAAAGAGCATAAAATGGGATATAACATGTGTCCCAGCATTATGAGATTTTTTTTTTGAGCCCCCAGCATTATGACTGAAAGCTTTCAATTTGTGTTGCAATAAACCCTCTATTTAGAATTTTGAGCAAAAATCTTTTATTTACCATATCCTAGGCTTTTTGTATATTTCTGAAGCATTCTTAAATGGCAAACATTATTCATAAAAAATCTTAAATGGCAAACACAGTCTGCACTGCATGCTCTTGGAAACATAGCAGGAGAATCAAGGCCGGAGAATAAAATTATACTAAGTGGAGATGCAGAAGAAAGCTTGCGACGCTTAATCTATGAAACAGCATCCAAGAGTTCAAAGCTGACACTGTCTGTAAGTAGTTGTTTGTTAATATGCTTTTCANTTTCTAAATTATTCTTCTGCTCATGTCATTTCAATCATTGGAAAATTCACTTTCTTCAGATGAGCATTTGGCTATCGAACTACATATTTAGTCAAGGGTGCTAATTGTGTGTCTGCAGTTTGTGGGTTTCAGTCCTTTTGCATGGATTTTTTTTGGCCTTATGTACTCACTTTGACTGCACATGCTTCTATTTTGTTTAGGAACACGTTCATTTTGGGTTCCCTTTCACTTTTCATTTGCCTGCTCTTTAAAAAGTTCAGAAGTCTTACCAAGTTGTTGGTGCAATTGGCAGGGCCTTTTTTTATCAGTTCTTCAACAAGATTCAGAAATTCGTTTGGCGGTGAGAATTTCATATGCATGAGCTGTAGATTTTCTTTTTCCTTGCTGTAGCCATAGATTAAAATTTAATGGAGCTGATGTATAATAAGGGTTTTCTTTTCAAACTAGTTAATTGTAGTGACTCCATTAGGCGTCAGGGCACCATTTCATATATTGTTAGTACTGGAAACCAAAACTTCTTGGATCTTAATTTTAGTAAATCTTTTTAGTTTATTTCTCTTTCATTTAATTGACTATTGGCATAGTTTGTAGTTAGGGATTGAAGGTTCTCTTATTTGTGTTTTTTGAACACATTATGTATCATGAATTTTACTATTTCTCTCCTTGTGTTATACCTAAGAATTTCCCCTTTAGGACACAGTTCAATTTTTTTGTGGGTGGGGATGGTAGGTAAACAACATTAGGTGAACTGAAAAAAAGGTTCCATGAATTGTTGTTGATGCTCCATTTGCTGCCAAATGGCAGAAGCAAAACCCAAAAAGAGAAAAATGTTGTACTTTATTGCAACAAACTGACCCTCATATTTGAAGACCTTTACTTGGCGTTTGCAGTTGTAAGTGACCCTTTATCAAGAAATATGATGCAAGCTTTTATATATGAAATTTTCAGGGTTTTAGAGTGGTAACTGGAATGGTGGCTCGGCCATGGTTTCTGATGGAGATTTGCCCAAAACAAGAGATAATAAATATAGTGACTGATACAACGGAAACCACAAAAATAGGTCTGTTTTCTTGTCTCTTGTGTATAACTATTATTAAATCATCACATTGCCTGTCTATTAATATTGTCTTTTGTATGCTACTGTAATCAATTTCAAGAGCTTTTCTATGATGGTTTGCTCAAGTGTGGAATTATAAGAATTAAGCAAAACCAATAATCTGTCATTTTTCCATTGTTGAAACCCATCCAATGAATGAAGACCAGTATTTATTGGGCTCTTGCCTTCATAGATACTTAAATCACTTTTCTTATTTATTTTAATTATTTTAAGTTCCATCTATACTTTCTGAATTTCTTGAACTTTAATTGTGTTCAGTAATTTAATTTCTGGTTTCTCTTTTGACGTGGTGAGAAAAAATTATCACTCTTCTTTTAGAATCTTCATTTCAAATACTTTTCCAGTTTTTCAATTTCTATTAATCAAATCAGTAGTATATTTTTCAGGTATGGAAACTAGATATAAATGTTGCCAGTCAATCCACAAGGCCTTTGTGTCCTCAAGTAAACTTATCAATGATCCTGCTCTTGCTGCATCAGTGGCCAAGGTTAGACCTATTTTTATTTTTTATTTTTATAATTGTAATGGCCGTGGTTAGATCTACAATACATGGATGTTTTGGTTGGATTCCCTCATGACTCTAGGAGTAGTCACAACCGAATCTTACTTCTTTCTACATGATCGGCTTGCCCAAAATACATATTTTATGTAGAAGATTGGTCTATATGTAACCATGACCATGCTTTTGTCATGCTACCATGTACAATTAGGCATAGCGTAATACTACTCTTCATACTCATTTATCACATTTATTTTACATTAACTGATGTGACGTATTTTAAGTGGGTTTTTTTTTGTTTTGGAAGTAGCTGATATGAAAAGCCAATTAAAATACGCAACATCAGCTAGTGTGAAATGAGTGTGATAAATAGGTGTGAAAAGTAGCATTACTCGCCAAACATATGTGGTTGTATGCTTTAAATTGTTCAAGACAGTGAAATGAAAAACTTTCCCTATATAGCAAAGAAGGAACAAGCAATCATTTAAAAGGTGAATGAAGGAAAACACTTCCTTGTTAGTGAAAATTGGGGTTTTTTGTCCCTTGGGGAAGGGATCTGGAATTACCAACCAGTTGAAATTTTAAAGGCAAGAAAGAATTGAGGTCATCAACTTAAGTGTTTTTGTTTGTTTGTTTTTTTTTTTCAATGACACATACTTTTTCTCCCTTTGCAGTTGCAGGATATAGTAAGAAATGGTCCATATCTTGCTAGAAAGAATGTTGATGCTCAACCCATCGTGAAGACAGCTGAGAGATTTTAGATATTTAGCCTGCTGAAGTAAAAGCCAATTTCTTGCAAATTGGTATACAAGGTGAGGCGACAAGTGATGGAAGATCCCAGGAGTCTTCTTTGTAGGCATTCCTCTGCCAACCATGGTGTACGCAAGAATATTATCTATATCTCATCTGTTTGAGGATGACATAAAAGTAAAGGACTTGTATATATACTTGAGACACAAGACTTGTTCCTTTTTGTTGTCTTGGGGCTATAGCTTCATAGATCTTCCTGTCAGACGAATTGCAAAGCTACCTTAATGTGAAAGCAAACTGCAAGTTTGACGCATATGCTGTGTAATAACTCAGCTTTCATTTCTTCTGATTATCCAATGAAATAATACTAGGTCTGAGTGTTAGGAAATATATCTGATTTCTCCCAAGACTCGTGAGATGCGAATAATAAGAAGATAGCAAAAAATAATCACACACGACACCGAGAATTAAGTGGTTCGGCTTAACAAGTCTACATCCACTGTTGGAGACGACCCGGAGAAATTCACTATTAAAAGATGGAGTACAAAAGTAACGGAGAAAAAACACTCAAAACCCAAAGCTCCAATACACCTGTATCTCACCCTCACACAATAAAGGAAAAAATAACAATTGGAACTCTGCAATTTTTTCTTCTCTCTACGCACTACACCATGCGTTCTCCACCTCTCTTTTTTCTCTCTCCCTTTCTTTTTCCCTCTCATTTTTTCTTCACTGCCGTGTCTATCTTTGTTTTGGCTTAATCACATAAAAGGCTTGCATCCCTTTATAGCATCAAAAAAAGTCGCCAATAAAAAAGGATTCCTTACTCACTGGGAGTAGGAAATCAAAACCAACTTAAACAAGGAAAAACCAATCTTCAGGATAAACGGTCAGGAGTTTTTACTAAGAGTACATTAATATACATATTTGAACACTATTCTAGCTGTCGTCCAGATCTGGATTTGCTTCTACTCTTTCTGGATTTTGATCTGTCCCCGCCAGAGTTCCTGTCTTGTACTCTACCTCTTGTCTCGAGGTTTAGGGCTGCACCAGAAGTCGAAATTTCACCGGCGTCTTTTCTCCGAACTTCCTCGCTTAAAATCAAATCCCGTATATCTTCATAACTGAGCTTGCTCTTCCCCGCAGAATTGCTCACAGTCATCTGCACAGCTTCCCAGCTATTTGGCAATGACGCCAATACAATCAAAGCACAAATCTCATCATCAAAATCAATATCTATTGAGGATAATTGATTTGTGATGGTGTTGAACTCATTGAGATGATGCGCTACCGAGGCTCCCTCAGCCATCTTTAGATTAAACAACTTCTTCATCAAGTGCACCTTTGTTGTTTGCCGACAGTTTCTCATACATACTTGACAAAGCCGCCATTAGACCTGCAGTGGTCTTCTCCTTCACAACGTTGTGTGCTACCGATCTTGACAACGATAACCTGATAACTGCTAGGGCCTTTCGATCAAGTAGGGCCCAATCGCTATCGAACATATCGTCTGGTTGCTCCCCGAAAAGAGGCAAATGTAGATCCTTTCCATAAAGTACATCTTCAATTTGCATATTCCAATATGCAAAATCTGTGCCATCAAATTTTCCGATTCTTTCTGCTTTTCCATCTTCTCCTACCATCGCTCTCACTTGAACCAAAAG
This sequence comes from Betula pendula, assembly GCA_900184695.1. NCBI lineage: Eukaryota > Viridiplantae > Streptophyta > Magnoliopsida > Fagales > Betulaceae > Betula > Betula pendula. The sequence goes on from FXXK01000347.1 coordinate 68,224, forward strand.
CTCTGATACCAGTTGTTAGGGAAATAAACGGTCAGGAGTTTTTACCAAGAGTACATTAATATACATATTTGAACACCACTCTAGCCCAAAAGCCTACGCTAATGGGCTTGGGTCAACTTATGTATATTAATTACTCTTTTTCTTTGTGCCTTCTCAATGTGGGACACAACACTCACAAGTGTATTCACAACAATCTCCCCCTCACTTGTGAGTCTCTCCACATTAGCCAACTCTCGCTCGCTTGTGAGTCTTTTTTTACATTTTCAAGAGTATCACACGTACAAGAGTTGCTCCAGAGCAGCCATGGACTACAACTCCAAACCAAATGCGTCCAGACACTCATTCCAGGAAATAAACCATGGCTCTGATACCAGTTGTTAGGGAGATAAACGGTCAGGAGTTTTTACCAAGAGTACATTAATATACATATTTGAACACCACTCTAGCCCAAAAGCCTAAGCTAATGGGCTTGGGTCCACTTATGTATATTAATTACTCTTTTTCTTTGTGCCTTCTCAATGTAAGACACAACACTCACAAGTGTACTCACAGCACCGAGGACGGCTGGACTAAAAGAAATGTGAAACTACATGACTTCTTTGATGCTTCACAAGGCATCATGGACTCAAAAGGAGTGAGACCAGCGGAGTTTGTGAATTATAAGGGTCCAAATTTTTTTTTTTTCACTCTGCCATGCTTTCCTGGGATTGAGATCCGGTGGGGTATTGCCCCCGGGTGCAGTACATTTTATTTACCATTCAATTAAATGAATGGAATTGAACCGCCCAGATTGTAACAACAAATAAATGGAAGATGTTTGTTGGGAGGGAGTGGTTTGGCTACTTTAAATCAGCCATCGGAGGGTGGTCTAGATAAAATGTATTGCATCGTAAGCCTTATCCGAATCTTAATCTGCTTTGTTGCATCCAAATGGAGCATGAGACTCATCTTGACCTTACCTCCGGTGTCTTTCTTATCTTCCCATCTCAATCTCAACCTTAACTCGGTTTTTGAAGTGTAACCCATAAATTGTGGGTGATATGGGATGGTCTGGAGGGAGAATGCTCTCTAATTGTTCGAGAAGTGTTATACATATTTCAAAGTATTTACTCTCTAGTGTGATAATGAAAATTATCATTCGATAAAATAATAAATAAGAATATATTATCATTTAATGATAATTTTTATTGTCACGTTCGAGAGTTGACACTTGAAATGATGTATAGCATTTATCTTGATGGAAGTCATACTCGCAAGCCAATACAATGTCAAAAAAGGCCCTATCGAGGAAAGAAAATTCTTAGGCATAGAGCCCACTCTTGAGGTGCCTACCCAACAAAAAAAGCCCAAAGGGCGAAAGGGGAATTCCGTCCACTTTCACCGAGTCTCCTTCCCTGTGGCTGTGGATAAAGGAAGAGCCGAAGAGAGAAAGGAAGAGCTGAATCTTGGAGAGAGAGAGAGAGAGAGATGGCAAGCCTATCATTATCTTGTTTGGCCCTTCCTTCAAAGCTGAGAAATTCTCTATCACTTAGTGTTCCTTCTTCTTCTTCAGCTCCTTCTTCTTCTTCTTCAAGTCAGTCGAGGTCACTCAGCTTCTCCACTAGCCTCTCACACAGTGCCTTCTCCAAAGGTAAATGAAGTATTCAGACTCTTTTCTCTCCCTCTGAAAGTGCATTTTATCCATTTTATTTTTTAATGTATTCTCAGTTCAAAGTACCGACTCCCCCGTTTGGTTGCTGAGAAAAATAAGAAAGAAATCTACCATATTGAAAAGTACAGAAAAAATAATTTGAATTTTACGTTAAATGTTGTTACTTTCGATAATCGAGAAAAAAAAAACCGTTTGAACCAAGTATGGTTGATTACCGGTTTTTATTTTTATTTATTTTTCAATGGATTGCAATTCCTTGTTCATGCCTTTTCTCAAAGCTCCAACTTGGCGGAATGAAATTTAAGAGGATTTTGGGTTTTGTGAATTTCAGGGTATTTGTCTATGAGTACGACGCAAAGGCCAAGTCGCCATTTTGTTGTGTGTGAGGCGGCTCCTCAGAAAAAAACGGATTCCGCTGCAAAGAGGACGCGTCAAGCTGAGAAAAGGCGCATCTACAACAAATCCCGGAAATCTGAAATCAAGACCCGGATGAAGAAGGTATACATAACTGAAAATTTGTGTATAAATTCATAGGTTTTTGGCCTAATTTCTATTCTTATATGTGGAAAATTGTTTTTTTTTTCATGGTGTTATGTTGAATGCTATCAAGATGTCGTAGGGTGTGAAACTTTGTGAAGAAACTATGTTTGGTTCTATATATATTGTAGAATTTTGCAGTTTGTCTGGTTTTAGGAGGCACTGGTAAAGAAGATTCATTTTTTCTTCAAAATCAGTGCAACTTGTCTGGATACTGCTATAATGTGAAGGACATTTCTTCCTATTAGTATTGGTTTGTCGGATCATTCTCAGCACAAGTGGAGACCTAAACTCTTACGATTTGTTGTTTCTATTTTTCTTCGTGCATACTTAACCAAAACAAATTTAAATATCTACTTTGGTATTGGTTGATATTAAATGCACATGGCACTTTTTGAGGAGCTACCATGTTTGATGCCCTCGGTCTGCATCTGAATGGAACACCCATGTCCATGTCACTGGTATCGGAAGAACAAACATATGTAGTGTGTTGAAATCTGTAATAACCCTCTTAGGTTGGTTTTGTTCCCTACAATAGAGCATGAGAGGGTGTGAGCTGGCTCAATTTTTATCCAAGAAGCTTACCTTCTTTTGAAAGACTCTCAGGGTACTCTGATTGCCTTAGAGTGTTGTTTGATGTGCAATCATCATTATAGTCTCTTGATATATGTATCAGTACACTTTTTAGTCTATAGCTATTCAATTCGAGAGCTACCAGCAGGCCTCTAAATAGGAATAAGCCCCCAGTATGCATGATGTTTGACCTCTTAACAAATAGTTTATCGTTTATAATATCTATAAACATCCAGGTAAAAGTATGAAGCAGCCACATATATGCCAGGTTTGCCTTTTGCTGTAGGATTAGAACTAAGAAACCATTTGGCATTAAAAAATTTAGGAGAAAAGAAACATAATTTGCCTTCTAATGATTGTTGATCTTTAGCTCTCTGTGTATTTAAGTCAATAGAAAAAAAATGAATGTAACTAAATGACCAAATACATGTCCATGAAGCAAGTAGGTGACATTACCTTTTTGAGTGATAATAGAAATGAGAAAAAGAGAAAAACTGGGTGTATGAGATCATTGTCACTGATTGGTTATCAGCCTCAAATCTCAAGTCCCAGTTAGCTGGTTGGTAGGAACGTGCTTGATCCTTTTTTCTTCCTAATCTCCCCTCCCTTGAACTTTTGTTGTTGGCCAGGAAGGGATGTCTCATCCTTCTTTCCCACTGAATTTAACCCTTTGTTTGATGGGGTCGGTATCAGTATTTTATTTGAGGGAAAATTATACTTACCCCTTAAACTATCACCGAATTTGCAATGTCAGCCCTTGAAAAAGTTGCAATAGACCTCTCAAACTACCTATTCTATCACTTGGCACTCTGTTAGATTTTTCTGTTAAATCTGATGGAAAATTGGCAAAATAAAAATATTACCCTTGTATCAAATAAAAAATTTTAAAAGCAAAAAAAAAAAAACACTGTAGGAGGAGACCCATGGCCGTGGGTCTCCATGGCAAGGGCAGTTTTTTATTTTATTTTTAAAGGTCATAATTGTATATTCACACATGATGAAATGGGTATAATGGACATTTTATGGCACGTGTATTGCATGTGATCCATCCTCTGTCGGATTTAATTGAAAATCCTAATAGTAGGGGACTAAGTGAAAGGGTTAGGTTGTTTGTAGGATCAATTGTAACATTTTAAAGTTTGTGAAGACATTGCAAATTGGGTGGTGATTGGAGGAGTAAGTGTAGTTTCTCTTTTATTTAATAAAAAAATAAAAGAAAAAATTTATTCAATAAAAACATAAGAGAAAAAAATGTGGTAACTTTTGTTTTCCATATCTTGAAGTTCAAGAAAAAACTATAATGATGTTGCCTACCTGTTTTATAAAATATATCTTCTGTTGTAATACTAAGGTCATAAATCAACCTGAGAAAGGCAGAAACTTGGGTGATTTCCTCATAAAAATCTATCAAAAACGTATGATAAAGTTGAAAATTGTTTCAGAGAAGTTCCTGATGGTAATGAAATATATTTAAACTTTTCCAGGTTTTGGAAGCTCTGGATGTGCTCAAGAAGAAACCTGATGCACAAGCTGAAGAAGTCATTCCAGTTGAGAAACTAATTGCGGAGGCATATTCAGTTATAGACAAGGCGGTGAAAGTGGGAACGCTGCACAGGAACACTGGAGCACGCAGGAAGTCCCGGCTTGCCCGGAGAAAGAAGACTGTGGAGATTCACCATGGCTGGTATACTCCAACCCCAGAACCTGCTGTAAATGCAGCGTAGAACACCCTGCATCCATGTGAAAATTTATGTAATCTTGTGTTGAAGTTCCTTATGAAGAGTTGTATGAACTATCATTCATAATTTTAAGGATTCTGACAACTCGATGTAGATTAGTTACAGTTCTGCATTAATGTTTTTTTGTTACTGAAGCTGATATCTTGTAAAGGTATATTGCTTAATCTTTGCTGATGAGGATTTATTTATCACACCTTGCATGCAAATGAATCAGCAAGTGCATCGTCTTCTCAGTATTCTAGTTCAAAGTTGTCAAGCAAGCAAAGTTCTAGGCATGTCTTTATCTTTTTCCAAATCATAGAATTTGAGTCCATGAAATTTGCTTCATACTGATTGTAACTTTCCATAAAATTGAGACTTTCAAACGAAGAGGCTATTCATAATTTTAAGAGCAATGATATATGTCAACTCTTATGTTTATTTTGTATTTATTAAAATTGATGTAATTTTTAAAATTATTATTAAATTTATGATAGATTATTGTTGACTTTTGATCTAATGATGATTTTAAAAGTCACATAAATTTTAATGAATACAAAATAAATATGAGAGTTGACATTTATAATTACTCTGACTTTAAATTGTAAATATAATTTCTGAACACGACCTGGCTGATGGTACTCATGAATACCTCCTATGCCCCATCCACACAACCCCAAAAAAGGTACAATAATTTGAAAAAAAAAAAAAAAAAAAAGAGAAAAAGATGGAACATTTTGATACTTTTCTCCTCACATTTAAGATGTCTCGCACGTAAAACGTTGGAAGAATCGACTTCCAGAGGTTTGATTACGTTGAATTATGCAAGACAAAGCATACATAGCGGATAATCCAAGTTATTGAAATCGACAAACTATTTCTCATGACCTAGAAAAGCCAATCCTTCCATAGTAAAGAAGAAATTTTTAAAATTTATTCTAAATTTTATGTGAACCTTTTAGTAAAATTTTTGTTTTTTTGTTTTCTTTTCTTTCCTTCTTAGTTTTTAAACTATTTTAGACCCATTTTGTAGAACTTCCTATAATTATTTTTGAGAATATTGGGCATTTCTTAAATTAAAACAATGACATGCTATCTCTTGTGCTGTAATTATGTTTTGTATTAAATTAATTACGGATCAACAACCAAATAGTAGTGGCAAGATTTCGAGTTTGTTTGGTTCCCGTAATTTTGTAAGATAAATGCACATTATAAAATAAAATTGCGAAAAATGTCCTATTTGAAAGTGTGTTAAAAAAATGATTCTTTTCTAGTTTTTCTCTATTCAACTATTGCAAATTCACAATTAAATTTGTGGAACCTACATTAACATGTCTCTAAAAATAATAAAGAAGACTCTTGTAGCAAGAAAATAGATATGATTTTAAAGGTTAAAACACAAATATATATATATAGTTGGGATAGCACGTGCAATACATGTACTTAATTCTCAATGTTATATATCGTTATAATTATTAATATTATAATTTTAATAACATAAATTTATTATATTATATTATATTATAGAGTAGAGTTAATATATAGATTATCGTAAAAGAAAATGAAAGATAGTTAATTTATATAGCAAACATATGTCTCAAAGGGTATTGGAAAATATATAGCATATTCATGTTTATGATATTTATCTCAACCATCCTATAGATACATAAAACCAAGTTGTCATGAATAGCAAAATTTTAAAATCGTGCCCGTATGAATTATCACTATAATATCATATTTATTTTTATATTTTCCTTTCAATAGTCTTAATACCTTGTACATAAACACTAACAAGAGTGTAGAGTCCTCCACTACATAGAAGTTTTCTACATCCAAGAATTATCTTCACTTAATAACATCATCTTACAAATATAAAGTTAAACATTCAAATTAAGAGATAATATTGAGTTGTATTGAATTTCAATCTATACATGTACGGTTAAGAAAGATAATATATATATTTTTTATTATATTTATTACTTCATTGGTGTTGAACGCATAATTCCAAGGTTTGCAACATAGTTAAAGATCGGACGGTATACTACATCCAAATCCTCTCTTCTCTTCTCTTCTTTTCTGTTATTTTTTTTTTATACGCCAAACCCTCCCTTCCTTTGATCATTTTCTATTTGGAGGGAAAACAAAATAAATGTGCAAAGATTTCTCTACATGAAGGCATGGTGGGCAACGAACCATAAAAGTATATGAGATTTGGCTGGATCCTCAACTTAGATCCTACTACAGGCATAGTCGGCATAGTCGGTGGTACTCATACTCTTCGGTTATTCATGCTTATTGCTCTCGTTTTGTTTTCCTTTATTTTAATTCTAATAAAATGAATATTCAAACAATTAAGCCGACGAATATAATGCGAGAATAGAAAAGCACTTATAGTCACACTATAAAACAAACAATTACAAATATATAATTTAATCATTGAAGATAGTTTTGTTATGTTGTTTGTAATTAAACAGTTACAAATACACTCTACAAAAACTTATCACTATAGCACAAAATGTACTTGACAAAGAAATCTAAAACACATAAAACTTACTCGGTGCTGTTTAGATTTCTTTTTGTTTATAATTTTTGAAGAAGAGAACTGAATGTATGGTTATCTATAGAGTTAACTGCTTGAATGTAAGGATAAAAGCATAAAATTACACTATCAAATAAGGGTAAAACCATAATTCTATACTATCAAATAAAAGGCACATATTAAGAGGTATTTTTACTTTTTATATACTTTTAGGTAAGGATATATATATTTGAAGAAATTCCTAAACCAAAACCCTTCTTAGTTCATGCCTTGTTACGAAAAAAATAAAAAACCCTTCATACCTATACGTCTCGGTAACTTGGATCACAAGAGAGAGGGTATAAAAAGACAAAGTTCAGATTTTCTCAAACTTTTCCTCTCCTCTCTCCCGAACTAAACAGAATTCCATCAAGAATCCTAAAGAAAAGAGACAATTTGAGAGGGAGAGAGAGAGAGAGAGAGAGATGGGAATTTCAACGATTGACGTGCTTTCTTCATGCTTGGTTCTTCCTTGGGAGCAAAGAAATCTATTTGTCAGTAGGGCTTGTTCTTTTTCTTCTCACTCAAATTTCGCCACTTTCAGGTCCCTCAGCTTCTCTACTAACCTCTCCGACAGTGTCTTCTCCAAAGGTAATGTAAACCCACTAAATCATCTCTCTCTCTCAACAACGCACTTTCCCCTGCCATTACCATATATCTGAGTTGCTCTTCGTCATATAATCTCTGTGCAAAACGTGAACCACCCTGTTCCATAAACATTTTTGTTTTGCTGTTGAGAAACTTGAAAAGAAAGAGGGCCTTTTTTAAATCTTTTTGTACCATGCTGACGGTTCTCATATAAAAAGGAAGAACCTTTTTAACCGAGACTCTGTTTGGTTTTAAGTACACGGAGACAGGAAGAAAATGCTTGAGAATGGGTTCTCTTTTTAAGCTTTCTTGAACCATTTTTATTTTTCATAATCTGGGTTTCTCTTTTTCATGATCTCTGTGCAAAACGTGAACCACCCGGTTCCATAAACATTTTTGTTTGGCTGTTGAGAAACTTGAAAAGAAAGAGGACCTAGAATATAAAATTAAAAAATTTAAAACCTTTTGTACCATACTGCATTGCCGAGGTTCTCATATAAAAAGGAAGAACCTTTTTAACTGAGACTCTGTTTGATTCTAACTACACGGAAACAGTAAGAAAATCCTTGGGAATGGGTTCTCTTTTTAAAAAGCTTTCTTGAACCATTTTTATTTTCCCCCCTTTTTCTTGTATTTCTCAAGAACCAAAAAGAAGGTAAGCAGTGTGGACCTTTTATAAATCTTCTTTTTTTGGGTGATGGGTCAATGAAAAGTCTTGTATTGCTGCCATTTTCTCAGCGATCAAACATAGCCGAATGCTTTACTGACTCTTGAGTACCTGGTTTGTCAAATTTTAGGCTGTTTGTCAATAAGCACTCTTCAGAGGCCAAATCGTCATTCTGTTGTCTGCATGGTGAATAAATATGCTGCATACAGTAATAACAGTAAGGACAAGGTACCACTTTGGCAAATTGATTTTCACATTTTTTGAGTTTGCTCCTTTGGTTTTCATCGCATTTGTTTACTTTCTTGTGGGATGTCCATGTTGTCAGTATGCAATTTGTTTAACTTTATACGAAATACGGAAATAGTAATGTATAGAGGTCGAATAGGAAGTAATTATCATCATCATCCTCATTGATCTTGGTAAAATGAAATCATGAAGTTAGGCATGAATGCCATCGGTTTGGTTATCAAAAAAGTTTTTTAAGTTCTCAATTGAGCTTTGGTTTCCCAGAAAAAGCAAAAACATCGTTTGAGTTGTGGAGGGTTAAATCTCAAATGATTTCAACTGCAGAAGCAGGAAGTAAGCGAGAAGAAAGTAAGTAGGAAGGAAATAAGTAGAAAAAAGCGTGGTAACTCGGGTAGGAAGAGAAAGAGGATGAGCAAGGGGGGAAAGAAGAAGGCTTCTAAAATTGTCAGGCTTGTCTCAGCTGCTGGCACCGGGTTTTTCTATGCCAAGAAGAAGAGCAGGACGATTATCGATAAGCTTCAGCTACTGAAATTTGATCCTCGTGTAAAGCGTCATGTCCTGTTTGAAGAAGTGAAATGAAGTGAGTGAAACTTCCTTTGTTATATAGATCTACCTGTTTAAATACACTTTTTGTGGATCAATGTCATGCTGTTAGTTATAGTGCATTGATTAATATGATAGATCTATTGCTTGAATCAAGTTTCGGTCGGTCAATAAGACTACTATTCTTGTAACAATTTTTAAATATAAGTAGAGCTGAATACACACAATTATTATCTTATGTTCTATATAATTCAGTGCATTGATTTCTCAGGCTTGGCAGGAAAAAAAGGATCACGTTTTCCACCAAACTTTTTTCTCCAATTTCGACTGACCAAACACTTGTATCCTAAGTTCTCCATTTTCAACTAATACTAGAAGAATTCGGGAACAATTTCAATGATCAAATATGACATCAGCTGTTTTCCATTAAAGATGGGAATGGGATATTGAGCACAACTGAAAGTGGACTCGCCATTCAGCCATAGTGAAGTTCTTTTTATGAAGAAAGGATTCAGTATCAAAGCCAGCCCCTTTTCCAAATCCTTTCTTCTGATAAATCTTGGCTAAAGCTACAAGCACTTAATTTTGTTGGTTTGATGGTCAGAAACTGTGCTTACATGCTTTTAATTTTGTGTTGAAAACAAAGGCTAATAGCATAACTGCTGCATTAAGTTAATGGCTTGCTGTACTTTGACGTATTCAAGTTGTTTTGATGTCTGGTTTGCTACTGGTCATCTTTAGGTTTGAGTTGTCGATGATTGACTGCTCATTTTCGTGCCGGTTGCTATTGTCAACTAGTATTTGGAATTCCTTGTTGAATATGGATAAGAGACAATAGTGAAATCCAAATAGCAGATAAAACAACAATATGAATTATGAGTTCCGGATGAGTATATGACCAGGACAGAATATTGTGATGCTCCTCCTCTAAGACTGCATGGAGGGAATCTAGGGGAATGAAATTGGTTTCTATTGCTTGTACTATCAGAACATGAACAAACTGATATGGTATGATGACTCCAGTGAATTGCACTTAACATGTTATTTACACAACTCAAATAATAAGTACACAGCTTTATCTCAACAAGTATTTGTTATTTGTTATTTAGCAGGTCATGCGTTTCTCAGAGTGCTGTTGCTTCTTATCTTGATCATCCTTATCATCTCTTGACTGTTGTGAGGTTTCCTGATCCTGTGAGAGTTCTGTTTCAATATGTACATACTTGATTAGACCATTCTTGTTCCCTCATTTTATCACAAGACAAGACGCGAATTATGCAGGCTACCAACCTGGTGCAAGGTGATTCATGCATGCACCAAAAAGGGTAAGGATCAGGAGAGAGCTTCTTTGTTTTGACTCAAAATCTCTGGTGTACATTAAGTTACTCTCCATTTGAAAAACATTGGACTGATTTTGCAAATTAGCTTCTCGAAATTACATTTCGTTACCAAAGGTTGATGAAACAAAGCTCTTTTTGCCAAATTTGTCGTGTCAAATCAAATTTTGCATCTTTTATTGCTTGATTTAAGGCCATGGCCCATGCTGAGAACCAATGCTGCTGAAGAACATAATTCTAAAGCTTTTATACTAATGTAAGTGAGGAAAGATTGAAAGAGAATTGTCTCGGATTATATCCCGGAGCTTGTAATAACTTCTTTAGAACAATAATGTTTTCCCTTCACATTTTTCTGCTTTATGATAATAAAATTAGTGATGACAATAATAATGGTAATGGAATTAGTGGAGAAAGTTAAAGCTTGAGTTAACCCAATTGTGGATATTGATCAATCAAAAGCTTCATGAGAAGAGGAATCAACAAATTATCTAAGTGGGTTCCAATTTATGATCATTCATATAAAAATAAGGAGTACAATTTTCGAAATAGTGAATAAGTTTCATCGTAAAAATTGGTCGGAAAGTGGTCAGGTTGGATAATAATAATTGCCTACCTAAGGAAAGGCCAAATGAACTTCTACCTGGAAACCCACATTATAAGAGTGTGTGTTAGGTAAAACAGTCTGAAGTGCAGGACAGGTTGCATTATAAATGATTACTAAAAGGGATTACAGTAGGCACCTAATCACTTGAGCCAACCTGATTAAAGATTATGGATATCATTCAGGTACTCTCTCTTAAATGTAGTAATATTTTCAACATCATTTAGAATCTTCACTAAATATATATTGAATAAAATGCCAAGAGAGTAAAATTCCTGCATAGCTTCCAAATGCAAATTCATGATCAATTGACAATGAAGCGTTTCAAGCAATAATCTTATCTCTGTCATTTCTTAAGCATTAACCACTCAAGAATGCTTCACAAAGAGAGAGTTCACCAGATTCCAGACTTCAGAATATCCATAATGCTTGTAATCATTTTCTTCCTTTCTACTCAAAGGGGAAAGGGATTTACCACCTCAGGTGAACTTACTTTCAAAGTTGGAGGAAGCATTACCTACTCTCTTCTTTTTGTCCCCTTGTTCGCCTGCTTTCCTTCAACTTAATGTTCATGTCAATCACCAATAGCTTGGTTCTTGGCTCTGGCACCATACCCTTCGATGTCATCTCACTGAAATAGCGCAAAGCATCTTGTATTCTTCCGTTGTCATAAAACCCATGAATCATAACAGTATAAGATCGCCGGTCACGCCCCAACCCATTTCTCTCCATCTCCTCCCATGTATATCTTACTCTTTCCTGATCATCCCAACCCATATATAACTTCAAGATCAAATTATATGTGTCAGAAGTCATCTGGCACCCATTTCTCTGCATCCTCTCCAATAACACGGGAACTTCCTCTGGTTTCTTCAAGGTCTTGAGCAGGCAATTACAAGTTATATCATTTGGCAAACAACTTCCCTTCTTCTGTTCCATTTCATCTAAAAGCTCGTAAACCTTTTCCATCCTCCGGATCATGCAGAGGTGCTTGATTATCGAGTTGTAAGTGGTCACATTTGGGGGACAACCTCGCTCCTTCATTTCCTTAAAAACTTCTAAAGCTTCAGGAATCCTCTTCTTGAAACAAAGCGCGTCAATGATACAATTGCAGATTACCGCATCTGGGTTAAAACCATTCTCCCACATGGCTCGGAACAACTTGATCGCCGTTCCCAATTTCCCCTTCTTTGTCAGAGCGTTTATAAAAGTTCCATATGTAAACATGTCCGGCTTACATTTAGACGCAATTATTTCTTTCCAAAACCTTTTTGCCTCGTATACATTCCCCAATATGCACCAACCGTTGAGAATGATATTCCACGTCTTGACATCACAACCAAACTCATTTCGCTTTGAATGAAACAAAGGCTCCGCAGCTTCCACATGCTTATACCTGCATAACCACATCAAAAGACTCTGAAACGCTACCAAATCACTCTCTAATCCAAACTCTTTCCTCTTATTGAATATACCAATTGCTTCCTCCACCTTATGAGCAGCCGCAAATCTATTAAGCAAAATCCCATATGTCTCGTTATTGACAAGTCCCTTTCTCTTAGACATTTTGTCGAGCACTTGGATCATCTCCTCGAAACGCTGCAATTTCCCAAGAATATCAAGAATCTCATTGTAAACACCAGATCCAGGTGAGTATCCACTTCCTTCCTCTCCTTTTCTACAAACCCAGTTGAAAAATACATAAGCTGGTCTCCAATCCGAACGATGCCGCTGAAGCACACTCAGCACCAAGTCCTCGGTCAGCGTGAGTCCGCATAGATCGAGAGCTCGCTCAATCTCCTCCGCCGGTTTGTCCCTTCGAAACTTGAGGAGGTTTTGAACAAAAATAGCTGATTGATCATCTGGGTCTTGTCGAAACTCGGTGGGTTCATCGGAATTCGCAACTGAGTGCACAAATCGAGTTGTTTCGGTTCTTCCTGGGAAATGAAATTGGGATCGTTTGGTGAAAGTTCCAGAGTTTGGGTTCTTTGGGCTATGAGAATTAAGAATCTTGGCAAGGGAAGAGAGGGCTTTAAGTGAAATGGGATGGTGAGAGTGATCGTTTCTGGCTTGGGTTTGGAATTTGAGTTTGAATTTCCGTTGGATGTTTTCCCGGGAAAATGTTGTCAACCGTTGTGTGGAGAGCATGCTTGCTCGTTTAAATGGGTGGTAATCGTAGTCCTCTAATATTAAAAACATTTGGGATAACCTATTAAAATAAAAAATAAAAACATTTGGTATAGACAAATGCTATATACTCTCACTCTCACACTTTCAAGTGTACACTTCATTCAAAATTTAACTGTAATTTTCACTGTCACATCAGGAAGTGCACTTGAGAGTATGTGTAGCATTTCTCTTATCCAATTCTTATTTTGGGGTTCTAAGATGTAACTACAAGCTATTTTGATAACCAACTATATTCTAACACTCTCTTTTATGTGTGACCTCAAACTCCTTATTGATAGGTGAAGTCCACACGTAAAATATTTAATTAAAATGTGAAATAAATGACAGAAACAGTTCAAACTCAAAATTTTACTTTAATACCATGTTACAGTTTTCATGAGCCACTTAGAGAAAAGGTGAAGGCTTGTTGCTTTTATTACGTATGCTACCTTACACATCTTATTATAAAAATTTTAAGAAATAAAACAATAACCAAAATACCTACAACCCTAATAACTCTCAGAACCCTAACAACTTTCTTGTTAGATGTCAAATGAATGCATATGGAACACCTTAGTTATTAATTAGAAAATGAATCAACATTATTAATTAGAAGAAAAAAAAAAGTCATAAACCTAATTAATCCTCTCAACCATTTTTTTTAAATTAATATAAAACCAATGTGGAACTTAACATTAATAAACTCTTTTATAATCTACCTACTCTATATAGGCTAATCATTTTTTCAATGTGAGACTAAAATATTCCAAAACCCCACCAAAAAATTAAAAAGAGAAATGCTAGCCTTACAAAAAAAAAAAAACTCTTACAAAATAATGTGACACAATATAATTAAAAAAGAGATGAATCAAAATTTTGAAAAATTCAATTTTTGTAAAATCCAATTATATTATACTATATTACTTTGTAGAAATTTTTTTTCGTAAAATATTTTATAAGCCTAACATTTGTTAATTAAAAAAGTTAAAAAGGCGCCAACCTGGTACCTTAGGACTGAAACCAAAATCTACAAAATCAAACATAAGATCCAAAATATTTTCAGTTCTCTTTCAAAATATAAGATCAGGAACAACTCGTAAGCACTAATGCTTCTCAGTTTCTACTTGCTCAGTTTTGCCTCAAGCTCCCAACGTAAAAGATTGCTTGTTAAGTTGATTTGCCTTCGACTTCATGCTCTGTTTCAGACAATTGCTTTGAATAAAGATCTGCTCCAATTTCTTCGTTCACTTGAAGGGCATCGTGCTACTACGATCCAGTTGTTGTCTTTGGCTTAAAGATTTGTGATATGAATTAACTATAACGGTTCTTGTCCAGGCGAATCTCCAGTCCTACCTTGTGATGGCAACAATAATGGCAGCACGAAATTCACGAGATCACTAGAATTCATGTTGACCTGATGCACGTCTTTCTTCTCCATAAACTTTTTTTTTTTTTATGTTGCTTTTGCGTACAAGGCCGCTGGAGTTCATGCTATAGCACATAGGAGTAGGTAAAACTGATAACTAGTCCACAGGCCTTGACAAAACTAAAAAATAAAAAAAAAAAAAGTAAAGGAAACAACAGCAATAAAAGTTCGAACCAAGCACAAAATTTTACAACGAAGAAGATGGGAACACAGATAGCTTGTCGATACAGGGAACTTGGGAAAGATTTAATGGGGGATCCCTCTGCAACTTAAATAATGCAATGCAAAAAACATGAGATAACGGCATAATTCTCTAAACATTAGCCACCCATCTTTACATCGCAACATCCGGGTCCAATCTTCTCTGAATAGCAGCTGCGGCCTATATTTTAGTGGAGACAAGGTGAATAAATTGATTCCAAATTATTGGAAATTACACAGCAAGGACAAATCAAGTTCACCATACTGACCTCAAAGTTTCCAATTTTGTACTGGTAGGCCATCTCCTCCCTGAGCTGAGCTTGCTCTTTCATTGCTTGTGCCTGGGAATTCAAATGGACATGGAAGTTGAAAAAGCATTGCCATAAATTGATGGGTTCGATGAATAAATTGAAATTTGGGTGATTAATTGGAAACTAACCATTCCACTCTGCATAGACCGTTTTAAAGTTTCCACTTCTTCTTCCTTTTGCTTTTCACGTACACGCAGAAGTTCTTGCCTGAAAAGCAGAACAAATTAGTGAGAAAAACCAAGAATATGATGGTCACAATTGTCTGGTCAACCAAGCTTCACTTTGGATTTTAAAAAACCAATCCAGGCACCAGCGGCCTTTTACATATATATATATATATATAAATAAAAAATAAAACTTCGAGCAAAATAGCTACATGTCCAAATCCCATAAATTAAATTATGCCAACTGAAATATCCAAATGGCTGCAATCAGACACTGAATGAAGTCTATATAACTTATCATTTAAACTCCTCTTAGTTCAAATCACCAAGTAAACTTTGTACATGGTTTAACAAGTGTGGCTCCTTTCACAAATATCAAGAGAATCCCCCTCTGGCGGGCATCAAATATGCAAAGTTTCTAATAATTCGTGACACCAATGGTTCATGTTATAGTGAGATTAATGACATTTGTTAGGAAGAGCAGATCTTCTATCTTAAAGCTAACTAATCTGCTCCATAGTCTTAGCCAGTTGCCACTTAACACTATCAATACAAGGGTCCAAATCTTTGCAAATTCAAGATAAGTAACTGTGTGTGCATTCCGACCAAGAACCAGCTCCAACACCATAAGAAGACCTCCTGAACCACTTGATCTTGGAAACACAGATCATTGGATGCGATAAAAACACAAGAAGAAGCATGGGTGCCAGTCGTGTGCGGTTTGTGGTTTGGTACCTAATTGATAATGATGTGTGGTTTGCGATGGGCAGCATTATATGGATGAGTATGGATGTTTTAGAGTGTAGGCTCTGAAAGGGGTTGAATTTGAGGTGGGGATTTGGTCAGATAGTGGTGGGAGAGAAAATAGGTTTTTGGGAAGAGAGATTTTGGGGGATTTTGGAGAGGAGGTGGTAAGAGAAATAAAAACTGCCGCCCTTAATTAATTTTTCCAAGTTTCTTTCCAGTTCTCGGGATATCCAGTGTTTTGGAGATTGAATATTAGGACTGCTAAATGAATCCTTAGATGGTGAAGAAGAATTCATTGTCTGTTATTGTTTGGGAATTTTTAGCCATGGAGGGCTGGCCAGAGGTGGTGTATAGTGGTTTAGTGACATTTTGGGGGGCAGATGTGGGTTTGTTGATGCTAGGTTCCGTCCATTAGGTGATCATTAGCTGTGGTTTGAGCAGCAACTGGGTGGTGGGAGGTTAGGGTTGAGGAGTAATCAGAGGTGCCAGAGGTTGGGCATTGTGGTGGTGGCAGTTTGGGTGGCCCCCTCTCTCTCCCTTCTTCACTTGGCCCTTCGAAGTACCACACAGATGTAATTCATGCAAAATGAGGTCATTTTAAAGCACAGTCATTTGCACTTTCACAGCCAAGTTAACTGATATGGATGTATTCGATGAATTAAAAAGTTTGTCGAGGTTTAGGGTTTTAATTTAAACAATTTGAAACTTAGGATCAATTTGTTACCTCAAACTCTAGGGGGAATGTAATTTTCCCAAATATTTAACATGAGACATAAATCTTCAATAGTCAACCAGATATTTAGAAATAAAAGAACACTTATATATTATTGATGTAAATTCCCAAATGCATAAATAACTAAAAGAAAATTTTAACAGTAGTAGGGATTTTCCTAACTCCAGTGCCTCTGCAGGGTCCTTTACATCCTAATCAATGAATGATTTCATAATTATAATTTTCTTTTTTATCAGATAAAACTTTAAACTAATTATATCCACCTTTTTCTCTTTTTTTTTGGAAAGTAACTAAATATATCTCAAACAAGGCAGCAAGTACCAAATAATACCTCTAAGAATAAAAGGAAGAAATCTCTCAATAAAGGCCTTGAAAATTCAAATTTAACCCTACATTCCACAGTACAGATATAATATAAAGGAAAAAGCATTTCTTTTCAATGCTATATGCGAAAGGAATTGTCCCCTTTATCTTTTCTTTTCTTTTTTTAAATCCAATTAAGGTTCTCTTTTAATTTCAAAACCAACAATAAATGATCTAAGAAAAAGGCAAAAACCAAAATGGTATTTTAAAAATTACCCAGAAATTAAGTGTGAAAAAGATCTTATTTCATAGAAATCCAAGAGGAGATTGATAACAGAGTATCAAAGTAGCATTTAAACTTAGTACTGCTTGACAAATTTCAAAAAACTGATAACAGAGTAAAAAAGTAGCATTTGTAGTAACAAGTCACTCTAAAAACAGATGTATCAATGAAAAGAACTGCATCAATCAACAAGGAAACTGAGAATGGTCAAAAAAAGAAACCTGTTCTTTTCTTCATCAAATCAAATGACAAAAACAATTGTCAATGCAAATCACAACACTACTAGAGCTGCCAAGTTATTTGCATCTTCATGATAAATACTAACAATGCAGCATGCACTGAAACATACCGTCGCTGTTCTTCATCATTGAATACAGTACGTTCTTTTTGCACGATCTTCTTGAAACCTTTTTTCAGATCTTTTTCCATTTGACGTCTGTAATAAGCATCCAGGTTATAATACCTGCAACACAAACAATTAAGTAATTTATTGCTACTCATTATTACATTGGATGCATTAATCTATAATGCAAAACTGTCTATGCATTGTATGATAATGCTACCAAGATGAGTGTCAAATACTAAGGTTAAACTTATAACATCAACTAAATAAATGAAATTAAATCCTTGAATCTTCATTTTGTCTCATTCTCGCCATAAAATTAAATGTACAGTCTTTCTTCATCAGCTTTGTATGCATTGTTTGTTTTAGATAAGGAA
The DNA here is from genome assembly GCA_900184695.1 of Betula pendula. Lineage (NCBI taxonomy): Eukaryota > Viridiplantae > Streptophyta > Magnoliopsida > Fagales > Betulaceae > Betula > Betula pendula. Next base: position 86,320 of record FXXK01000347.1, read on the forward strand.
ATGACTTCATCAAGTTATTCATCACTGTGTTGGGCCAGTTTTATGTGCCTAATTAAACAAAGAAGCATAATCTACCCGAAAACAACGGAAGACAAGAAACCTATATAACTAAAGGCAAAGAAACTTACTTTTTGGAAGGAAAGGTAGCTGTATTGTGGTCCTCCATGAATCTGTAAAAATAATGAGGATTACACATTTTGATAGCACTCAAAATTTTTTGACACAATTCATAAGAAAGTTAACATAAGAAAAAACACAATTAATTTTGCATTGCGTTGAAGAAAAGGTTTCTCTGAAGGTCAACTACATCCAATCAACAAGTTTGTGCAATTACTGTTTAAACATCTGCTTCTCTTCCCAATTAGGCAAACTTTCCATGTTCACCTGCAAAGAAGTATCCAAATAATTATCACATTGAGAAATTCTCCATGCCATAAGTGCAATTTGAAAACCAATAGAACTAAAGTTTTTCCTTGCAGCTACATTAATATGAAAAAAATAATGTGCATTACACTCATATAAGTGAAAATCTAATTTGTTCAGTAGCAGTCAGCTCTTAAAATTCAGGATTATAGCATTGAATTTTAAATTGTATCAACACACTCATACAAAAATAATATATATATATATATATGAGTGTTTGTATGTATGTATCTGTCTGTGTATTTATGTATGCATGTATGTCTATACAAGAATGATGCCAAGGAAATTAAGTTCTACATCCTACCAATGGTAAACATCTAAAGGAATACAGTCTAAAAAAAATTGTGACTAGTCAGTCTAGTTTGTATGTATTGTCCACATTCTAAACAGATAATAATAATAAAAATACTGCTAAGGAAAAAAAAAAACATGTCTTCCATAGGATTGTGAAATAGTGAAAAATGGAACACCTCTTTTACTTCTGCCAACCATGCAGTGAACTCCGGCCGTTTATTCCTACAAGGTATAAAGTATCATATAAGAGAAGGGTTTAAAAAAAAGAGACAATTATTCACAAGAAATTAACAAATTCAAGTGAATAATAGCAGACTCTCATCCTGCTCAACAGGAAACAGAGCACAATTTCAAATCAACAAACAGAGCACATTCTTTTTCTAGATTTTCTTAGGAACCAAACACAAACCCTAACCAAAAAGAAAAAGAAAAAAGCACTTACCACATATCGGTTTCTCTGATAATCCCATACTTTCCCCACGAATTCGTGACCGCTCCTTTCTTCCCTTTCTCTTTCTTCTCCTCCTTCTTCTTCTTCTTCTTCAGCTTCTCTTTCCTCTTTCTCTCTTCTTCTTCTCTCTCTTTCCTCTTCCTCCTCCTCTCCTTCTCCTTCCTCCTCCTCTTCCTGTCCCTCTCGTCCTCCCCTCTATCTCTCCGCTTCCTCTCCTTCCTCTTCCTCCTCCTCCTCTCTCCCTCGCTCTCACTCTCCGACTCCGACTCCGACTCCGAATCCGAGCCACTCTCCGATCCCGAATCAGAGTACTCGGACTCGGAATCGGAGTCCTCTTCGCTACTGTACCGCCTTCGCGATTTCCTTTTTCTCCTCTCGCTTTTCCGGTGCTGCCTTTTCCCATCCTCTTCCTCTTCCGAATCGGAACTTTCCCGCGCTTTCCTCCGAGACTTAATCCTGTCTTCTTCGGAACCGGAACCGGAACGGTTTTTTGTATACGGAGCTTCGGTTTGTTCTACTTCTCCTTCTTCTTCTTCGTCAACTGGTTTTCTTGGGAGCGCAACGTTTCGATCTGTGCCCATTTTCGTTTTTGGTGTTGAGGATTTTTTGGACGGTGACGTCGGTGAGAGGAGCGAGGGATTGAAAATGAAATGAGCAGTGGTGGAGAGCTATTTATATTGGTTTCTGATTAGATGGACTTGGGCTGAAGCCTTAAAATAAATATAAAGTTGTAGAGCCCGCCAGGCCCAAAGGTGAATCATGGATGATCATAGCGAGTTTCCTCTTCAAACTCGTTTAAACTATTGCAACTTTCATCCCGCCTGTCTGGGTATTTTTCCCGTTTGTTCATCCCACTTGTTTGGGATTTGTAAAACAAAACTTTTGTTAATATTTTTTAAAAAACATCATTTTCAAGCTTTCACAAAATGAAATTTTGAGCTTTTTTAAAGCAAAAAAAATCAATAAAGTGTATTTTTTTTTTTTTTCAATTTGCCAAACAAACCCATTTGACACAGCTTTAAATATATATAAAAATTACTTTTTAAGTTTCTTAACGTAATTTCAAGTGGCTTTTAGTTAAATTAATAGTTTAGTGGATTTCAGTTGCTTGTGGTCAATGAACACCTACTAGAGAGATAGAGCAAGATCAAAGACTTGTAGTGTATTTGTAAGGAATGATTCCGATGCTTAAAACAACATGATTGCGAGAAAAGTTTTATCAGACAAAGATGGAAGAATATGGTTATCATCTAATAATTTTTTTTTTCTTCTAAAAAATATGGTTATCATCTAATTACATGCAAGGGTTGCTTGTCTCTTTTTGTGTAGAGGGCCTGTGAACGACACATAGGGTTGGTCAAATGTCATCGGAAGATGGGATATGACCTTGGTTGAGCATAGGGTCTAATTTGTGTCTCATAGCAAGACTTGCCCTTGGCCAAGTGTCGGACTGCTAAAAGGGGTATGGTGTAACCACCCCAAATTTTAAGTCATAGATTAAGAAATTTTAATTTTGAGGATTAGGCAAATCTGTGCTATTTTTATTAATGAATAATAATTTTTGTTAGGACAGTTTCCGGTATGATGAACGCCGAGTATCAAAAGTAGGAGCTCCTGGGTATATTTCTGGTAATCTGTTTAGACAAAAGAGCAAAATCAGAGATCCTTGCCGGGAGTGTCCGGCGGGGGATAGCTCCGATGCCTAAGTCAGTAAGGCTTCCAAGATTTCTAAATTCAAATAGAGTATTCGTAATAAAAAATCACGTACCCTTCCTGTTCCATTCATCTTCCTTTTATACCTCACTCGGAGTGGTGTCTGAATCTTTTTTCCCTGCCTTTCGAGATATTCCCGAGATTTAGGCGCCAAATCAGGGATCTTCCGTTACTCTTGATTCTAGGCTATTTACTCTCAGAGAATACGCCATATCCGGGATGTTGATTTGAGAGTCTCACGACTCTCGGTATTTCACCGAGAATCTGTTGAATTGATCCGCGATATATCCGGGACGCAGATCTCTCGGTATTTCATCGAGAATCTGTTGAACTGATCTTCGACATATCTGGGGCCTAGATTTGAGGTATCTTGGACTCTCGGTATTTTACCGAGAGT
>FXXK01000348.1:9783-36240 GCA_900184695.1 Betula pendula
GAGGTGAAGGAGATTGTGGTGGTGGTGGTGACGGAGATGGCGGGGGAGGTGACTTAGATGGTGGTGGTGGTGGGGGAGCCTTGTAGTATGGAGGTAGTGGGAATGGGAATGGGAGATGACGTGGTGGTGAAGGGGGAGGGGGAAGGGTAGTCTTCATGTTGAATGGAGGTAGTGGGAATTGGTGTGGTGGTTGTAGTGGCTTGTCGTGAGCTGCTACATTGGTTGCTAAGAAGAACAATGCCAATGCATAGACTAGGTGAGGCCAAAGATTGGCCATTTCTGAGTAAAACTAGAAATCCTAACAGTTAGGCGACTTCTATATATGCCTCCAATATAATTTGGATTGCTTGTGAAATAAGCTCTGAAAAGCCACAATTTATACAACCAATATTCCTTTAATGAGTAGTACAACTAAATCATTTGTTTAATGGTAAATGAAGCTTGATCAACCTCTCACTAGCCTATAATCAAGTTTGAGGGTAGTGGGCTCCCATTGAGTAGCCTCTAAATGAATCATGTACTTCTTTCTTGAATAGTCTAGATGGACAACATATATATATATATATATATATATATGCAAGCAACATTACTTATATAATATGCATAAAGACACATGATTTTTTTTTTTTGGCTAAAATACTTAAATGTTGAACTTATTGACATGGCTCAAAATATTACGTCGAAAAAAGAAATGGACGGATTCAATGTGGAAGAATTTACCTATAAGCATCTCAGCCATAGCTAAATAGCTCTTTATAGGTATGCAAGGGTACAGAATACTAAGCCACAGCAAAGGGACTAGTCCATTATTAGATTAGACTAAGATTATTTGATCAAAAGTTAATCATTTTAAAAGCTTTAGCTTTAGACAATGACATATTCTATTTGTCTCATGGGAAAATTATACAAGATCGATACTTTTCAAATTACTACTCTATTATTAATATTTTATTTTTAAATATCAATTGCATCAATATTTATTCAAAACTATTAAAAAATATCAATGTTTTTTCCAATAACAAATCATAATTTTTTTTTAAAAAATTAAATTAATTATTATTTTTTAAAAAATACTGTTTATTTTAAAAATGAAAAAAAAACGAAATAATTAAAAACAAAAAAACAACCGAAAAAAAAAATAGAGAGAAACCAAGGGGTGCTATTTTCATTTTTTTTTATTTTTTATTTTTATTTTTTATATAGAAAAAATGTCCCCCCCTAAATTATCACTTCATTTTATTAATGAATTTTTTTTTAAAAAAAAATAATTCTTTTTTAATTTGAGTGTTTTTAAATTAAACACAAATTAATAAGGGTATTTTTCTCTTATTGAAAAATTTTTAGAATTATTTCTTCTCTTTTTATTGGCCTTAAAAAATATTAACACAATTAATAATTTGAAAATCATATTAATTATAAAGTGGTACTTTGATGATAATATATGTATTTTTCCTTTATTTCATCAACAAAACGGAAGAAAAAGGACGTTGCAGACTTAATTGCTTGTACTTTTGAAACAAGTGTACATGCATGATACATCCGTAAAAACACAAATGCAAAAAATACCTACTCAATATGCTTTTCAAAAACTATTTTTAGAGAGTTATCTTTTTTCAAAGAAAAACACGAATTTAGAGAATATTAAAATAATATTTTTGAAAACTGTTTTGTGTTTTTAATTCAGGAAATTGGGCCTTTTTGGTATGAATGTCACCCTCAATATTTATATTGTGTTAACCAAAAGTGATGTGGCTTTTAAAATTACCATTAAATTTATGATTGATCATTATTGATTTTTTATCTAATGATAATTTTAAAAGTCACATTATTTTTGGTAGATACAAGGTAGACATAGAAGGTGACTTGTATCATTAATTACCAGTTAATCAAACGAAATGACGTGACTTAAAACTCCTTCAACACCAAAAACTCTCTCAAATACCAATTAAGCAAACGAATTTTTAAATGTGGCCCTGTTATTAACACATTTTTTAAAACAAATTACAAAATTCTTCTCAAAATTAAAAATACTTCTGAAAAAATAAAACACAAATTTTTTTTCAAGAAATAACTTAATGTTGTTCATTTTTTTTAAACACTCATATTAATATTGTTTACTAATACTGTATAAACACTCAGATTGATATCAGCGAAGTTTAATTCGATATTTGATGGATTTGAATCGATATATATATATATATGCTGCTAGGCTTGGAGGCGTACTCATACGGATACCGGATACGGGTATGTGTTTAACTGGTGAAGGTCTTGATGTTAATTGGTCCAACAAAGAAAAGAAAAAGAAAAGGTCAAAAGGATATATACTTTTCATACGTACATCACATGCAGCAACTTGCTATATATCCAATGATCAGATGGTTTGAATGGAGTACTCTACATCTACATTGTTAGAATAAAATTAGGTGAAAATACATTTGACCCTCATAAAGTTGGACTCTTTTTTTAAAAACAAAAAATATAAAATTAATTTATGTGATTGGCCTAAATAACAAATTGTTTCTTGTGATATTGAAATAAACTTAAAAGTTCATGTGATATGACAAAAAAATAATTTAGCTCTTAAAGTCAAATTCCGTTAAAACATTTGACAGATTCCGTTATATGTCATGTCAGCACCAATAAAATAACGACATGTGTCACTCTAATAAAAAATATAAATATATAAAACTAAAAAAATAATTTTTTTTTCCTTTGTTTTTTTTTTAAAAAAAAATTAATTAATTTTTTAGTATTATCTATTTATAATTTTAATTTTTTATATTTTTTTTATTAAGAGGGACACGTGTCATCATTTTATTGGCGCTGACGTGGCACCTAAAGGAATCTATCAAATATTTTAACGGAATTTGACTCTAAGGACTAAATTTTTTTTTTGACATACCACTGGAACTTCTTTGTTCATTTTGATACCACATAGAGCTATTTGTAATTTAGGCAAACCACAATGACTAATATCCATTTTCTAATCTTGTTTCTAATATTTAAAAAGTGGCAAACACCCCCCTCTCTTCAAAGTTTTAACTGTCAGCAAGTTTGTTCATCCGTTAGTTTTTTTTGTCTTCCCTAACGAAACATGACTCACATACGACGTACATAGGTTTTTAGGGGATGAAGTCCCTAAAATGCCCTTGGGGTAAATAAATACAAAAGAAAAAACCAAAGAAAAAAAAAAAGAACGGGGGTGGTTGAGCCACCCTCTTTAGCCAAGTGGGGTTCTGGGGATGACGAACCACCCCCCACCCCCCCTGCGGTCTCTTTGTTTTTGTTTTTTCTTTGAGTGCATTTTTGAGAGTTTAGGACTGAAAACTAGCTTTCCGTCTAAAGAGACAAAAAAATTGACATAGAGTTCTTTTGGCAACTGTTGAATCAAACTTTCGGCCCGGGGGTGGGGGCCGGGTGGCATTTGAGACAAAATCAAAAAAGAGATCCAACTTATATAGGAGAGGGGGGTGAGTAATGTGTATTTTCCCCATAAAATTTATTTTTTTGTTATTTTTTTTGTTATTTTTTTTTTTAACAAATGGTGATTTGAGACTATATCAAAGGTTAAAGATCATAAGTTTAAATTTGTATTCATAATTTATATTTTATTTTAATTAAATATTTCATGTATTAGACCTCATGATCACTTGTTGAGGTAGAGTTGGAGCTCATAGATAAAGGAGGTCTTAAAATATAATTAAATAATTAAATTTACTATTTATTATTTGTTTAAACTTTTAAAATAAATGGTAATTAAATGGATTGCTTTGATTGACATTAAACGACTCTATATATATATAGTATACAACTACTTCAGCAGCGATTATTCTTTTCTGCAAAACAAAAAAGTAATCATGTAATATTAATGTGGGGGAAAATTAAGTAAAAGAAATAAAGATACAAGAAGAACATATTACACAATATGCTTCCAAATGATCAGATATTCGATCGTGTAAACAATGGCATGTGGCTACGAGTAGTAGTAGTAGTAGGGTGTAGGGAAGTACGGTAATTGGGATGGTAGAGGAGGGGACTTGTAGCAAAGGTAGAGTTGGTGAGGGAATGTTAGATTATTAATTTAAATGATTAAATTTATTTTTTTTATTTTTTTATTAGTTTAACATTTTAAATAAGTTGTAATTTATCATGGATTAGAGCTGAAGTTATGAATTCGAATAATAATTTCACAATTTACTTCTCATTTAAGTTATATATTTAATGTGTTAAGCCTCATTTATTAAGCGAAGTATTAAAATATTAATTTAAATGATTAAATTATTTCTTATGTAAACATTAGGAGGATCAAGGAGCTGATGGAGATGAGAGGAGATGCAAGGCAGATGGGGTGGAGGTGATAGAAATGGAGATGGAAAAAGTGTCGATTTGTAAACATGAGGAGGAGGAGGAGGTGGTGATGATGATGAAGATTGATGTAGATTGATGTGGTGATAACCTGTAAATATAAGCTAACCACTTACATATCATTAATTATGAGTGATTTCTAGTTGTCCAAATAATACTTCGATTCTCTTATTGGATAGGGCTGAAAAGAAAATTTTCAGCAAAAACGTAGTAATAGTTGATGGTCAGATCTTCAGTCCAAAGGAATTGTAGATTTTTAGGTAAAATGTAAATTCTTTCTACTTTTGATTTCAAATTATTTCTACTGATCAATATTTTTATGTTTTTGAAAGCCCCGAAATTTTTTGATTAATATACTTAAGTGTTGATCAACTCGTTGACATTGCTCAAAATATTATGTTGAAAAAAATGTACACACTTAGTGCGTGCTGAAGTTTTTATGTACCTCGAAGCACCTTAGTCATAGGACGAGTTACTTAAGAGTTTGTTTGGTGTATTTTTAGAAATTTTTTTAGGAGATTAACTAGCATATTTTTAATTAAATGGAGTCCACCTCTTCAACGAAAAAATGAGCCTCATTTGATTAAAAAATACAAAAATATACTAATTAATTTGTAAAAGAAATTTTTAATTAGTGCACAAGCATTTTTCAACTAATTTAGGTAAGTAATAGTAAGGGTAAAGTAATCCGGTAAAGTAATCCACAATACAGGGGCTAGTCTTGTATTAGATTAACTAAAATTAGGCGATATTATTTATGTATTTCAACAAAAAGTGAGAAAAAGGAAAGAACAAACTTACCGAGTATTTGCTATGCATTTTTGAAAACAGAAAACTGTATTTAATCCATAAAACGAAAACTCAATGAGTTTTCAAAAACTGTTTTAGAGAATTATTTTCAAACACAAGTTTTTAGAAAATATTAAAGTAATATTTTGAAACTGTTTTACGACGATATTAATTTAAGAAACAAAACCATTTAACATATTTGTTTGCCAGTTTGCTTGTACGTGTTCTCTAAAAAGAGTTTTTAAAAAACGTCCTTAAAAAAAAAAAAAAAACTAACTAGACAGAGTACTCTAAAGTTGGGCTTTCGCCACGCTTTTTTAACATCGCTTTAGGGCTCTAAAGCGATGTTAAACTTTTTACCACGCTTTTTTAACATCTCTTTAAAGAAGATGTAAAAGTTGAAGTTGCAAAAAATTTTTACCACACTTTGGATGAAAAGCGTGGTAATAAATGACCTGTATATTTTTATGCAACAGATATATCTGCTGCATAAAAATATACACAAAACATGCACCTGATTGAAGAAGACATAAAAAACACAACTGGATTGAACAAAACATAAAAAACACAACCTAATTGAACAAAATATTAAAATACAACCGTATATAATATACATCTTAATAAACAAAATTACAATATATATTAATTACAATATCGTAGAAAGTTCAAACAACATAGAAAGTTTAAAATACATCAAAAAAATTTCTGGTCAATCCCGAAACTTGCCACACCTTCCATTTTAGCCCACGACCACCAGGTAGCAGCTATTTCTGTACACAAAATGAAAACAATCGTAGCATGTAATCAATAAATGTCTCTCCAAAAACAACAAGTAAGAATGAAAAACAATATCATCCCATGTACTTACTAAAATGGACAAAAGTTTATAACAAAAATTTCTAATAGACTATAGCTTTAACAATCAATATCACCAAATAAAATATTCTAATCTTCGAATTTATTTTCTCTTCTATAACCATGCATACCTTTGCTTCAAAACTCTCATGATGTACGATCGTTCACATCTACATAACATATAGGAACACCATATGAAACATGCACAAAACACAAAGTTAAGAAACTATATATATAACATGTGGTATCAAAATTGTAAGAACATCGTTTATTATACACGTGGCTATGGAGGCGTAAAACATTAAAAAAATCAGCTGGCTGATCACCCACGGCCCCTTATTTTGACTTTAAAATTTCGATGTTAGGTGAGTGATTGGTGCGGAACTAAGATGTATTATTATTTTCTCTTGAAAGTATTTTCATGTTGAGGTCTTCGTATGGTTGACACCCATTACACGCTCGTATTATGCTTATGATGAAAATCCATGTTAGATACAATTTGCTTGTAGTTTGAGGATTGGATAAAATCAAATCTCTATACTCTTCCTACTACCTTTTTCTTACTTGCTTATCTTAGTTTATGCTTACTTTGTTTTATTTTTTAAAAGAAAACAAAACCATCTCTTTTTTCGAGTTGAGTTGGATGGAATTTTAAGAACTTCATAGCAAAACAACTACTACAATCCCTGCGGATCGATACCCTCTTTATTGACCTATCTTGCAAAGGTTTGTTCTATCGCAAGTGGTTATATAAATTTAAAGTTGAAAACTTGCGTGTATCAATTTTTGGCGCCGTTGTCGGGGATTATTTTTAAAACGGTTGTTTATGAAGTTTTTAGAATCACATCTAGTTTGATTTTGTAAATATTGTATATTTTATCCATGTAGTTAATTTGGTATATAAAATAGTCTCTGTAAAAATTTTGTTTCTGTTTCTGCAAAATTGTGGGGATCGAGCGCCAGTTTCCAGACCAGTAGTACTGAAGCTACTGTTCACGGCAGAAACTTGTATCTTCTGAATTTTTTCTTTCATTTTTATTTTTAATGTGTTATTTATATATTTCTAGCTTGTTGTTAGTTTATATTTGGTCACCGCTCTTTATCATTACCTATTTTTCCATGCGACCTAGACCTAAAACATACTTTTAGACAATTAAAGACCGAAAGTAACTTAAATCTAAGAGCATGAACTGTAAAACACATGGCTGAAGAACAACGAACTGTTTTATTAAGGGACGATTATGTTCCCTCCACATATACACCACATTCATGCCTTCAGTTGCCAAACATCACGACAACCCAATTTGAAATTAAGTCCAGCACTATCTAAATGCTTCTATCAATTTATAGACTTAATAATGAGAATCATTATAAGCACTTAGATGAATTCATTAATATATGTTCAACCCTAAGGTTGCAGAATTTTAACGAGAACGCTTTAAAGATGCGCCTCTTTCCGTTTTTCTTTAAGGATAAAGCCAAGCATTGGCTAAACTCCTTAGCACAAGATTCCATTACTTCTTGGGCTCAAATGCAAGAAGAGTTCCTGAAGAAGTATTTTATCATAGGGAAAACAAATCAAATACGAAAGGTCATCACTGACTTTTCACAAATTGATAGTGAATCTTTCACGAGACATGGGAAAGAATGAAAGACCTTTTACGAAAGTGTTCACACTATGCTGTCCCAAAGTGGCAGCAAGTACAATGTTTCTATGATGGCTTAACTGAGCCTCATAAACAAATGGTATATGCCTCGTGTGGAGGTACATTCATGTTGAAAAGCGAGGATGATGCGTGGATTTTTTTGAAAACCTTTGTGAAAATTCTTTACACAATACATCGTCCAGTAGCAGGGGACCTGCTTCCAAAAATAAAAAAAAATGAAGATCTTTTCGACTTAAGTCATCCTTTAGAAATAACCTCTAAGGTAGATGCTTTATCTCGAAAACTTGACCAAATAATGGCAGCTAGTTTTTCCGCTACACCTGTTAGTCATATTTCTACTCCACATGAAGTATATTCATTTTGCTCCAGCCCATCGCATTAGGCGAAAGATTGTCCTATCAATGGACAACTTTCTGAAGTTCCTCCCAAGCAAATGAGCGCAGCTTTCTCTAGATCGGGTAATGATCCTTATTCCAATTCATACAACCTGGGATGGAGAAATCATCCTAATTTCTCTTAGCAAGCTCAAGCCCCAGGAAATCTAGGACCTTCCGTAGGATTACATAATCAGGCACACCCAATGCCTCCTAATTAGTATTATAATCAATCATCCAATTATCGACCCCCTCAGCATCAATACCAGTCATCTCCTCATTTTCTTAGGAATTCTGCCTTTGAGGAGAAAGTATTGACTGCTCTTGGCAATCTTAAGGCAAATACTCAGTTATTGAATTCTCACTCTTAATCGATTGTCAAGCTAGAAGGTCAAGTTGGATAGTTAGCAAACACGTTTAACCAGAGAAAAAAAGGGAAACTTCCCTCCCAACCAGTGACCAACCCTAAGGGAAAATACATGGTTGATGGGAATGCTTCCAACAACACTACCCATGAGCAAGTCTAGGCGGTCACCACATTGAGGAATGGAAAAGTAATCGATAACAAGGTTGGAAAGGAAGGCAAGGGAAAGGATGTACCCCTGCAAAATCCAAATTTAACCTCACACAGTCCAACTGAAAAGAAAGAGACTACTCTTGAGACATCTTCTAAGCCCAGAGCTCCATTCCTTGAACATTTTAAAGAGCCTCCTTGTGCTAGAAAGAAAGGAGAAAAATTTCAAGAGATGATGAAGATTTTTAAACAACTCCATATCAACATCCTCATCATCGATGCCATCCGGCAAATCCCATCTTACGCCAAGTTTTTGAAGGACTTATGTACCCAAAAGCAAAAGATGAGAAGCCGTAGTCAAGAGAAAATCCTTTTGACCGAGCAAGTCAGTTCACTTATTCAACACACTGTTCCTACCAAAATCAAGGATCCTAGTGCTCCAACCATTTCATGTATCATTGGAGACCACGCTATTGAAAAAGCCCTCCTTGACTTAGGAGCAGGTGTGAATTTGCTGCCCTACTCGGTATATATGCAGTTAGGACTGGGAGAGTTGAAACCCACAACGATTGTCTTACAACTTGCTGATAGATCTATTAAGAAGCCACATGGTATAGTTGAAGATATGATAATAAGAGTGGACAAGTTCTATTTTTTGGTGGACTTTATAGTTCTTGACACAGAACCTGTCCCAAATCCCACTAAACTTATTTTGTCATCCTTTGATGTCCTTTCTTAGCTACGGCTAATGCATGTATAAATTGTAGGACCGGGGAGATAGAAGTAACTTTTGAGAATATGAAGGTTAAGTTAAACATCTTCAATGCTTTTCAGCATCCGCCGAATACATAGTAGTGTTTCTTTGTGGATATGATTAAAGAAACTGTTGAAGACATACTCCCCCACCTTTTATTAGAAGACCCATTGGAAGCTTGCGTGTCTCATTTTGATATTGAGGACTTCAACACAGAGCAATATGTTGACGAGGTTAATTTCTTGCTTGACATTGTTGCCACAATAGACTTTCCACCTTGGAGAGTACCAAAAGAGCCCTTACCTCTTACATAAGGCATTCCTCATGTTCCTTCCCTCATCACCCCGCCAAAACTTGATCTAAAACCGCTTCCTGCAAAATTCAAGTACGCCTTCTTAGGTTCTAATGACACTCCTCCAATCATTATTGCTTCTGATTTACAAAAAGACCAGGAGAGCAGTCTACTAGATGTTCTCAAGGAACACAAAGAGGCTATTGGTTGGAGTGTAGGAGACTTAAAAGGGATTGACCCCTCCATTTGCATGCACCGCATTCATTTGGAGAATAACTCTAAGCCCTCTTGTGAGGCGCAACGCCGATTGAATCTCAAGATGAAGAACGTGGTCATGGAAAAGGTGGTGAAGTTACTTGATGCGGGTATCATTTACCCCATCTCAGACAATAAATGGTTCAGTCCCATTCAAGTGGTACCCAAGAAGTATGGTATCACTGTAGTTGAGAATTCGGTAGGTGACTTAATTCCACAACGCACAACCACTGGATGACGTGTATGTATTGACTACTGGAAACTTAACTCAACAACTAGGAAAGATTATTTTCCACTTCCATTTATTGATCAAATCCTAGAGTGTCTTGCTAGCCAGAGTTACTACTGCTTCCTGGATGGATATTTAAGATATAATCAAGTGGCCGTTGATCTTCAAGATCAAGAAAAGACGACTTTCATCTGTCACTTTGGTACCTTTGCCTATAAACGCATGCCCTTCAGGTTATGTGATGCACCTGTCACATTTCAAAGGTGCATGATGTCTATTTTCTTGGACATGGTGGAAAATTTTCTTGAGGTGCTAATGGACGATTTCTTTGTCTTTGGACCCTCCTTTAATGAATGTTTCCAACATCTTTCCCTCGTTCTTCAACGATGCAAGGAGACAAACTTAATCTTGAGTTGGGAGAAGAGCCATTTCATAGTTCAAGAAAGGATAGAATTGGGACACATAGTGTCCAAAAGAGGAATTGAAGTTGACAAAGCGAAAGTAGAACTAATTTCTAAACTTCCACCCCCTACTACGGTAAGGAAAATTCGCTCGTTTCTTCGACATGCCGGCTTTTATCACCGCTTTATTAAAGATTTTAGCAAAAGTTTACGACCCTTGTGCAATCTTCTTACCAAGGAAACTCCCTTTAATTTTAATGAAGCTTGTCTTGAGGCATTCGATAAACTTCGGTCTCTTCTATCCTCTGCCCCTATTATGAAGACTCCCAACTTGTCTCTCCCGTTTGAGATCATGTGTGATGCATCTGACTATGCCATCAGTGCAGTTTTAGGACAATATGAGGACACGCTCTCTCACGCTATTTACTATGTTAGCAAAACTCTATTGGACACTCAAAGGAATTATACAACTACAAAGAAAGAGATGTTAGCAGTCATTTTTGCCTTGGACAAATTTCGTTCTTATTTTTTGGGGTCCAAGGTAATTATATACTTTGATCATGCCGCTCTGAGGCATTTAATGGCTAAAAGGGAAACGAAGACCCGTTTAATTAGGTGGATCCTCTTATTACAAGAGTTCAATCTAGAGATACGAGATAAAAAGGGATCCGACAATGTTGTAGCCAACCATCTTTCTCTCATTTTTATCGAGTCTTCTCTCATTCCAGTACATGAATCCTTCTTGAATGAGCAACTGTTTGAAATTACTCCGAAAGAATTGCCATGGTATGCTAACATTGTAAATTACCTAGCCATAGATAAGATTCATTTTCATTGGACGAAGCAAGCAAGAGACCACTTCTTCAAGCAGATCCTATTTTTGGGAGGATCCAGAGCTCTTTAAGTACTGTGCTAACCAAATCATATGCCGCTGTATACCCCAAAATGAAGTTCAAAGCGTACTCTCCTTTTGTCACACATTAGCTTGTGGAAAAACTGTGGTGAAGGTTTTACAGAGTGGATTCTACTGGCCGTCCTTATTTAAGAATGCAAATAAATTTTGTTGAGCGTATGATAAATGTCAACGCCATGGAATAATGTCTCGAAGGGACATGATAGTTCTAAACCCCATCTTGATAGTAGAGATTTTTGATGTACGTATGGGGAATAGACTTCATAGGACCCTTTCCACCCTCTTTTGGATTCGAGTATATTCTTGTGGCGGTGGACTATGTTTCCAAATGGATAGAGGCTGTGGCTATCAAAACCAATGACCATAAAGTTGTTATCAAATTTATTCAATCCAATATCTTCAGTCGATTTAGTACGCCTCATGCGATTATCAATGACGGAGGAAAGCATTTTTGTAATAGGTTTCTTAAAACCTTACTCTTCAAATATTCTGTCACTCACAAAGTTGCCACACCCTACCATCCTCAGACAAGTGGCTAGGTAGAATTATCCAACAGGAAAATCAAGCACATCCTAGAAAAAACAATTAAGTTGAATCGCAAGGATTGGTCCTTGTGACTCAACGATGCATTATGGGCTTACCATACAGCATTCAAAACACCGATTGATATGTCGTCATACAGGTTGGTTTATAGCAAAGTGTGCCATCTCCCTGTTGAGTTAGAGCACAAGGCTTGGTAGGCCATTAAAACATTCAATTTTGATATGAAATCGGTTGGATCCCACCAGAGACTACAATTGAGCGAGCTTGAAGAGCTATATAATGATGCTTACAAAAGTGCCCAAATGTACAAAGAAAAAATAAAGGCATTTCATGATAAACACATTTGGCCTAAAGCTTTTGTCCCAAACTAGAAAGTATGGCTGTACAATTTCAAACTTAGCCTATTTTTTGATAAGCTCCGATCAAGATGGGATGACCCATTCATTGTCACATCAGTCTTCCCTCACTGAGCAGTTGAGCTTAAAGATTGGAAGAGTGGCCAAATTTTCAAAGTTAATGGTTAGAGATTGAAACCCTACATCCAGGGTGTGGAGCATAACGAAGATGTAGATTCTATCGATTTGATAGATCCCATCTATTTGGAATAATGTGTGTGTATATATATATATATATATTAAATTTGTTTATTTTCGAAAAATGTTGAAAAGTTTTAAACTGTGGATCAAGCACAATAAGCTGGCACTCGATCCCATCCATAGAAGTGAGGATTGAGTGCACAAAGCTGGCGCTCGATCCCTCCAATAGAAGACTAGCGATCGAGTGCTAGAAAGTGAGGATTGATCACCATCATTTCACTAGTGATCAAGCACTAGGAGTAGGGATCGAGCGCTATCGACCCAAAAGGTCACGTGACTAGTTTAAAACCTCCTCTCCCCCCTTATTTTTTTCATTTCTCTCCTTACGCTCGATCCCAGCTCTCTCCCTTTTCTCAGACCAAACCATATTTTTAGGTAATATTGTCTATTTTCCTCTAATTTTCACTTTTAATTCCATTTTTTTCTTCTTTAAATCTTTCCCCCAACCCCTTTCTCTCCTTCCCCACCGATTATTTCTCAAAAAATTTTCATTTTATGTATTTTTCTATTTGGCACAGCAGGTGTTTGTCAAAATAACCCAATGAAAATTTTCTAGCAAATACTAGATTTTCATCCTCTCGAGGACCATGTGATGACAGTCATTTCATTAACATCCATTGGCAGCACTTTGAGCTCAATCCCAAGACCAAGTTCGATATCATGGGAACCTTTTGAGAGATTAAAGATGTCAAATGGGCAAGCAAAACAATTCAAGAAGAGGAAATTAATGCCCTTGCTCCGGCTAGTGTACCATGTGTACCACCCGCACTTTGTCTATCTATTCTACCAGAATATAACTTTTAATGCGAACCAGCCGGGGGTGTTGGCCTCTACAATCAATGATGTTGAATTTCAAGTAACCATAAAGGACATCGAGGAAGTACTTGGTTGCCCACATGAGTGCCCATCTCCGCACTTCACTGAGCCCCCCTCCGAGTTTGATGTGCACATGATTGTGCAAGACATGTGTGCGGGAGAATATGCCGACAAGAAACAAAATTGTACAAGGCCGGCCAAGTTGCCTTCAAGACTTTGGTTGTGGACACGGTTCTTATGAAAAATGTGTGCCCATTGGGACACAAGACACAGTGGACTGGTGAGTGATTAGCAACTCTTTATGCTTTTCACAAGAAGTACTGGTTCTCAGCACCACAACTCATTTGGAGCCAAATGTACAAATGTTGGGACGAATTTGTCGATAAAAGGTTGCTAGGGGACAACAAGACCCTACCTTTCCCCTTCTTGGTCATTAAACTCGTTGTCAGCAAGGGTATCGAAATCGAGGACACCGACAATATCGCGAGTAACTTCTCGGTGTTTGAATTGGCACAATGGAATCGAAGTACCTCCCACATGAAAAGAAGAGCTCCCGCTCATGTGCAAGATGTAGAGATGGAGGATACAACTGCTGAGATGGCCGAAGGAAAGCCATCAATTCGTCTAGAGGATAGAATTCCACTCTCACACACAAAGTACGAACTGCTGCAAAAAGGAATTGTAGAAAATACACTAGAGACAAGCCAAATTTGGGGATACACTTTGTTGAGCCAAAAAGAGTGCAAACCCAAGTGTAGGCTATCACAAGTATTAAGTCTCGATAAGTACGAGGTCGATCCACAGGGAATGGTAGACGCTAAGTAAAAATCCTATTATTGTGCAAAAAAATAAATTGAATTGTTTTCCACTTATAAAGTGTAGCGATGGAGATGATTAATTATAAAATAAACTTAAATCAACTAAACTAAATTAATTAAAAAGAGTTTGAGAAAATTGATGAAAAATACTAAGGCTTTAGGGATCCACCTAACATTCTATTACGTATTCTTGAGACGTATATTTTAACTCAATTAGGTAGAGAATAAACTCTCCTAATCGGAAAATAAAACAATTAGGCATTGATAAAAATAAAGTAAATTAACTATGAGTTGATAAGAATTTGATTTTAATAACAATGTTACAATAAATTAAGCATTCACTATATTTTCAAATCATAACAAATCAAACAAAGTAAGCATTTGATATAAACAAAAAATCATAATGAATCAAAATAAACTTGTAACATGAAACTATTCTTAAATTAAAATCATTTCCAAAATTTAATCATTAATCTATGAAGAACAAATTGTCTCAAGAACACATAATAAAAATACTAGGCTTTACCCCTAGCCTTAGCTAGAAATTTAGCCACTCATGATTACAAAAATAAATTTCATAATCAAAGTACTAAACATTAAACCTTATCTAAAATTAAATAAAATTGAAATTAAAAGGAAACAAGTCGACTGTCTTCCAACGTGAGAAAAAAAACTGATTATAAGCTTGCTGCCCAAATCTCTTTTCTGCGTCCATCTGTTCCTTCCAGTGAGAGAGAAAAAAAAAAAAAAAAAAAAAAACAATGTTGCGTTCCCGTCTACTTCTCCCCAGAATTTTTTTCCCTTCTTCACGTCTGCCTCCTTTTTCCTTTCTTTTTCTTGTTCACGTCGACTTCACTTTTCTTTGTTCACGTCTGCTAGTTCTCCCTATAAAGAGAAGATAGAAACTTTTTTCACCCTCCTTTCGTACTGCCACCCTTGTTTCCTACTTGAATTAGAACATCAGATTTTTGGATCCATTTAGGATTTGTTTCTCCAACTTCTATCTTTAATCTTTATCTTATCTTTCTTGTTTTTTCCTTCTTTTTTTTGTCAACCAACGCACACTTCTGATCTTCTTCTTTATTGGCTTAGCTCTTTTTTTTTTTTTTTTTTGGCTTGGCTTGGCTTGGCTTGGCTTAACTTTGATTTTGTCTTTTAGCTTTGGTCCTTTTCTTTTTTCAATTCCTATAAAAACAATACAATTACTAGCATAAATATATTATGTAAACTTAAAATTAATAATTAAACATTATTCTAAAATTAACTATAAAATACAAGAATTAGAATAAAACAAAGTATGATAATGCTTATTTTAATAGAGAAAATAGGCACTTTCAAGCTGTTATCACACTTCAGGAATTTGGCGCGACACTGCAGGAGATCCTGAGTCGTCTTCCACCTGCATCACCTGCTCCATGATTTACATTTCTCATTGTATTTTTTGTTTTATGGCATTGGACCTTGTATTTTGAGAACATTGTTATATTTATCCAATAATGTACTTTTTATTGTCATTTTGTTTAAAGGACAGGTGTTTTGTGATTTAGTTCGAGAATGTGAGATTCAATTTTCTTATTTATGTTATAATTCATATTTGTTTTTTAATATTCATATTTATTTTAGTCATGTGTATTTTTCTCTTACTTTTTAGTTTTGTTTTAATTTTGTATTTCAAGATGAGTGTTCTTACGTCCAAGTTTGGGAGTATGCTATGAGCCATACCTCCCCAATGAGATTTTCTTTTATCCCTAGTATTATGTTTTTATTGTATATACATATTGGGAACAATGTGTGATTTAAGTTTGGGCGTATGGATAGACACTTGTTCAAAAATTTGTCCAAATTTTTTTTTATTTTGGAAATAAATGTTTATGTTATTCCTTAGAATTTTGTTGATCTTTAATTTTGATTTACATTTCATTGGTGAGCGTAAGATGATGAACACATGATCACACAATTAGGAATTCTAAATCTTGTTATTTGCTTTTGGCTTTTAAGAATTCAAATGTTTCAGTTTGAAAATGCACAAACACATTAGCACATAGTTTGTGGGGGTATGAACTTTAAGTTCTTTACATATTTGTTTTCAGTATCTTAGATGCAATTGGGTGACTTGTTAGATGGATGACCTGGGCATTAAAAAAAAAAAATGATATGGCTAGTTTGACTTTGTAGCTTTGTTGACTCAAGTATATAAGCCTTTAGGAATGTCTCTACATCTAGTGCTCTAAAGCCATTTGGTTTGGGAGTTATTAGCTTAACACTCGTTACATGGGTTAGTTAAAAAAGCTTAATGGAGCTAAGCTAATAACTGTGTAAATATAACAAATGTCGATAAATATTAACTATGCCTTGGTTGTTTCATCTGATGAGGAATTTTAATAAATTTTAAGGTATTGAGCCACTTATGTTGAAAATTATTTTGAAGCATCATGGCTATGTACTAGTTTCACTTTACACCAATTGAAACATATTTGGAGTCTCAGCTAGTCATTTGTAAGTAATTATATTTTGTAATTCCTAAGTTGTTGTGAAGATGGGGTTGATTAGTTTATGCTTGCTATTGACATGTGAGCCATGATTTTTGTGATACTCTATTCTTTATGATAATATGACCATGTACAATGTTTGTGGGTAATATTTCTGTTAAACTCTCACGAGACTTTATTCGTTCACTAGGGATGCCTAAGGGTTTAAAAGGCTTGTTGCATGTGCTAAATGCAATTATGTTTCCCACGAAAGAGGAGGTAGAGTAGCTATATATATGTTGTTTTATTTTGCTTTTAGTTTTGCAATGCTAAAGGATTAGCATTATGTAAGTTTGGAGGTGTGATAAGTGTTGAATGTTACACATTCAACCCCTTAACTCGCATATGTTAAACCTTAGTTTGTATTATAATTTAATATTTTGTTATGTTTTAGTGTTTGTCTTATTTTGTAGGTCCTAATGGAAAATACAAGCAAAATTATTAATATTAGGCTTAAAGTGCATCAAGAGAAAGTTGAAGGGCTGAAGAAGGTCTGGTGATCAAGGGCCACAATCTAGAGATCAATCGCAGCTGGCGCTCGAGCACCAATTTCTGGGGATCAAGCGTCATCGAAGCTTCTAGTCCTAAAAATATATTTTACAGCAAATGAAGGAAAGTTGATATCTTTTATCAACTTTTGCAGCTTGGTAGGCTATGGTGGGTGCCGAATTCTCTCCTCAGAGGTGTCCTAGTCACTTGGACTCAAGATTTTTACTTCTTCTTATCTTGTACAAAGATCTCAAGCCTCTCTCTCTATAAAATGAAAAACCAGCCAAGACTTGCAAAGAGTTCTGATTTTAGTTTCAGTGTAATTTTTAGGTTAAGTTTACATTATTTTCTTGCTTTGACAGTAGGTAGAACTCGACCCATAACTCCAAAACTCTTTAGGAAATGCTTTTTTCTCCAATCCAATAGAGATTCTCAATTCAAACATGAGTAGCTAAACTCTTTTATAAGGTTTGATGTAATTCTTTCCAAAGTGCTATGGGTTGATTGTGTTTAGCTAGAATTTTATGCATATTTATAATGATTGTATAGCCTAAGAGAGATTGTTCTTCATGATTATATTGTTTATGAAAAAATCATTTTCTTGTCTATGAGAATTTCTTTTTGTCTTGAATGAATTCAATGTTTTCATTTTCTTTGATTAAGGGAACTAGGGCTATACAATGATGCTTTTTTATATGATTTCATGTGAGTTTGATGAGTTATGCTAAGGACCATGAATCAATCCACAACTTAGGTTAATGTAGTGTAAGTGGAAAGATTAGTGCAAACCTATGATATCTCATGTTTTTTCCTTGAATTGTGTATGCTATTAGGAGATCTTATAAGCCATGCTAGGGAACACAAATTATCTCACATATAGATGTTAGGTGAGTGATTGATTCGGAACTAAGATACATTATCATATTTTCTTGAATTTATTTTCATGTTGAAGTCGTCGTATGGTTGACACCCATTACGCGCTCGTATTATTCTTATGATGAAAATCCATGTTAGATACAATTTGCTTGTAGTATGAGGATTGGATGAAATCAAATCCCTATACTCTTCCTACTACCTTTATCTTACTTGCTTATCTTTGTTTATGCTTACTTAGTTTTAGTTTTTAAAAGAAAACAAAACCACCTCTTTTTTCAAGTTGAGTTGGATGGAATTTTAGGAACTTCATAACAAAACAACCACCACAATCCCTGCGGATCGATACCTTTTTTATAGACCTATCTTGTAAAGGTTTGCCTATGTCGTTACAACTACCTGAAGAAAATGATATCTGACATCAATATATTTGGTCATCTCATAATACATTTGATTTTTAGTCAAATGTATTGCGCTCTGGCTATCACAAAACACAACAGTCTCATCTTGCTGTAAATCCAAATCACTGACCAAACCTTTTAACCAAATTGCTTCTTTTACTGTCTCTACCGCAGCCATATACTCTGCTTCCATAGTGGGTAAAGTAATTGTTGATTGTAATGTAACTTTCCAGTTAATGGCAAACCTTAAGAGAGTGAAAACACAACCCGTCAGATATCTTCTCTTATCTAGATTATCAGCATAATCTGAATAGATGTTTTCAGTAACACTGGAACCGATACCACTACCTTTGTCATACGGAGTACTCACTAACCCAAGGATTTTCTTCACACCACCTAAATCCTTCATTTCAAATTCATCACCCAAAAGAGATTTCAATATCTTAACCTTAAACATGCTTGTAGTAGCAATAAGCATGTCATCCACATACAGTAACAAATAAACAAAAGAACCGTCTGACAATTGTCTGTAATATATAAAGTGGTTGTACTATTGTCGCGGAGATTGTTTCAAGTTATAAAGTAGTCTTCTCAACCTGACAATCTTAGTACTCTTTGATAATTTCAGCGAATCCTATTTTTAGTTCTTGTGAAGAGACTCAATCTCCCCATTAATGGCAACCCAATATGCAGACTCACTACTTGTGACAGCTTCTGAAAGAGCGGAAGGCTTCTGAACTGTAGTGTCCTCTGTCACAGTAAGTGAATACACTAAAAAATATACATAGCCATATATCCGAGGTAGCCTAATTTGTCTCCTCTTTTTACTAGTCACAAAACGAGTCTCTTGCTCTTCTTGTGGATCATCATCAGAACTGGAACCATGACCATTTGTATCGGGCTGATCTTGAATGCCATCTTGAACCCTCTATGAAGCTTCAACCTGAAGCTACACCTCCATGCTATATGACCCATATGTCATAACCAAGTAGTGTCTGACTCTAGATTATTTGAAGAAGACACAATATCTGAACCTGTCACTGTACTGTTCTAAAGAAAGTAGAGGCCATCAACCTTTTTACCTTCCATCACAACTAATGAGCCATTACTAACTCTAATAACTCTACCTTCACCGGAATATTTGTATCCAAGAGAGTCCAAAGTACCCAAAGAAATAATATTTTTCTTCAAATTTTGTATATGTCAAACATTTGTCAAAGTCCTAACAATTCCATCATGCATCCTTATTCTGATTGTACTAATACCAACAATCTTGCAGAAAACATCATTTCCTATCAAGACTGTATCACCATTTGCTGACTCATAAGTAGTAAACCAATCCTTTTTATGGGACAAATGCACTGTACATGCAGTATCAAGGATCCATTTATCGTTAAAATGACCATAAAATAGTAACTGCAAGAACAAATTCCAAATCCTCATAATTTTCTTCGACAACACCAGACACAGAAGAGAAACTTGGCTCATCATCTTCCTCTATATTTTTCAGTTTCAGACACTCAGATTTGTAATGCCCATACTTTTTACATAATAGCACTTAATATTGTTCTTCGAGTTGGATTGCAATCGGCCTCCTTTATCTAAGTCTCTCTCGCTAGATCAATCTCTAGAATTAGAGAATTTTCTTGAACAACCCTTAACAAATAAACCCTCTGCCTGATTATCACTACCTTTCTCATTTAATTTTGTTCTCAATTCTATAGAATTCAAAAAAGACTTAACGTCCACTAACAAGATGATATCTCTACCACATAACATTGAATAATGAAATTATCAAAGAACTTAGGTAGTAAACATAACAAAATTAAGGCTTGATCTTCATCATCAATTTGAATATCAATATTTTTCAAGTCCATAAGAATTTTATTAAATTCATCAAGATGATTACCAAGACGTGTACTTTCTTCCATCTTGAGGGTATATAACTGTTACTTCAAAAACAAACAATTAGTGAGAGACTTCTTCATATACTAACTTTCTAACTTCTTCCGAAGTCCTGCGACAGTTTCTTCATTAGTGACTTTTCTCAAAACTCCATCTGAAAGAGACAACAAAATTGAACTGCAGGCTTTTTCTTCAAGTTCACAAATTTCTCACTTTATGATGTTGATGATGTCTTGTCATCCAAAATCTTCGTCAAACCTTGTTGTCGCAACAAAGCACGCATCTTAATGCGCCAAAGACTGAAACTATTTTAACCATCAAACTTTTCTACTTCAAATTTTGCATAAGCCATCCCACAAAATAAAGAACCCAAGCTCTTATACCAGTTTGTTGTGACAAAATGAAATTTAGGATCCCTAAAGAAGCAAAAAATAGCATAATAGAAAATAAATCAGTCACACAAGACACCAAGATTTAAGTAATTCAGCTTAACAAGCTTATATCTACTGGCGAAGATGATCCGGAAGAAATTCACTAGTAAAAGATGAAGAATAAAAGAGTAGTAAAAAAAAACTACTCAAAACCCAAAACCCTAATACACCCAAATCTCACTCTCACACAGAAGAAAATTAATAACAAAAGAGAAAATCTTCTCTAAATTCTCTAAGTGTCGTAAGGCACAACAAACGTGAGACTGAAGCAAATAGCTATATCTCAATCACCAAGTCGTTGTTGTGCTTATCTTGATCCTTTGTTGATGCATCCCTTTTATAAAGGCAAAAGGTTGGTCTACTTCTCCTAAATAGAGGAGTATTGCAAGTCCAAACACTGATGGGAGAAGTAAAAGAAAACCACCACATAAAAAGGAATAGAAATCCAAAAAGGAAAAGGATAAACATAAAGAACAAGGGCCCACGGAACTTGGACTTGAAAGACAAGTCATCTCACAACAAAATTTCTATTTGTCTTCCTAGGTTTTCTTGTCAACCAAATGCATGCAACATGAACAATTTTTTTTTAATTTTTTTTTTTTTAAGTTTTAGATTCGTATTAGAACATCATTACCTTAATTCAATATTTATGGTTTTTGTATGCTATTTGTTTGGTAATGTAACAGAGTCTTTTGAAATGAGAAAGTTAAGATTTTTAATGGGTGAGAAAACTTAATTAAAAATGTTAGTGGGAGGAGGAGTTAACGTGTTAAAGATGTTATATAAAGAAAACATGTGTCTCTCACATGTTAGAAGACACTTCAAATTTATTAAATTACATTTGATGAAATTTTCTTTAAACCAATTTGGAGAAAATTTATGTCATTAATCGTCAAAGTTGACATATATTGATACCAATCGTAGTTATAGGTTCTACTTTATAAGAGGTTTCTCTTTTTAGATGGATATATTGGAGGTCGTCGAAACCACGATTATTGATGTAAAACGCAAATCTATAGTAGTGACTGTGACCGCTAATTAATAGACAAAGATAGATAGCACAATTTTTGTTTTTGTTTTTCTTCATTGTAATCTAGGTAATTCTCCTTGCACTATAAGGCCTAAATAATGGTCCTCTCTCCTTTGGACAAAGCTTTCCTCCAAACATCTTATTAAAGGAATTATTTCAAAACCGTTAAAGTGAGACAATTGAGAAGATCATCCATGTGTTTTTTTCGTCACATAATCACATAACTATTTACTGGGCTATGTGCATGATTATTTTTCAATGACTAAACATGTTAAGTGACTGTTAAATGGGTCTTATAATTATAACAACAAATAGATGATCTTTTGAACAACTACTTTAACATCTTGGAGGAAATTATTCCAAACTGGTTTGAACAAATGTTTTAGGCGTCTTGGAGCGTACGTAGTACTCCTGAGTTGTAATAGAGGAAACCTAATATTCTTGCACATTTTAGGGAAGAATATGGTTTTTCCTACATATTAAGGGTGCATTTAGAATTGCGATTTCGTAAACAATAAGTGCGATTTTAAACCAAATCTCAAAAATTGGATTGTTTAGGAACTACGTTTTTAAAAAATTACAATTTTTACGTTTTCAAATCGCATGCAAGGGGATACTTTTTTGAAATCCCATAATTTTAAAGGCTAAACTGCGATTTTAAAGGCCAAACTGTAATTTTAAAGGCCAAACTGCGATTTTACCAAACGCTTAACTGTGTTTTCAAAAATCACGTTTTCAAATCGTACTTTTTAAAATCGCACTTTTGACATCGTAATCCCAAACGGCCCTTAAGTGTAATATTTTGTAAGCTATTAGGAATGGGGATGAAATTATTCAGTGG
The DNA here is from genome assembly GCA_900184695.1 of Betula pendula. Lineage (NCBI taxonomy): Eukaryota > Viridiplantae > Streptophyta > Magnoliopsida > Fagales > Betulaceae > Betula > Betula pendula. The sequence continues at coordinate 32,463 of FXXK01000348.1, forward strand.
CAAGGGCAACTCAATATAATTTGGCGTCTAGGCGAAAATACTAAAGAATAGTCATTCTTCGTACCAAATTTGTCATAAATAAAGTATTTTTATTCTAACAAAATTTTTTTTAAAAAAAAAATTCTCTAAAAATCATTATTTTCACTTTTGGAGATGCAAAATTATGTTTTTCATTATTCCAATGTTTCTTTTCTAATTCAATTAAACTGATTGGTTAACCAAGGGAATTATTTCTCTCCATTCCTTCGATGTTTCCCAAATTCATACAACTTACTATTCTTCATCGAGTTCGTGGCAATTACGTAAAATAGTAAAGTAAATAAAAATACAATAGACAAAGAGAGGCAACGGCTAAACCACGAATGGAATAGACGAACATCATTCGATTACATAAAATAAAAGACAACTTAAGCATATGTGCCTGGAGAACAAATAGGGTCCCAAATTTATTATATCTCAACTCAAGAGAATAAAATTATATTTTGCACATGAACTGCATGGCATCATGTCCTTTATTGTACGTTATATTAGCCCCACTTGTCTCAATCCCCGATGATGGCACCTGATTACTTTAGCACCAATTATTGATCTTTTTTATGACTTTATTTAGCTGCAAAAAAAAAAAGTACAAATCATATGATGAGATGGGGAAAGTAAAAGGAGGAAAAAATAAAAAAAGGAACAAGGCATAGTGGAGAAAGTGCTTCCATACCATATACTTACACAACATTGTATGAAGAGTGTTTATTTTAGTCAACATTGGAAGGTGGCGGCGGCTTCCTATCTGGTCTTAGGAGGAGGAGGTGAATTCTTGGGAGGAGGTGGAGGTGATGGAGATGGAGGGGGAGGAGGTGAATTCTTGGGAGGAGGAGGAGAAGTTGAGTTATTGGGTGGAGGAGGAGAAGTTGAGTTATTAGGAAGGGGAGGGAACTTCTTGGGGAGAGGAGGAGAAGTTGAGTTATTGGGAGGAGGAGAGGCGGAGGTGATGGAGAGGAGGAGGAAGAGGAGAGGTGCGGAGATGGTGGGGTGGAGGAGAAGAAGGAGGCGGAGTGAGGAGATGGAGGGGAGAGGAGGAGAAGTTGAGTTTATGGGTGGGAGGAGAAGTTGAGTTATTAGGAGAGAAGGAGAAGTTGAGTTATTGGGTGGAGGAGAAGTGAGTTATTAGGAGGGAGAGGAGAAGTTGAGTTATTGGGAGGAGGAGGGAGGCGGAGGTGACGAGATGGTGGTGGTTGGAGGAGAAGAAGGAGGTGGAGGAGGCGGAGGTGATGGAGATGGTGGAGGAGGTGACGAAGATGGTGGTGGTGGTGACGGAGATTGTGATTGTGGTGGTGGGGGAGGCGTGCGTTGTGGAGGCCTAGGTAGTGGGAATGGAAATGTCAATGGCGGTAGGAGATGAGGTGGTGGAGGAGGTGTGTGGTTTGAAGGCGTTGGAAATGGGAAAATTTGTGGTAGTAATAGCTTGTTGACGGCTGCTACATTGGTGGCTAATAAGAACAATGCCAATGCATAGATTAGGTGAGGCCAAAGATTAGCCATTTTTTAGCAAAACCGGAAATCCCACCAGTTAGGTGACTTCTATGCCTCCAATGTAATTTGGATTGCCTGTGAATAAACACTGAGAAGTCACAATTTATAGAGCCAATATTATTCATTCAATGAGTAGTACTACAGCCTCTGTTTAACGGTAAATGAAGCTTAATCAACCTCTCACTAACCTATAATCAAGTTTGAGGGTAGGGGGCTCCCACCAAGTAGCCTCTAGTTTGAGGATAGGGGGCTCCCATTGAGTAGCCTCTAAATAAATCATGTACTTCTTCCTTGAATAGTCTAGATGGACAATATATATATATATATTTGTTGCTAAAATACTTAAATGTTGAACTTATTGACATGGCTCAAAATATTATGTCGAAAAAAGAAATGTACAAATTCAGTGTAAAAGAATGCCACAGCACAGGGACTAGTCTATTATTAGAATACTTAAATGTTGAACTTATTGACATGGCTCAAAATATTATGTCGAAAAAAGAAATGTACAAATTCAGTGTAGAAGAATGCCACAACACAGGGACTAGTCTATTATTAGATTAGAATAGGATTAGGAGATCAAAAGTTAATCATTTTAAAAGCTTTAGCTTTAGACAATGGTATATTCTATTTGTCTCATGGGAAAATTATACATGATACTTTTCAAATTATTACTTTATTGTTAATGTTTTTTAAAAAAAAATTATTAATTGTGTCAATATTTATTCTAAACTATCAAAAAATATCAATACCTCTTAATGACAAATCATAAAAAAAAATTTAAAAAATATATATATTAAAATTATAAAAATAAAAGAACTACTGTTTATTTAAAAAAAAATGAAAAAAATGAAAATTAAAAAAGAGAGAGAAGAGAGGAGAGAGGAGAGAGAGAGAAACCAAGGGTTGGCTACTTAATTTGATTTTTTTTTCTTTTTTTTTACTATAGAAAAAATGTCCCCCCCCCCCCTAAACTATCACTTCTTGATTTTTCTTTTTTTTAAAAAAAAATTAATTCTTTTTTAATTTAAGTTTTTTTCAAACACAAACTAATAAGGATATTTTTCTTTTACTGAAAATTTTTTGGAGTTATTTTTCTCTTTTTATTGGCTTTGATAAATATTAACATAATTGATAATTTATGAGACATATTAACTATAGAGTGATAGTTTGAGGAGAATATATATATTTTTTTTCTTTATTTGATCAACAATACGGAAGATCGAAAAAGGAAGTTGCAGACTTAATTGCTTGTACTTTTGAAACAAGTGTATGTACATGCATGATACTTCCATAAACACATAAATGCAAAAAAGAACTACTCAATATGCTTTCAAAAACTATTTTTTGAGAATTATCTTTTTTCAAATAAAAACACGTTTTTAGAGAATATTAAAATAATATTTTTGAAAACTGTTTTCTGTTTTTAATTCAGGAAATTGGGCCTTTTTGGTAAACTTTCAGAAAACTCCTTAAACACCGAAAATTTTCTCAAATACCAGTTAACCATTTTTCAAAACAAATTACGATATTCTTCTCAAAATTAAAAATACTTCTCAAAAAATAAAACACAAATTTTTTTTCAAAAAATAACTTAATATTGTTAATTTTTTTAAACGCCCATTAATATTGTTTATTAATACGTACTGTATAAACACTCAGATTGATATCAGCGAAGTTTAATTCGAAATTTGATGGATTTGAATCTATATATATATGCTGCTAGGTTTGGAGGTGTACTCATACGGATACCGGATACGGGTTCGTGTTTAACTGGTGAAGGTCTTGATGTTAATTGGTCAATGTGCGAAGCAACAAAGAACAAAAAAAAAAAAAAAGTAAAAAAGTAAAAAGGATATATAGTACTTTTCTTACATCACATGCAGCAACTTGCTATATATCCAATGATCAGATGGTTTGAATGGAGTACTCTACATCTACATTGTTAGAATAAAATTAGGAGAAAATACATTTGACCATCTTAAAGTTGGACTCTTTTTTTAATGGCAAAAAATATAAAATTAGTTTACGTGATTAACTTAAATAACAAATCGTTTTTTGTGATATCGAAATGAATTTAGAAGTCTATGTGGTATGCCAAAAAAAAAATTTAGCCCTTTGAATCAAATTTCGTAAAAATATTTGACAGATTCCGTTAGGTGCCACGTCAGCGCCAATAAAATGACGACATGTGTCACTCTTAATAAAAAATATAAATATATAAAACTAAAAAAATAACTTTAAAAAAAAA
>FXXK01000348.1:38391-69129 GCA_900184695.1 Betula pendula
ATGTGATCAGATATTCGACCGTGTGAACAATGGCAGGTGGCTACGAGTAGTAGTAGTAGTAGGGTGTAGGGAAGTACAGTAATTGGGATGGTAGAGGAGGGGACTTAGCTTGTAGCAGAAGGTAGAGTAGGTGAGGGAGTGGTAGATTATTAATTTAAATGGTTAAATTTATCCTTTTTTTTATTAGTTTAAGCTTTTAAATAAGTTGTAATTTATCATGGATTAGGGTTGAAGTCATAAATTTGAACAATAATTTCACAATTTACCTCTAATTTTAGTTATATATTCAACATATCAAGTCTCACTTGCTAAAGAGAGTATTAAAATATTAATTTCAATAATTAAATTATTTCCTATGTAAACAGTAGGAGGATCAAGGAGCTGATAGAGATGGGAGGAGATGCAATGGAGATGGGGTAGAGGTGATAAAAATGGAGATGGAAAAAGTGTCGATTTGTAGACATTTGGAGGAGGAGGAGGAGGAGAAGGTGACGTAGATTGATGCAGTGATAACCTGTAAATATAAGCTAACCACTGATATATAATTAATTATGAGCGATTTCTAGTTGTCCAAATAATACTTCGATTCTCTAATTGGATGAGGCTGAAAAGAAAATTTTCAGGAAAAACTTAGTAATAGTTGATGGTCAGATCTTCAGTCCTAAGGAATTGTAGATTTTTATGTAAAATTTGAATTCTTTCTACTTTTGATTTCAAAATATTTCTACTGATCAATATTTTTATGTTTTTAAAAGCCCCAAAAATTTTTAATTAATATACTTATTAAGTGTTGATCAACTCGTTGAGATTGCTCAAAATATTTGTTTGCCAGTTTGCTTGTACGTGTTCTCTAAAAACAGTATTTTAAAAACTACGTCATGAAAAAAAAAAAAAAAAAAAAAAACTATAGAGAGTATACGTACTCAAGGTGCCTTGTCATGAAGTGACCATCATAGAAATGATTTACGTTTTTTTAACTGGTAATATATATATATCCAGTACTGAGTCTCGAGTCCGTAACCTAGCTCATTCTTTATTATGGGGTGTAAATATTAATTAAGATTTCTACTACACCAAGTCGCGTGCGTGAGGGCTTATATTTGTTTATTTTGTATGAAAAATGATTTGACATGGTGATTGTCATAGAACCATTGAATTTTAAGACATTATTTAAACCAGATCGTCATATAAATGCTGGCAATATTATATTTAAACCAGATTAGATAAAAATATCATTTTGTATAATATATGCAGTTTAGGGGGATCAATCAATCTTGTGTGTGTGCGACTCGATCTTGTTTCGGTGGATAAGTTAAATAAAGTTAATACAGTTTTCATGCTATATAATTGGACTGTCATACAGGTGTTTATCTGGTGAAGGTCTTGGTGTTGCTGATCAGAAAAAAAGTAAAACTATTTGAGATACTTCTCCTCTATCAAATGTATAAGCCAATTAATTGAGACCTACTTGTTTCCTATATCCAATGATACGATGGTCTTCGTTGGGATGTGGGCCAACAGCCTAAAGGCCCAACTTCACTCGCTAACTTCCCCAGCCAAAGGCCCATCCAGCGGTAAGGTCAAGCCTCAATCAATTGAGTTGCATAATAACAAGTGTCCAGAGGTTATTCCCTAGGCAGATCGGGTTCTCATCCCATCTCAAATCTCAATCGCGAATATACTTGTTCCTATCAGGTGAATATCAGCAAGTGAGACTTCGTTCAGTCAACTTACCATTTCGTGGGCCTCCAAACTTCAGAAAAAGTATGTGTCACATCAGTCCGAGTCAACCTTGAGCTCTCCTCATAGCTTACATGTGGGGTACTGGTTTATTCCCCTGCTAGCACATGGCGCCCAGTCATGTCCATTGCCACATATATCACACCTACATGCAAAGGGATCAGCCTCATTGAAAGTCTAGTCAGTACATGAAATAGGGGAGGACGAAGGTAAGTGATTCGAAAATTTTCTAACTTGAGAACAATCTTTATTATCTCTCTAAAAATAATACAGACTTAAGTATTAGAATTATCTCTTATCAACCTGCTTCAATAAGCTCTTGGCCTCACTGTTCATTGTCATGATGGTGTTGACACTTCACCAACCGGAAAACTATCCCAACAATGTTGAATAATGTAGTCCAGAAGTTTTAGGATATGAGAAGGGATCTCTTCGTCTACTTGTGCTAACCTATAATATGCGCAGTAATTCAATCAGTTTGTTGCTTTGAAATTGCACTGAAACTTTGTAAGCAGAACTTCCTTCGTCGTGTAGATTCAAATTTGCTTTGAGTACATGAAGTCGCACCGAGAAAATTAAATCAAACAATTTCAAGAAAAAAAATATTATATCGCACCTACACCAAAGGTCGGAAGATCCCTTTCCATGTGATATGAAATATAACCATATCTCGAACTTTGACTAATCAACCTGACTCGATAACAATATGTTAAAGTGTTCATGGACGACGAAAAGTTGACGTCGATCTGTAAGCTAGCTTCTGATCAGTGCTGGGGACAAAGAAATCAGTTTTTTTTTTTTTTTTTTTTGAAAAAAAAAATGAATTAGAAGCCAGGAGAAGCTTTCGAATTGGTTTATGGAGTCAACAATGCTTTGATTTTATGAATAAAATCTATTTATATATTTTTCCATTAAATTAAATAAAAGTCCTTGGAAATTAAACCATATGATTAGGAGTCTTTTTTAAATATTTTTTCATTAAATAAGACTTAATCAGATCTAATTAAGTCTTGTTTCTGTTTCTATGAGTTACTCGGCAAAGTCATAATTAAGCAGTTCTATAATGTGGCGAAAAAATTCCATGTTAAGCCTTTTCGATCTCAATTTTTCGTGACTAACAGGGGACAAATTCACAACTTACTAGTTTCAAACACTCATTTCTGTCCCCTCCCCTCCCCCCCTTTTTTTTTCTTTTTATTTGTTCGCATTCCTTATAAATTCAATCTCCTTGCTAGCCATGTATATGTCCAGAATAAATTCCTCCCTATCCCTGATTTGAAAGTCATTTTTCTTTTTAAAATTATTGTTACTATTCATACTTTTTATCGCATCCATTTATACGAACTAATCGTGGCGTATTTAAGTGATTTTTATTTTATTTTATTTTTTTTAAGTAACTGATATAAAAAGTCAGTTAAAACACCTCACAACAATAAATTTGAAATAAATATGAAAAGTAGTATTATTCTTTCTTCAAATCATTAGTGGCAATTGAGAAGACTATCCATGTGCACTTTTAATCACCTAATCCAGTTTATACTCAGTTAACTATGCATGGGTCATATGATTATTTGTTAATTACTGAATATAACATGTGATTTTTATTTTATTTTTTCTAATCATATATAACATGCATGTGATTAAAACGATATATGGTCTTTTGAATTCCTCAGTTTGGAGGACAATTCTATTATATGGTTTAGTGGTTTTGCTCATGTTTCCCAAATCCAGACAACTTATTGTTCTTGAGTTATTTTAGGATATTTATAATGTAAAAAAAGTAAGAGAGAGAGAGAGAGTCAACGACTTAACACAAAATATGGAATGAACAGATCACATGATCCAATTAAAGAAGAGAAAATACACCTTTACATATGCGCATATGTACGTCCACGAATGAACAAATAGGGTCTAATTAAGAAATAAAAAAACTTATAAATTAATGAACTCAAGAAAATAAATCTTCTTTTGCAAAAGCGCTGCGAAGCATCATAAATCTCCTTCTGTCTGTCGTGCCCATCTGTCTCAGCGGATTGTTTTGATTGACATTGAACGATGCTATTTATTAAACAAACCCCGATGGCAGTATCTGATCTTTCACCATCATTTATTCTTTTCATCAACACATAAACTGCAAAACAAGTTAAATAACACAGATCATGATATATAACATAATGATGGGAAAAGTACAGCAAATTAAAGAAAAATTAAAAACGACAAGGTATATTAAAGAAAATGCTTCCATGAAATATACTTACATAATCTGAGAGACATATAGATTGGTTTAGTAAACAACGGGAGGAGGTGGTGAGCTGTAGATGTAAGGAGGAGGTGGCGATGGAGATGGTGGAGGTGGTGAATTGTAAACATAGGGAGGAGGAGGTGATGGAGATGGAGGAGGTGGTGAGCTATAGACAGTAGGGAGGGGGTGGTGATGGCGATGGCGGAGGTGGTGGTGATGGAGATGGTGGAGGTGGTGACTTGTAAACATAAGGTGGAGGAGGCGATGGAGATGGAGGAGGTGGTGACTTGAGACATAGGGAGGGGTGGTGATGGAGATGGTGGAGGTGGTGACTTGTAGACATAGGAGGAGGTGGCGATGGAGATGGTGGAGGTGGTGACTTGTAGACATACGGTGGAGGAGGTGATGGAGATGGAGAGGTGGTGACTTGTAGACATAGGGAGGAGGTTGGGGATGGAGATGGTGGAGGTGGTGACTTGTAAACATAAAGGTGGAGGAGGTGATGGAGATGGAGGAGGTGGTGACTTGTAGACATAGGGAGGAGGAGGTGATGGAGATGGAGGAGGTGGTGACTTATAGACATATGGAGGAGGAGGTGAGGGAGATGGTGGCGGTGGTGACTTGTAAATATAAGGAGGAAGGAGGGGATGGTGAGGGTGTGGCGGTGATTTATAGATATAAGAGGAGGAGGAGGTGATGGAGATGGAGGAGGTGGTGATTGGTAAACATAAGGAGGAGGAGGTGATGGAGATGGAGGAGGAGGTGACTTGTAGACATATGGTGGGAGGGTGAGGGAGATGGTTGTGGTGGTGACTTGTAGACATAGGGAGGAGGAGGTGATGGAGATGGAGGAGGTGGGGAGTTGTAAACATAAGGAGGAGGAGGGGAATGGAGATGGAGGGTGGTGACTTTATAGACATAGGGAGGAGGAGTGATGGTGGGAGATGGTGGAGGTGGTGACTTGTAGACATAGGGAGGGGGTGGTGATGGAGATGGTGGAGGTGGTGACTTGTAGACATAGGGAGGAGGAGGTGATGGAGATGGAGGAGGAGGTGACTTGTAGACATAGGGAGGAGGAGGTGAGGAGATGGAGGAGGTGGTGACTTATAGACATATGGAGGAGGAGGTGAGGGAGATGGTGGTGGTGGTGACTTGTAAATATAAGGAGGAGGAGGGGATGGTGAGGGTGGTGGCGGTGTTTATAGATATAAGGGAGCGAGGTAATGGAGATGGGAGGTGGCGATTGGTAAACATAAGGAGGAGGAGTGATGGAGATGGAGGAGGAGGTGATTGTAGACATATGGAGGAGGAGGTGAGGGGAGATGGTGGTGGTGGTGACTTGTAGACATAGGGAGGAGGAGGTGATGGAGATGGAGGAGGTGGTGACTTGTAGACATAGGGAGGGGTGGTGATGGTGATGGGGAGGTGGGGATTTGTAAACATTAAGGAGGAGGAGGGATGGTGAGGGTGGTGGCGGTGATTTATAGATATAAGGAGCAGAGGTGATGGAGATGGAGGAGTGGTGATTGGTAAACATAAGGAGGAGGAGGTGATGGAGATGGAGGAGGAGGTGACTTGTAGACATATGGAGGAGGAGGTGAGGGAGATGGTGGTGGTGGGGACTTGTAGACATAGGGAGGAGGAGGTGATGGAGATGGAGGAGGTGGTGACTTGTAGACATAGGGAGGGGTGGTGATGGTGATGGAGGAGGTGGGGATTTGTAAACATAAGGAGGAGGAGGTGATGGAGAGAGTGGAGGAGGTGGTGACTTATAGACATTACGGAGGAGGAGGTGAGGGAGATGGTGGTGGCTGGTGACTTGTAAATAATAAGGAGGGAGGAGGGGATGGTGAGGGTGGTGCGGTGATTTATAGATATAAGGAGGAGGAGGTGATGGAGATGGAGGAGGTGGGGATTGGTAAACATAAGGAGGAGGAGGTGATGGAGATGGAGGAGGAGGTGACTTGTAGACATATGGAGGAGGAGGTGAGGGAGATGGTGGTGGTGGTGACTTATAGACATATGGAGGAGGAGGTGAGGGAGATGGTGGCGGTGGTGACTTGTAAATATAAGGAGGTGGTGGTGAATTGTAATAGTAATGAGGTGGTGGGGGTGACTGATCATAGTCATATGGTGGTGGAGGGGGAGACTTCTTGTGGTGTGAAGGTAGTGGGTAATGGAATTCTGGTGGTGGTGAACTGTAATAGGAAGGAGGTGGTGGAGGAGAGTTGTAAATGTAAGACGGCGGAGGTGGAGATGCATAAATGTAAGGCTCCTCATCGGCTGCTACATTGGTGGCCAATAAGAATAATGCCAATACATAGACAAAGTGAGGCCAAAGATTGGCCATTTTTTAGCAACACTAGAAACTCCCCCAAGTTAGGTGACTTCTATGCCTCCAAGATTTTAGACTACTTGTGAATGAGTACTGAAGAGAGGCTCACAGTTTATATAGCCATCCCCTCAATGAGTAGAGCATTTGTTTAAGAGTATATGAAGCTTCCAACCTCTAACCAATCAATAATTTAGGTTTGAAATTTTCCTTTCTTTTTTTCTAATTAAATATACTACGACATTGTGTTCTGAATCCTCTAGCTTACTTAGTCGCCTGCTTATGCCTTGAAATAGTCCAGCTGAGCATTGCAAGCACCATATATATATATATATATATATATAATATACAGAGAGAGAGAGAGAGAGCGAGAGCGAGAGGAGAGAGAGAGAGAGAGAGGGTTGACTCAAGAAACGTTCGGAAGCTGGCATGGGGCTTGATAGAAGATTTTCCAGAATAACTGGTCAGTAATCACCGTTCTGGATCATCCAATATGCATCAATATTGTTAAATTGAGCCCCAATATGCATCAAGCCTATGTAAGCATCTTTTCCATGTCCAATATTATTGGATTTAAAAGGTATAAAAAGTTTTCAATGGCTTAAGACCATGTTTAATTTGCCAAATATTAATATTTTGATAATGATATAAAGCCAGCTAGTTGACATTAAGCCTATGGACTGACTATTTCAAGATAATTACCAGTTCTATGGTTCACAGCTGTTCACTGCCGACAAAGCTGGTTAGCTAGGTTTGATGATTTTGTATTAATTATTAGGAGTTCCAGGTCAAAAAACCAATTTGTGGAGAGGATAACCGCGTGATGAGGTATGAAACTTTGAAATCTATGCCAAATAGTCATTCATACGACTCGTTTTCAATTAGATTTAGTAAAATGTTCCTCTGCGTTCTCACTATCTAATCCAAGTCGTTGCAACACATGATTTTGATACCCGTATCCCTTAATTTCTTAATATGTTATTAAGAATGTGTTTGGCCCCACGATTTGATAGGCCAAACGCGTGTTTTTAAACAAAATTGCTATAAGCGTTCTATTTGAGAGCGCGTTTGGAAAAAAAAAAAAATGACGGCAAGTTGTGTGTTTCTAAAAGTGTGCTCACCTAAAGATTTTACCAAATGGTTTGAAAATTCTAAACCAAACTGACACTAAGGTTATGTTCGGTACATGAAATGACTATTCTTTGGAATAGCATTTATTAGGAATAGAAGTTGAATGAATTAACCTTAGAATAGCTATCCCGATTGACTATTCTAAGGCCAATCCATTCTACTTCTTCTATTCTTTATAAAAGCTATTCAAAGGAATAGGACCAAATAGAAACTAAGAAAAACAAATGGGTCATGGGAATTAGGGTTATATTACTTGCCTATAACATAAGGATATTTTCATGTGGAAGTCGGCCTGGTTTATCCTTTTCAAATGGCGCTAAAGCTGATCGTCCCACTCCCAGCACATGGCCATGATGCTAGCATATGTTACGAATTGATTACATTTATCAGCACCATCGGGAGTGAAATGGTCAATCTGCAATTATTAAGGGGCTGCATAAGACTTTTTCTTATAAAGGAGAGTCAAAAGGCTTCAGAAGGAGATTTCTTCCTCGTTCTTTGCATCTCTTCTCTTGGTATATTCTCCAAATAATTGCTTTATTTTGTCCATATGTTCAAACGTGGGATTTCTTTTTATTTTTTTTAAAGGAACTGTAGATCGAATATTGAAAGTTGAAACTGTAGAGGACCTAGTCAATCGATAAGCATCTTTCTGTAAATTATGAAAATTGCCTAAAAGTCCCATAAAAATGAAACGTCATTAACCCCTCTAAAATTTCCTTTTTATTTATCAACAACTTATAACAAAAGGCACCAGCTGATATATAGACTTTCTTTTAAAAAAAAAAAAAAAAAAAATTATTTAGACTTTTTAAACCTAAACCCAAGCTACTTCCCCCGTACCCACAAATTCTATCTAAAAAAAAAAAATCTATATTGTGGTTTGGCCCTCCAAAAAGAATTATATAGAATGAGCCTCTCGCCACATGACTCTTGAAATGAAGTAGTTTAAAAATAAAAAAATAAATTGTAAGTACATTAAACAATAAAAAGAATTACAATAGACGATAACAATAAAGGGCCGGGCAATCTAATAGTAAGCCCAAACAAACAAAGTAAACAAAAATTAAAGGGAAATACATCAAATGAATAATGCGGTCCTATAATTATTTGGTACAACCAAGAAAACAGGCTACCACTTAAGGTGTGACAATTAGCCTCTCACCACATAATTCTCATAATGTGACACGTTCTTACACTTTTTCACCTACCCGCCCCAAAAGATACAGATTAGAAGACTAAAGCTGAAACGACTTGATATTTGGAAAATCCTCTTCCTTTTGTTATTCTAATCTTCTTATTCTTCTTTTTATTCCTCGTCTTTTACTTCTTCCTCTCCTTCTCTTTTTGTTCCAAGATCATTGTGTTATATTATTTTCACTGGGTTATAGAAAGAATTAGCTACTTCAGCTGTTAGCCTGTAATTGTTATGCTCCCCACGCAGGCTATGATCACTTCGGCATACAGAGCAAAACCTGATAAATTGCTAGGTTGCTTTGTTTTATTGTTTAGATGGGGCAAAGGATTAGGTGAAAACAAATGCCAAGTAACGTTCATAATTTTTTTTTTTTTTTTTCTGAGCAACATCATGATTTTTTTTCTAAGCACATTATGTTGATTGTTAATTCAATGGCTTTATTGTTTTTCTTTTTCTTTTTATGATTACTTCTTCAGTTATTTGTCAAAGAATAAATTCTAACATCTAAAGTAAATTTGTAATTTTTTTTTTTTTCGTTTAACTTATGCGCAGATGCAACTTCCAAGAAGAATAGGATATATTAGTTTGCATTAGGTAAAATAATTTACTGACAACAAAAATAATATAATATTATTTTATTAGTTTGGACCCCCAAAAGAAAAATTGTGGCTCTGCCACTGTCAATAGTTCACCTCATGAGGTCAAGGAATTATTTCTCTTAGCCTCTAAATTACACATTCTCAGGCAGGACATTGTAGCATTAACTTGCTTTCCTATAATACAGAAAAATATAAAAAATAAAATCTGCCTGACTTTGTTGACTTGTCCAAGAATAACTGCTTGTAATTTCATTTTGCACCATACTAACATGAGAGGAACCATTTTTTAACTTAAGAACTTGTTGCAAGAAGGGTGCCCTCCCTTCCTTTGCCCTGTCTAACAGAGGTATGGCTAAAAACCTAAAACAATAAAACCGTACATGATAAAAGCAAATGAAACAACACTAGTGGATCAAACACTGAGCTTCGGGCGGAAATCAGAGCTAATCAATGGTGTGATGAACTCATCCAAACAAGCCATTCGGATGCGTTCAGGAGTTGCTGGATTATCCAGAGCAAACCAGTCATTACAACCCACTTCTGCTCTTGCAGCTATAATGGCATCTTTGATGGCAAAAAAGACAGCAGAGGCTAGAAAAAAAGGAGGCTCACCAACAGCTTTAGATGAATGGATAGCCTTCACATTTGGATGACCCTGTCAATTGGCAAAGAAACACATAAGCCAGAGAAGTAAAAACATAGATTTATTGAGTATCTACAGCTTACTCTTGAAATGCACGGTAAGCCAATAAGTTAATTTTGAAATAAAAAGTTCAAATCAAAAAATTGCAGCTCTTTTAGAAACCCCATGACAAATTTCTATAGTCGATTTAGGGTACTTGCATAATTAACCCAATGTTTTATAATCTGCCAAGGAGTGTTTTCTTGAGTTTCCAACCAGTTTACTATGTATTTATTCGGTTTTTTCCATTTTGGTCAAAATAAATGTTCTAGTTGGTTCATATAGCTAAATTACACAAGATTGACATTAAAGTTGATTAACAGGAACTTGAGTGCTCCAATTTATTGAAACTTATTTTTCTCACTTCCGCTCTTCTTCTTCTTCTTTCTATGACTATCATTGCTCTATTTGTTTTAAAAGATTCAACACAATCGAGAATCAAAACAACATCACAAAATCATAGTAAATACATGTTTGTTCCTATCCATCCCTACAGTGAGACAATTAATTGCATGCTTACATTATGGCCTCAAAGCATCTCATCTTCTTTCTCTATAATGGGAGCCCTTAAGTACAATACATATTTGTGTCTTACTTTAGTTGACAATATTATTTCTAAGGCTCTGTTTGTTTGGACGTAAAATGATTTCCGTCAAAAAATGATTTTAAAGAAATCATTTTTCAGTAAAATATTTTCCGCCGAAAATATTTTCCGGTGTTAGGTGTGTACAAAAAATCACAGACGAGTCCCAGAAATGTCCTAACTAGGTCCCGGCGATGTCCCGAGCGGGTCCCGATTGGGTCCTAGCGATGTCCCGGCCGGGTCCCATCGATGTTCCGGCCAAGTCTCATTAATGTTCCGGTCAGGTCTCAGCGATATCCCTACGAGATCCTGATCGGGTTCCAGCAGGGTCTGGTAGTGTTTTGGTTGTGATCCAGCAATTTGAGAATGAGAAGCTCAAACTCAGAAAATTGTTACTATTTTAGAAAGGTGAAATCATTTTACGAAAATTAAAAAAGATTTTTTGGTAAAACTGAAAATAGTTTCCACCCAACCAAAGACCGAAAAACACGAAATCATTTTACGCCGAAACAAAAGGAGGCTAATTATATTTTTCATTTTCAACCTAATCACCAGGTTCGCATAGATTCTTTATGATAATAGAGATGATTCCATATCAAAACAACCAATCAGAATATGAAGGTATATTTTCAGTTATTTGGAACATCAGGATGCAAACCCAGCCCCTCCCCACTCCTGCACTTTCTTCACAAAGGTAATGGGGAAGCAATTAATTGAGTGTACCTTCAGAAGTGCCACATTGAACTTGAAGGGGACATCATTCATAGAAGGAATTTTGTAACTTCCAGGCCCACATGTGTAAAGGCAGCCAGGTGGGATCCACTTATGAGCTGCATCTCCCCACTTTAGTTCTTCTAGGGCTACCCAACCTACACCTTGTATAAAGGCTCCTTCAATCTGTAAGAAAATCAAAGCATGCACCAAATCATGAGAAGATAAAATGCATTATTTTGGTTTCACGTGCACAAGCTCCAAGCAAAGACAGGTTCAAAATGTAATTAACGATCACTACAAAGGTCCATGAAACCAAACAGAACATATACTCTACACTTATATCAGCTACTATGAAATAAATGACACTGGTTCAAACATACGTTTCCAAAGTTCATCAATATTAGGCAGGACTGGCATTCACAGGAAGTCCAGAACAACAGAATTCAGTACTTGGTTCATGATTTTAAACTGCTGAAACATTACGAGGCTGAGGAACCAATAGAGACAGGATTTTTTCAAACCATATAAACATCAGATAAGTAAATAACATAAAACTGTATAGCTCTTTGATAATCCAATTAACAGGTTATTCTTTCAGTCACATTATCAGTTCATTACATAATATCGAAAGCAACTAGAAGTACAGATTAGTATTGAGTTTGCAGAGGCAATCACATCCTACTTAAATTAATCTGCAAATGTAAACCGCAGTATGAACTTTGTCTAGGATGGTGAGAACAAAGCAGCAAAGTCATTATTGTACAGTTTACGCCATAAAAAGCGATGTTGATAACCTTCGCAACTAAAACATCTCAACCTCAGGAATGGAAACTATTGTGCAAAAGTTCAAAATACCCAAATTTCCTTGTAAATCAGAATATTCTCTTCAAGGCCCAAGTGAAATTTAGGGAAACTGAAACTGCAACACTCTTAGCTGTGTCGGATTGGAAATGTCTACAGAAGAGCATCCAATAAAATCGAATGTGGAATGCAGGCATATGCAGCCCATATCTGAGTCAAAATTCAAATGCTCATCTTCAACAGATTGTGAAACATCACTAAACCACAAAGTGGGTTATTCCCATTTAACTCTTTGTAACTGACAACAAAATACTTTGAGAGCAATTATTGTGGAATCTATTTGTATAAAACCCAATCAACACAAGATGACTTCAATAGGTGGTAAATTAATTCCTAGTAACTGCTAAACAATTATATCCATCACTTTGAATTTCTAAAATGACCTCCTTAACAAAATTTTATCAGTGCAGAAATTGAAGTTATGCACCATCTATGAAGCCACTAAAATGTTAATTTTTTTTTTATAAGTAATCAAGATATCATTAAAAGCGTAAGGCGCTCTTAGGTACACATGAAGTATACATGAAAAAACACTTAACAGAAGGAGAAAAGAGAGCAAGGAAATCATGGTAACTAACCACCAAGGGATAAACAAAAGCTGCTGTCGAAAGATACTAAGTATGGAAAAATAACGACTTAAACTCCTCCAAAGTCCTCTCACGGTCTTGAAAACGTTAATGAAACCATCAAAATAAATAAGGCAAACTATAAACACTTTCTCCACCAATACTATTTTATTTCTTTACGCTATCTATAATCTTCCCATCTTTTCTCATGAATCCTCTCCCATATTCCATAATGTCTCGAATTTCAGATGCAACAAGAGAGGAGTTGTCATATATACCTCTGTTATGTTGAAACTACGAATCCATATTGAAAATGGTCTGCATTTCTGCACTGTCATACAACTAATGATAGCGCTAGTATTGCTCTCTCTTACCAAACAATATTAGGGGCTTTTGAAAAGCTTAAGAAGGGCTAGCCCAACATGCTCTCAGCTGGCAACCATTGAAGAACATCTTCAGTCCCCATTACAAACTTATGCCTCTGTCTGCTGTTTTATAGATGACTACAGAAGATATGTACAAATTTTGCTGGCCCAAATCACTAAACCGCCAATCCACAAGACATTTTAACAAAATAATTCTTCAAGTATCCATTGTTTGAATGATAATCATTTCATGACTTAGAGCTGTTCGAACGGGCCTGTACTACCAGTTGAACGAGTGTGGCAGCAGCAAATTTAGGGTTTCTTTTACAATTTTAAGCCGGTTTAGGGTGTTTTAAGGGTTATTTTCGTCTTCCTAAGTTATCACTAGGGTTTCATTTTGTGCTTGTAGCTTATAAAAAGCATGCTTTGGGCTAGCTTTTAATAATCTTTTCTCATTCAATAAACTTTATCAAGAGAGTTTCTCTATATTTCCTAGTGGATTCTAGAACTTTTGCTGGTGGATTCCAGAACCCTTGGAGTTAACATGTTTAACTTTGGAGCCCACACCATCCCACTGGGTCAATTGGTATCAGAGCGAGAATTTTCCTGGCTATATGTCTAATTACGGAGTCGAAGATTTGCCATCATCGTTGCTCATGGGAATGAAGCCATATGGGCAGCAATTGAGGAACAAGGGCGGTAGATAGTGGAGATCCGTGATATGCTTGTCGGATTGGGACTCAACACCAACCGAAATCAAGACACCAATGTTCAATGCGCCAATGCATGTTTTATTTATCGCCTCATTAAGGAAAGTGATTATGTTTCATTTTCAACTCATGAAAAACTTGTTTTCTAGATATTTAACAAATAATATCATGTGCTATAAACAATGTACAATGAAACTCTTTTCTTTTTCAAGAATAGGAAAAAGTATCTTATTCATGAGAACAAGCATAAGCATCACTGCTTATTTTTTCCAAGGTTTTATGACGAATGACAATCCCTTTCCTCTTTTTCTTCGTTAATTCTAATAGGCAAAAGAACCTCTAGAAATTGCATCCACCACTTATATCCTGCACAGTGAAGAGTATGCATTATTGAATTACTTTATAGGACAATCTTTGAAATGTGTCTCACTTCCTACGAAAGTGATGCAACGCGGTGTAGGGGTTCGCAAATTTAACAATCACACAACGTACAACTCTTCCACAAACCAAGAAGAATCAAGGGCTTATAGGAAAACTAAAGAAAAACACTCCCCGAAGTATTCTTATTGATGGAAAACTGATAAAACAACATATTGGGTGACAAGGCCATCCTTATTGAGCTTAAATAGAAAATAGGGTCGTAGCCCTACGAAAACAAAAGACCTATCGAGCTATAACCTCGGTCAATTGAACCGCTTTTTATTTAAAAAAAAAAAAAAAAAAACCTAATTTTTAAAGCGAAAACAACCCTAAAAACCCTAATGAGCCATCTTCGGTTGCCTTGGGTTTTCGTAGCTGATGCATCACCTCGATTGATCTAGGTTCGACCGAGACATCCACCGAGCCTCCCGAATCAGATTGTTGAACTTCTATTTATTGTCTGTTTTGACCTAGTAAATGTTGGAATTGAAAGATCTTCATGAAATATGACTTTGTAGCTCTTTGAATAAGCTTTCCAACGCCACCAAGATTGTCTTCATTTGATATTGTAATCTCATGATATGGCCTTTTGAGTAAAAACTGGTCACCTCGTAAATTGGCATGCATTATTGTCCCCGGGTTGGAGAGAAATCGTCCTTTAATTCAAGGTAACCTTGCCTCGATCTTTCGAATGCCCAACTAACCACAACACGACTCTAAATAGCAGCTCTGAAATTCTTCACACCAACTTGAGATAATTTATTCTTCACACATTCTTTACTTATTTGCTCCAACTCACTCTCCATAAAATTTTCCCAAAAAGGATCAACTCTTTATTTTCCACTAAAAATCAAATTTTCCTCCAACATCATTTGACCAAGAAAACTTGATAAAAAAATTGTCAACCCCAAGAAAAATAACAAAATTAATTTCCTCAAGACCCAACTGAGATACTTCACTCTTTGGACTTTCATCAAACACATGGTATGCATCCCAATTTTGGTCAACTTCTCAGTCATATAACAAAGAACTTACCTCCACATCATTGACATCGGTATCATAAACTGGTGAAAAATTCCAATCCACGAAACATTGAAAAGGGTCTTCAACTTCTACCTCATGTTGGAATTCTTCATCAACAAATTCATTTTCTTCCTCCACATGAGATGGAATGGGTAGATGGGTTTGAGGTTTGCTAACAACAGCCAAGGCAACGGACAATTGATCTAGCGCATCAAGCCTTACCTCCCTTTTTGTTGAAATTGCGCCTACTCAAACGCTAAACTCATCATCCTCCTCCATGAAACACAGATTTAGTTGATAGCGATGCCAGTTTGCACCACCCATGGCGGCAAATTGTTCGATTAGTGCCTCAATTTGTGCACCAATTTGATCTCCAAACCACTCAAACTGATCACCAAACCCAACAAGCCACTCATCCAAGTGTAGCAAACGTGGCGTTCATCACGTGTTGTCTCCTCGCACTCATACACTTCACCAAAGCTTGCATATCTGTTTCCTCCTCCACGTGGTCCTCCCCGTGCCATGGTAGGAAAGAAAACCTAGGCTCTGATACCAACTAATGCAGCATACCCTGGCTCTAATACCAACTGATGCAGCATGGTGTAGTGGTTCACAGATTTAACAATCACACAACATGGAACTCTTCCACAAACCAGGAAGAATCGAGGATTTGTAGGAAAACTAAAGAAAAAAACTCTCCTTAGAGTATTCTTATGGATAGAAAACAGATAAAACTTATTAGGCAGTCAGGTCGTCCCTATTGAGCTTAAATAGAGGGTACCATCAATTATGGTGGTGGTTCAATGGCCTCAAGGTAATTTCCATTTGGTTGGGCAAGTACTAGGGTAAGGGTTCGACTCCCGCAATGCGAATCTCCAATCCTAATTAGTATTAGCCACCTTGAGTTCCATTGATGTCCTGATGGAACTGAATTAAGCTATGGCTCAATCGGACTTAAGAGAGCACCTATGATTTTTACCATCTAGGCCCCTCATGTGCGGTTTTCAGCAAGCAAGTGCTACCATAGTCACGCCCAGGTAGTGTAGCCACTCTGGTCTCCCTCTCTTGCTTTTTTGAATAGAAAACGGGGTCGTAGCCCAATGAAAACAAAAGACTAAATTATTCTGATGCAACTCAGTCGATCAAGCATCGACCAAGTGCCTCGGGTTTTTGTATGGAGTTTATGCATCACCTCGGTCAATCTAGGTTTGACCAAAACATCTACTTCCCGAACCCCATTGTTGAATTTCTATTGATGGTCCGTTTTGACCTAGTAAATGTTAGAATTGGAAAATTTTCATGAAAGATGACTTTGTAATCCTTTGAATAAGCTATCCAACGCCCAAGATTGTCTTCATCCGATATTGTAATCACAAGATATGGCCTTTTTAGTAAAACTGGAATGCATCATAAAGCCATCCCCCATTGCAAAAACAGATCCCCAGTGTCATTTTAACTATCTGATTCTAAAATCAGTTTACGAAAAAGAAAAGACAAAAAGATAAGATAATGTGATTCACAAATGTACTAATCCAAAATTAAAAGAAAATAATAATAGCAATAAATTTAAAAAGGAAAAAAAAAGGCGCTAAAATTGGCAGATCCTGCATAAAGGTGTCATAATAACTTAACACCTTAGAATAAATATTATGACACCTTGAAGGAAGAAAATGAAAAGGGAAATCAAAACTTTAAAGAGAGAGAGAGAGAGAAGAAAAAGAAGAGTCAAAAGAAAAGAACCTGTCCAACATCAATTGCTGGATTGAGAGAATATCCAAGATCCAAGAAAATGTTTGCTGCCCTTGTATGAAAATCTCCAGTCAATGTGTCAATTTCAACCTCTGCAAACGCGGCACCATAGGTGTAGTACTTGAATGGGATTCCTTGACCAGTCTCCCAATCAAAACCAATATCAGGTGTAATATAGAATCCATGTGCTGAAAGATCTATTCGCTCCATATAGCATGCATTTGCCAGCTGGTAATAATTGAAAACAGTGAAGTTCTCATCATTAGAAAATTTCCCACGAAAAGAAAGGAGCCCAATATAAAACCTTACTTGTAGTTAACAGTTAAAGATAAAGAGAAGCTATACAACATAGAAGCTTCTCGGTAATAGAAGCTATGCAAAATTATGAAAATGAAGGTACCTCAGCAAACGAGCTGAAATTATTTTGTGAAGCAATGGGCTCCATACGTGCCTTTATTTGCTCACATGCATCCAAAACTGCAGCTCCATACATATCAGAACTTGCAGAAGCAGCTGTCGGTGATGAATTAGGAACCTGACTCGGTACCACCATGAAAATAACATGAAAATATGATTGTTTCTGTATACAATATATGCATTTATGCATGCATGTAGACATTTATGCATGAAGAATAAGAGAATTCAAGACTATATTTAATTCAAAAGCAATCCATGATCTATTTCCAGTTCACATGCAGAATCTTGTAAGAATTAATTCCTTCCACTTAAATAATATTATTAAAGCATTCTAATGGAGACTGGTGACAGAAAACATTTCTTGTCACACAACTGCCAATACAGAGAGCTTCAGAATCTATTCGAAAGCACAAACACATTTTTCTTTTGAATTGTTCTGAAAAACAGAAGCAAGTGGAAGGAGCATCCTCTCTTAAAATGGTTTGCAATTTGAAATTTTACAAAACTTGCTAATGGTGCAGCTCTCTATGTCAGATAGGCATATGGAATTCCCATATGTTTGATTCCATCATCATCTCACATAAGTCAAGGCTTTCTAGAAGTATAAGGAAAAGTATTATACATCCATGTAATTGTATTCAACATTTCTAATACTTAGCTAACAGGAGCAGCTATGCAATGCCCCGCCAGTAATACCAAGGAGGTTTTTCCACCAAATGTGGTCTACAGTAAATTACTTTACAAGAAACAGGATGTAAAACTTTCAACAAAAACTGCCCTGATTACCTTGTCAGTACTTGTCTCCGATATAAAGACAGAACTGAGAGGGATATTGAAGGCAGAAGCAGCAATCTGAGCAACTTTTGTATGTAAACCTTGCCCCATTTCAACACCTCCATGTGTAACTAAAACAGTTCCATCAGTATAAACATGAACAAGAGCACCGGCCTACAGTCATTAGGAAGACTTGCACAATCAGGATTCTGTTAACATGATTCCGTAATAAACATAGAATGCAAGTCATATCCCAAAATAATAAACACAAAACAAATTCCACTGGTAATGAAATGGTTGAAACATCTGTAAATATTCAGAACAGATCAATGTGCGTTCTAGGAAAATTTAGACTTGAAGAAGATGATGAGAATGAATTGAATGCATCACGTAAAGCAATTTAAAGATGCATTTTGCATCCAAGGACACATCAGAATTTGGAATGATGAAACAAACTGTATCAAAATCTGAAATGACAAAACAGACTGTAGTAACAGTTCAAGAGTGAGCATAGACAAAATACCGTGCAGAATATGCAGCATACGTCAATCATACACCTTGGTTCCATGTTTCAAAACCGTGCTCTTAAATGTGCAAATGTACTACTGAGGTTTCAAGAAAGATAAATGTGCAAAATTGTGCTCTTAAATCACACAGCTATATGTATCCATAGGTTTTCATACATTTTAAAGTAACACAAGAATTTCCTAGTACCAAGAATAAAAGAAAAATTTAAGAATTTAAATAGCAATTTAAGGAATCAAAAGAAGAATGGTAAAGACAAACAACAAAAAGAAAAAAATCAGGCATCAGACAAAATTTTACCCCAAAGATCTCTTTCCAATGGATAGATTCAAAGGGAAGAAGGAAAATATAAAAGCAAAATTTTGTAGCAGTCGCTCCTCATCTCCCAGTTCATATTGGCATAGGTTACATGAAGCAAGAAATTACAAATACGGGTACTTTACCTAGATCCATCCCTGACAGCCACGCCCCTGCTCTCATGCAGCAGGAGTGTATCCTCTCAAGTAACAATACTTCTTTCAGAGCACACAACCAAACTGATCCACAAAGATGCCAGTAATTCCGTATAGAGCCACTTTATATGATTAAAAATAAAACACCAACCATGATTCTAGAACTAATAACTAATATTGTTTCACATGTTACCTGGTTCATAAACTTAGCCGTAAAGGATATGCCAAATTTGGTCGGAACCATAGAGATTCCACGCTTCCTCCACCGGTTGTTAACATTGAACTGGTTAACTTCATTACGGGCATTCAAAAAGTCACAAGATAACTTCAGCTCATTCCAGAGCTGGGTCAAGTTACAGTGTTGAAGTTGTTGGCCATAGTGCAATATTGAACCTTCACCTTGAAAATTAATTTCCTAATAAGAAACATAAATGATAAATTCAATAGGAAAAACAATGAGGGCAGTGATTAAAAACTGCAGCCATATCAAAAGAAGGACAAACAATGCAGACTATATAACTTACCCTTATCTCTTCCGGGCTTTTCTTGAGTTCTACTGCAATTCTTTGAATCCAATTTTCAGCAATAAGCATGCCTTGAGGACCACCAAATCCTCGAAAGGCAGTGTTAGTTGGGATATTAGTGAAGCAAACCCTTCCATGAATCCTCACATTAGGTATCTCATAGACATTATCGGAGTGAAACATAGCACGCTCAAGGATGGCAAGAGAAAGGTCTAGTGAATTTCCAGCATTATTGTAGATTTCAAGATCCAGTGCAACCACTTTCCCCTCATTTGTGAACCCGACCTAAGTCATGTCATTTCATCATTATTTTGTTCCATCACATTAACTTTCAATAAAAAGTGGAGAAATAGGTCAGGAATATTCTGCCTTGGAATTTGTTTTCCATTGACCAACATTTTTCAGCCGCAACTAACACCAAAGATTTATTTTTTGATAAGTAATTCATATCATTCATAAGCGCAGAGGGGCGCAACCCTAATACACAGGATTATGGAAAACATTTTCCGCAAAACATTTTATGCCAAAACAAACAGAGCCTAAGGTTTACTTTAAGCTGAGTACATTACCTTTAATGACAAGATTTAAAACACACACACACACACACAAAAAAAAAGAATTAGAGCAGCAGCAGTTTATAGATAAATTCAACATGTGCACAAGCTATAGTGTTTCTTGACATTCCTCTTCTCCTCCATTTCCTTATGCTAAATATTTAAAAAAAAAATTAAATTAAAAAATAAAATAAAATAAAATAAAAAAGAAGCCTTACGTACAACCACCAACACCCTCTTACATATTTTCACTTTAAACAGAAGCAAGACTTAAACCATGTTAAAGAATTTTGGTCACAGTTTAATAAAAACCATGTCGTAGGATAGATGCTAAAATTAATATGTGCTGCAGTTACGTTTTTTCCACTTCGAACAGAAGCAAGAGTAAAACCAGATTTGAAAGATTTTGGTTACATCTGGTAAAAAACCATATGATAAGATGTCATCAGGCCTGTATATACTAAAAGCCAACATCTTAACATACAGGGCTGAACGAAAACTCTTCTTTATCGGTTTATCCTTCTTTCATGTTTGTCAAAGAAATTCAAAAACTAAAACTAAACTGAATCCTTTAGCACATATCTATGTTCAGCATTCATCTTAAACATTATCAAGTGGTTTTGTAGATATAGAACTAATTGTTGAACTTAAGTATACTGATTCAACAGCATAATCAAATTAGAGTAAGGAATACAATACCTTATACTTGCCAAGAAAGCTATGCCGCTGCCCAGTTATCATCATGTCTATATCCCTGTCTAACGTCAATTTCACTGGTCGATTCAACAGATACGATGGTACAGAAGCCGCAGCAGCAATGAAAGCTGATCTTGTCTCCTTCCCACCAAATCCACCACCAATTCGCTTGGTTTTACAAACCACTTTTGACATTGGAAGACCAAGAACATGAGCAATGTACTTCTGGTGCTTCTGAGGGGCCTGCACAAAGTGTTGTACTGAGATCTTAAAATAGAAAAATGTTAAGCAATAAAAGAACCATCTTTGAGACATACGAGTTGCAATTGGCAACTAATAAGCTTCTAGGCAGTGAAATTTGCAACTTTTCGCAGCAACATTGCTAATACATAAGAAATATGTGCAGACCAGGGACAAGACGTACCATAAATTTATACAGTGAGTACAAAGGTTTTTATAAGAAGCAGCCTTTAGAAAGCTTTACAAACGGCACTTAGCAAAAAAAAAAAGCTTTACAAAAGGTAGTAATCATTATTATCAGAGAGGTCACTTCTGTGGCTTTGAACCAACACATGCCGACAAACAGGAGTGCAAGAATTGCTAACAAAGACAGTACAATCTGAAAATTAACCACAAGAGATGCATTTACTTTAAAACAATAACTAGGAACACTAAACAGCTGGGCACCTGGGAAAACTATGGCAGACATCAAATGGATATATACAGAAAGAAGAATAGGAACATCGAAGCCCATCACTTTGATCAGGTAAAAGTCACACCAAATCTTGATTCTATAAATGAATTGCTAGGAAAATTTCATCATGCCAATTAGTCTAACTAAAGAATAAGAATGATGTAAAGCCAATGTTGAACTTCTTATTTATTATGTCAACATCCTGCATTCCCACACAAATATTCTGCCGATACAAAATCCCTGAATTTCAGAATAACAATATATACTCATATAGTGGAATATATCCAGAAATTTGTAGTAAAGAGCTAAATACTGCAAAAAACGGCTGAATTCATATTCTATTTCTTCAGATATCTTATTAAATCTGAATTGGTTCAGAGAAACCCATGGATTGGATAAGTTTATGAAATAGAAGTGACAAGCTAACTTACTTGGGTGGATGAGATCATATGAACTTCGTTGCCACCATCCGTTGTCCATATCAAGCTGCTATTTGGCTCCAAGTAAAAATGTTCCTGACCTCCCACTTGAACCTCCCCCTCCATGATCCTGTGACACTGAGCGGATTTAAAACAAAGATCCACATTCCCTTTTCTCAAATGTCTCTCTGTATTAGGATGGAAACTTTTAGCATTAATGGCATCCTCTATTGATAAGATGGCTGGGAGCTCTTCATACTCAATATGAACTTTTCTTGCCGCTAGTTTTGCGTTTTCATGTGTATCAGCAACAACAACTCCTATAGCCTGCATACATATTCATACATAGTTCCAAGGATTAAAAAGGAAATAGCATAAGGGAGATCAAAAACATCCCATTGAAAAAGAAGAGTGCACCCAAATGAATGAACATTAAAGTAGATTATAAAATTTATTAAGGAAGCTTCATACATGACCCACACAAGTGACAAATTCTGTAGCAAATAGTTCCTCATCATAGATAACTGGTCCAATATCATTATCACCAGGCACATCTTTAGCTAGAAATATGCCTGCAAAACCAGGTGAAGCCATGGCTCCTGAGTCGTCTATTGAAACAATACGAGCATGAGGTTTTCTGCTCAATACTAAGGCAGCATGCAAACCATTAGGCGGTAACGGTGTATCATCAGTGTATTCTGCCTCTCCTGTAACCTAGAAAAAGTAATTATATCAACAAAAATATCATGATGATACTCTTTATCGACTAAGAATACGTATATAATAGATAATAAATAACAACTCAAGCATTTTTACATGATTTAAGATAAAGGCAAACCCAAATTTAAGCCAATCAACAAATGAGAAGATAATCTCCTCATACTCTGCAAATGTGAAAAAATTTCCTACATGTGACAAGTATGAAGAGAAGCAGAGTACAAGTTATGCAAGCCTCATACCTGCAAATTTTTATTATAAAATACAGAGAGAAATGCATGTCAACATTTGATAGATCAACAAGGACACAACACCATCAAAACTATAATTTTTCCCATGTACATACCTGAAGTCTTGATGATAGGTGAACCTCAGGAGAACCCACAGCAGTCCCATGTTTTCTAACTTCATAGTCCTGACTTCCTATAACAGGTGGGCGGTGGAATGATTGTATAGCAGATAGATGTGATAATTGTACATTCTCAATGGATTTCTTCCCATCTATTTGATGAGAAACCCATAGAAAAAATTTGAAGAAGAAACTAAGTGTTAAAGATTTCCGAAATTCCACCATCCCACCAGGAGCATCTTCCTTTAGAAAGATATCCTTTTGCAGGATGTTCAAAGCACCCTTCAACAGCTCCTGGTTCCAATACTTCCCAATGAGAAACTCTTTTGTTTTCACAGCAGAAAGGGAGAGTGGAGCTACACCACCATAATCAATGCTAGCATCTGAAACAACCCAGTTTTCACATTTTTCCGCAAGATAAACACGCATCCCAGCATTTACAATTGCAATATCATCATCTCGACGGTGAGCCTGTTTAAATTCTTTCACATACTCAAAGGGCCTAGTCCATGGTAAGAATACAGAAAGTAAGATTTCATCACTTGCCATATCCACCTTGCGATAACCCAGGAAGAAATTTTCAGCCAGGGTCATTCTAATGTTTCCTTTGCAATCAATGATTCGAAACTTTGCACCAGCAGCCATCCAAAGAGGATTCAAATCAGATATTGGACTGGCTGTACATATATTCCCACCAACAGATGCAACATTTTTTATCTGTGTTCCAGCAAACCATTTCAACTGTTCAATGAAGGCCTTACAGGAAGAGGTTTCATGAGCATCACGCTCTTTTACAACCTTTCTGAAAACATTCAAGAGTTCAGAGAGCCTTACTGCAGAGCCTATCTCTATGCCATCATCCTTAACACTCAATACATTAAGTTCTGGCACATGCATAATAGAGATCAAAACCTGATATTGCATTCTCTTCAACCTCATTTCAATTCCTACTTCAGTATTACCTACCAATAACTTTGCATCTCGATATTTTGCTTTTAACTCTAGCACATGTTGAAGTCTTAAGGGTCGATACCACTTAAGCCCACCAAAACCACTCAAATTCAAACAAGTTGATTTCCTCAATAATAGCTCAGGGGGAAAGATAAGCTCTTTTTCTGTATATCTGCTTCCATCTGTCTCACTGTAAGAGACAGGTTCATACCTATCACTACAAGGCATACTTTTTTTGGCAGAGTCTGTACCACTTGGAGATTTTGATCCACATGAACATGGCTTACCTGTAGAAGGACAAATAGAATCACCTTCTTGAAGGTTTAGTGAAGAGATATCAGAGTATAGAACATCGTTTGTTTTGGCAAAGACTCGAAATGCATCAACAATTGGTCTGTATCCTGTGCATCGACACAAATTTCCAGCAAGGCATTCTTCAATCTGCTCCTCACTAGGTGGTGTTTGACATGACCTTAGTAATGCATACATGGACATGATAAAACCAGGAGTACAAAATCCACATTGTGAGCCATGAGATTGTGCCAATGATTCCTGCAGAACATTGTGGACAAACAAAAAATGGTTGATGACCTCAGTAAAGTCAAACTCAACACCAAATAAAATAACTGCAATAAGCTAGATTCAAAATAAACGTAACTCTACAACTGTACTTTCAAGAGCAGAGCAAATTGATCACCTAAAATAGTAGCTACTAGGGATTCTTTTCTGAATCTAGCTACTAGGTTTACAAGATATGAACCAACTTTATCTAGAAAAGAATAATTTTCCAATGCTTTGAAGAAATTGGTTTTACAATTATATCAAGATGAATTGTTAAATTTATTAATACATCTTTATCTGCACTACATTCCTTTGTGATACAAATCATGCACATACATATTGCACATATTCAGATTAATTCCACAATAACAGGAAAAAAGAATGTGATAATTTTTCACATTATCTTACCTGTTAGGGAACATAAAGAAAACGCCCGGCGGGAGGGGGGGGGGGGGGGGATGTTCTGGACCAGATCTAAACTATACTCCACAAATACTGTAAAATTCCAATAATGGAAATAGATTTCTAAAAGGGGCTTTATATAGGTATTTTGAATTATTAATGACAAACTTTTGTTATTACTAACTGAGCATATTTAATAACATAATAACAACAATAATAAAATTCAACAGAAGTAGATAAAATCATGAAAAGCAGAAAATATTACTTGAATTGGGTGCAAGCCACGTTTGTGGGTCCCTACTCCCTCCACTGTAATTACATGCATCCCTTCTACAGAATAAAGAGGAGCCAAGCATGCATTTACAGCATAGTGCCTGAAAGAGGGCTATCAGAGATTTTCAATTTCTAACATACTATGGGACACCCCTCACAGGAAGGAGACATGAGAGGCACACATGCAGACAGAGAGAGCAAGAGAGAGATAGAGAGAGACTCACACGCATTTCCTCAAAATTTTATCATAATGAGAAACCATAACAGTACAGGCTCCACAACCGCCTTCCCCACAGCCAAGCTTTGTCCCCGTCAGACCAGTATCTTTATTGCCAAAATGGAAAAAGGTGTTTTATAATGAGATTTTTCCCCATAGAGGACTACATACACTGACACTAAGAGGAAGTAGATAATAAACATTTGGGACAAATGATCAAACCTGAGCTCAAACTGTTACTATAATAAAACAAAGAAAAAGCAATGAAGATGAAGACATTTTAGTCAATAACAAAACAATGTATTGCCACCAAATATAAAACGAACAAGAAGCAATCAAGGATAAGACAGGAAAAGGAACGGGCAATTAAGGAAAAAGCATTTAACAAAATTTAAGATAAAATATCCACCCCAACCAACTTAAACTCAGGCATTTGAAATACATGCAAGTTCAGAACCAAAGAGTAAGATTTTTTCTTTTTATCAAAAGTAAAAAATAAGTAATTGATATGTCTACAAAAAGCATATGATATGATGAGCTTCATCAAGAACAATCAGCTCTGCAATTCAATTATGCTAGAAAAGAGCCCTTTCAAAAGAAGAACTGGCCACCATTAGAAACTATTTCTTGTGGTACTGCAATTTCAACTGCAAATTTCCAATATTTTGACCTCAATCAAGTAAGCAATTAGAGTTGGAACACTGCAATATGTTAAAAATGATGATTACATTATAACAAACGACCATTAGAAAATATTATTAGAACACCAAAGAAAAATTATTAATAAGATGTTCCTTATCTTCTATTAGAAAGTTGTGTTGCCGATAAATTGTGGGGCAGGGAAAATAGCATATTATTTTAAGCCCAACAAAAACATTTCTTTAGAATCGGTGAATAGTAATTCAATTTTTTTTTTTTCTATTTAACTCCCTTCTTCAATCTTGCCAGAAATCAGGGGGAGATAAATCAACAACGATTATGAAACAGCATTCCTTTTATCAAATTTCTTAGCACCCAAACAGAGTATTACATTTATCAAAGAAAAAAAGAGCATAACTTACAGTTAACTAACTGGAGGTGAATTAGGATTCTAAATTAAAGTCTCAAGAAAAGGAAAAGCATATGTTAAACTTTATCAAAAAATAAACATAGTTCAGAAATAAATTTTTTTGATGACGAGGAACCTCTCCAAGGCAGGGTCACTTCATGAACCCACCCCTGTCAGGTAAACCTCGGACCCGTGTAAAGCGCCCCCTCCACACAGATCGGATAATACTCCGGCTTCGCCAGCGGGTTGGCCCCAAAAAATTGTTTGCACCCAAGGGGATTCGAACCTTAGACCTTAAATGACTACCACAAAGACCAAGGCTCTTACCACTTAAACCAACCCCTTGGGGTTATAGTTCAGAAATAAATGTTAATCCTTTCTTGGTTGCTGATAAAAAAATAAAAATGGGAAATGGGAAATGGTAAAAGATAATATTCAAGCCCAACCCACATATATTGTGCCTAACTGAAGTGAGTTGAGCTTCAAGAATGTCTTTTCCTTTCATTGCTCTCTATACTTTTCCAGCTAACCCAAAAACCCAATTCAAATCACAAAAAAAAAAAAAAAAAAAAAAATTGAGTAATAAAGAATAAACAACATTATTAAGCTTCACTGAGGTGGTTCAGGCTCAGTGACAAAGCCACATGTAGACCAGACAAACCAACTTCCAAGAACCCAGTTCAAACCACAGAGAATAAGCAATAAAGGATCAACAATAATATCAAGCTTTGTAGAGGTGGATTGAGCGCCCTGCCCCCCTTCCCCAAAATTTTCTGGAAATTCTTCATACCCCTAATAATCTAATGATATTCAGTCACCCCCAGGAAAAGTAATACGTGGTCCCTCCAAAATCTTTTAAATTTTTATCATACCCTTCTTAAAGTAAGATATTTATAGACCCAAGCAATTTAAGTCATAATCCCTCAAAATTTATGTAAATGATGATATATACACCAAGGAAAAAATATCCATATATTATAAAATAGGCACAACTTTTTTTTTTCATTCCAGCCATTTAGCATTATAAAATAATATTTTGCAATGAATAAGCATATAAATTATAAACTTTTAGCGAGGCAACAAATCAAATGATACAGAATGGTTAGTTATGATGAACCTTACTATGGCAACAATTATCTTGTAGTCTTGTGATATTTTTCCTCTTTTCTAGATGTAGAGGAATAGGATTCAATTCATCATTTTATTCATAAAAATAAATAAATGAAAAAGGATTCAATTCATAATGGGAAAACGTCTTAATCTCTAACGAACTTTACTATAGCAACAATATATTGTAATCTTGTGATATTTTTCACAAACTTAAAGTGGGGCGACGCACCAGAGTCGACTCCAGACAATTATTGATTCGCAAAGAACCCAATATCCAATATCCAATATCTAGGCAATTCCACATCATATCAAAACTAAGTCAAAAATTCAAAACTCTTTCTTTTCTTTTCTTTTCTTTTTTTTCCTCTTCTTTTCCACCGATTTCTAAGCAAGCAAACAAACTAAACAAACCCAGATCACAAAATTATCTGAGAAATGGATCATAGCTTGAGAAACCATGTTGTACCTCTGAGATACTCCAGAAGAGTGATGTGGGCCAACCCATCAGGCAAAGTTCTACGAACTCCA
This sequence comes from Betula pendula, assembly GCA_900184695.1. NCBI lineage: Eukaryota > Viridiplantae > Streptophyta > Magnoliopsida > Fagales > Betulaceae > Betula > Betula pendula. The sequence goes on from FXXK01000348.1 coordinate 66,518, forward strand.
TTCACATACAGTATCGCCTCCTCTCCGACCTGTTCCAGCTCCTCCTCCACCTTGTTCTTCAAAGAACCCATTTGGTTAATATTCGAATTCGAAACCAGACCCAAACTATTACGTTATACAATTCCCAAACTTTGTTATGGAGTTTTCTCCGTTTGTTTTGGTTTGGTAAACAAATGGAAATGGAATAGTCGGGAGGAGACGAGACGATAATTTATCATCAGAGAAAACTCCGTACTCTTTGTTTGACTGACGTAATGCAAGCGAGTCGGTACTGAAATCTATTCGTTTCTAATTTCTTCACGTCTGTGGTGTGGTAAGAAAAAGGCGAAAAAGGTCAAGACTCATATAATTTTGCCACGAGTTCTAAATAACAACTGTCAAGTGTCAACTATTATTTTCATTTTTTTTTTTCATTTTTCAACATATTATTGATTTATTTTCTTTATATTTCATCTAAAACCAAAAATCATTTTGTTTTTGTGGAATAAAATATTTCCTCACTTTTGTATACATTAAAAATAAAAAAATAATCATAACAAAATTATTATATAGTCTAACTTTTCTTGTATAAACATAACAATATCTAATAAAAAATAAATAAATAGTAGCGTCAAAAGGTTGAAAAATTTGTCACAGAGAGAGAATAATGTCACGTATTACATATATAATGGAGTCACCTTTGCATTTGTGAGAACTTGAATAACATAATTATATTTTTAGTCAAATTTGAGAGAGAGTTTTGTCGGCTCAAGAGAAAGGAAGAGAGTTTTTGTAAGAACCGAAGATAGTGATTTAGTGCCGGCACAAGAAAATGATTTAGCTCCTTATTAATAAATACGTATAGGATGTGGTCATTCTTGTTAGTGAAAAGAAGAAAAACACTCACAATGTCAAAAGAATGTTGATTCTCACATCTCTAGAACTAGAGGATAACCCACATTCCCATCAAAAGGGGGTTTGGGAGAGAATCCACATTCACTTGAGTACCTAGATTTTCTTTCCTTAAGTACAACCAAATTAGGTAATCTTTTAAGAGGTTACCCACATCCAAATCCAAAATGAGTGTTTAGTTAATAAATGAGTCACTAATTAATTAAATTGACAAGTTAAATTTTTTGTTTTATCGGTCCTTTACCCAATTCATACATTGTTTCATGGTCAGTTTGTTACGAAAATTGTAGGTAGAGTAAAACTTGTAATACCTTAACAACATTCTTTTATTAAATTTGATCGTAGCTAGTGTGGATGTGTAACGTGGGCTACCACATCAATTTGTAAGGCGTTGTAATAAAAACTATAATACTTTAAACATTTTTTTAAAATATAATTCAATCTTTCAAGCCGTAATATATAAATGAACAATAATACTTTTTACACCTATTTATCACTTATATTACACCAATTAATATAATCTATTTTAAGTAATTTTTCGTATCAGACACTTAAAAAAATACAAAAAACAAAAATATAAGTCACTTAGGTACACGCTTCCTCAACCAGTATGACATGCATATGAAGAGTATCATTATTCATTATTTAGTCTATATAAATAGACGATTTTAAGTATATAACTTTTTTTCACTACAATTTGTCTACCAAGATTATAGAGCGTTCATAAATTTTTTCTTAATCCATTTTCCCTATTACATAACAAATAACCGTTATGGTACAATAGTTTATACTTGTTGTCATTAATTTTCAACGAGTTAGGCATATTGTCAACATCATCCGGGGTGGATATTATTAATTGATAATAATATATATATGCAAAAATGAATCATCGATCACACCACCATATCTAAGAAAATTGACTAGACGGATGTGGCAACGTGGCTCATGCATATTTTCCCCAAATAGTGCTCCCTTCAAATTATTTTTCCACAAGATCCCAAAACTCCAATCGATAATTACAAGAAAAGAGTCTCATGACATAGATCAAGCTAGCGTATGTTCTTGCAGAGCTTCTAGGAAAGAATGCTTGTTTTCGAGAACGTTCAAATCAAACCGGTGAATAGAGATTCTAAAATATTTCTTCCTTTTTGCTTTTGAAATTAAAATGAGTATGATACTCTCCTATTAGCGACAACGACGTTGTAATATTTTGAAATATTTAAAAATTAAAAACTACAAATGAGCCAAAAATCGTCATTGATGCTCTCCTATTAGTGACCCAATATGTGGTTACTAAACTCTCCTAGTGGTCACTGACTCACTAATACTCTCTTATTAATTTTTTGATATTGTATTATATTCTGATTAGTAATAAGTATATAAAATCGTAAAATAATACAAAAGGTATAATGCCACACTAAGTGGAGGAAGAGTTTGATAATTTAGAGTTGGATGATAAGGAGGGCAACGTCACATACTATGCAAAAAATCTTAATATTTTTACCAAAGCATCACACATTCAGCTCCAAAACAACAAGCAAAAAAAACCCAAAATATTTTTACCAAAAACATCACACATTTAGCCCCAAAACAGCAAGCAAAGAAAACCCAAAATATTTTTTCTAAAGCATCACACATTCAGCCTCAAAATAGCAAGCAAAGCAAACTCAAAATACTTTTATTAAAGTATCACACATTCAGCTCCAAAACAGCAAAAAAAG
>FXXK01000349.1:0-31908 GCA_900184695.1 Betula pendula
AAGAGAGAGATAATATATATATATATATAACTATATAACTAATTACTATATATATATATACTATATATATATAATCTATATATACTATAATATATTTATTTTATATTTTTTGCGATGATTGCCAAATGGAACCCCGTATTTATTTTTTTGGCGAGAAGAAAAAAAAAATCTTTCACAAACGTGCAAACAAGACACATATATTTAAAAATTTGTTTTTAGTGAAAATCGAAAGGTTTTTGATTGAATTGATTTATTTATTGACAATTGGAGATTGGATGGGAAAAGTCGTACAGTGACAAACACAATAAATAAGAAAACATAAAAAGAGAAGCTACGACTACTGTATTAGAAATTGAAAAGGGAAGTACCTGATATGAAGAGATCGGGGGTGTCAGGCAAATGGAGTAGAAGTTGAGGGAGTCAAAGAAGCGACGGTAGGTTTAGACGTGGAGGCAATCGATCCCCTCGGATAGGGCAGCCTGTGGGCTCTTGGGCGGCGCGGGCGCTTCGGTTACTCGCCAACCTCCGGCCGCCGGCGGTTGTAGGGCGCTACTCCTTCCAGGAACGAGCGGCGTTGCTGGCGGAAGGAAGGAAGGCCGACGAAGCCCAGGCGTGCCGATGATGGGCTCTCAGCTCGTCGTGGGTATGATTTGGACTTGAAGGTCCTCGTCAAGCCACAGCCGCAAGCTTTCTTTGACATAGATTTTTCAAGTGCTTCCTCCATTTTGATTCGGGCTTCCCCTCCCATTGCACCCCAACTCCTCCTCCAATGTTTACTCCGAATACACGAAACACAACGGAAAACCGAAGAGAGAAGGAAGAAGATGGAGGAGGAGATTTAGTGATTTAGTGCCGCTTGTAATCTCTGGTGATAATAGGTATTGGAGTTAGGGACTCAGAAAGGCAACCAAACAGCAGAGCAATCTGGCCAAACGCAAATTTGGGCCCCTACTTGTTATTTTTTTTCAAGGCCGGTGCCTTTCCCTTTACGGTGTCAGGCAGGTTGGTTGGGATCAGGAAAAACCAGGTCTCCGCCTTTCCTTTAATTGAGATTTGAATTTTTTGGGAGATTTTTGTTCCATAAACGATATAATTTACTCTATTTTCTTAAATTTAAAACTATTATCTTAAAAGTAATATCTTTAAAGGTTTTTAAATAGTCTTGATCCATTAATAAAAAAGCATTAAACTGATTTATAAATTAGAATACATGCCCATTATTTAAACTTTTAAAATGATTTTATGACACATATACTCATTAAATTATTCTGTATTCTTTAAGGTTTTGATTTAAAATATATTGGGGCTTGTTTTATAAGGAACTTTTTAAATATGCTTTTTAGTTTTTGTTATGTATGTCATCGAAAGGTGAAAATAGTTGTGAATATTTTAATGTCTTGAGTTGTTTATGAATAATTTGTTTTTAAAGCAAAAAATTGTTCTAAAAGATGTTACCCAAACTAGGTCTGATTCAGCTTTTATATGGAAGACTGCTTGAACTATTGGTGAAATATATAATGGACGCCAAATATTTTTTTAATTTTTTTATTTTAAAAGTGTTATTCGTTCATTTCAAACAGGCAACTATACAAGGAATAATAAAAACGTAGCGAGCAATTAGAAACTCAATCCTAACAGACTATTTTACGGCACCTTACAGCACGAGAGAAAATTCAATTAAGGTAAAAAGTCCATTTGAAAATACAGCCAATCAAAGCCGCAACCCCACTAAGATGAATAAAACTATCAAGAATACGAAAATTCTTATAAACTTATATTTAATATCAGCTTCTAAAAAAGTCGAACAAACTAAGAAAGGATAAAAAGAATTTAATCCAGCTTTTCAGAAAACAAACAAACCCAAAAATTTAGATGAAGTTAAGCGGTGCATCAATTGACTCGATCAATTTTAAATAAAGGATTTTTCTAGTTGTATTATGAGAATGTACTAATAGAGCAATTGTTAGTCCGTGAACTTATTGAACAAAAGCTGCTAATTGTCTATATGGTTCAAAATTGATCAAATCAATTGATTTAAAGGGTTAATCTGTTTATCATCAAATCATTCATCCTTATCTCACCTTCCATTGATTTTTCTAACGAAATGTCATGCCATATCTAATAATTTTGCAACACGTGTATGCATTGTACAATCAACTTTATTCACATCAAATACATTCCAAGGTGGATAGCCACGTTAATAGCACATCACTAAAAAAAGCCACATCATCAATTAGATCTGGTTATTTCAGAGCAACAATATTTCCTTATAAAGTAAATATATACAACATCTTGAGCTGACAGTCATTCAGCCCAGACACATGAACAGTATTTCTGTAGGCTCCAATATTAAAAAAATATTTTTTTTTTTTTAATCCTGATCCAGCTCAAGCTGAATGACTGTTCATCAGCCTGAATCTGTGCTAAAATCACGGCTCTTTCCTTAATAATTTTTCGAATTAGAGTCATTTCTCGCCCCGTTGAAGACCATGTCAACTGTCACCAGGCTGTTTTTTACATTTTTTTTTTTTTTTTAAGTGTTTGTTAACATTTTAGTTTTGTCTTTTGTTTTCGTCGTTTTGAAAAACATAGTAGATGATGAAGTAATCCTTGGCCCAGAACGGTGGTTACAAAACAAACATTTTATAAAGTTGATGATGTTTTTGGTTTTAAGAGCACCATCTTTCGCACAAATAATAAAGTCAGCAAATAAGTTTAGATCACTATTTCTTTGGTTGTCCATTTAATCTTTTTCTTTCATTTTAAATTCTTGAGATCTATGCGGTCATAAGCAGTTTAATGTAATTTTATTTATTTATTTATTAAACATTGTACTTAAAAGCATTTTAATCTATATAGAGAAATAACATGCCTCATATGTTAAGATAATGTTTAAAAATAATATACTTAAATGTTTATCATAGAAAATTTAGTGACATACATGCAGGCATAGGTAATGTGTCACATGTGCCTAGATGGATAAGAATAGCCGACCATGTGACTAATACTCACTTGAAGAGCCAAATGTTCGAGTATATAATTGCTCTTTGTCAGTCAGCCTAAACCTTATTCCTTCAATTTAGATTAGTTTATTGAAAATGATCGGGTTTCAATCAGTAAATTGCCCTAGATTAAGCCATACAAGTATTAAAAAGCAAAAAGATAAAAAGAGTAAAAAATAGAACCTTTTTTTTTTTTTTTCTTTCTTTCTATTCAATAATGGGGATAAGTCTTTTCTACTCTTAATCGATATGGAAGAAGATAATAAGAAATTAATTGAAAATGCTTTCAAACCATAGAGTAAGAAGTGCAACACTAAGGTAAAAGGATGGCTATAAAATTTGCACTTCTACTTTTAAGGATCTTCGTAACTTTTCAACTCTGAATAAAAAGTAGATATAAATGGGAGATGTTAGAAAAATACCAATCTAAGAAAAGATTTATAATTCTTCATGACAAGTATGATTGTTAATGCATCCCCTTCATAATAAGCGCACTAACAACATCATCCTTAAATCTCATTATAATTCTTAAATGTATAAAAAAATCATAACAAAAAAAAACCTGAAAACATACTCGCTTATGAAACCAAGAGTGTACCCTAAATCGACCTCAGAAGTTCCGAAGGTAGGGTAGGCTCCGACTTATAGTACCACTTTTACTTCTCTTAACATTAGTTTAATATATATATATATATATAAAAAAAAGGCCTTTTTCTCCTCGTCTCTTTTGACGCAACACAAGTTGATCGACGTAAGCAAGCAAAGACAGTGAAGAACCAAAACTGACGTGAACAGTAGCAAGGTTTTGGCGTCACACCAAAACAGAGCTAGTATCACACTAGTAACAGAGCAATCTCAACTCAGAATATACTTTAGAATGTAAAACCTCATAATAATTTGATAATTGGAGTACAACAGTTTAAATAGACATCCACTTATTGAAAGACGTAATACAAAAGAAAACTATCTACTAATACTTGTAGGATAAGGAGTTGATGCAAGACTCCTTGTAGAACAAGGAGTTACTGCACAATTGAATCCAGGAAAAGAATTAAAATCCCAATGATGAATGGAGTTCCAGGTAGGATTCCTTGTTAGACGAGAACTGCTCTTCTTAGTTGCTGTCAACTATTATTTTGTGGATAAATGATGCCACTGGTTACGTGTTGTGCTCCGTCATATTCCCCCCCACTTAAAAAGAGCTTGCCTCCGGCGAGTTACGGGCCTAATAAAATTCATATAAATCCGGATTGAGGCGCTGGACTTCTTCCGTTTGTAACCAGTAAGAATCTGAAAGTGGTCGGTTCTTCCACTTCACCAAAAACTTTTGATATCTACCCCNGCCGAGCAGATACTAGTTAATCATCTAAAATGTCTTCAATTTCATCGCGAGGCTTGACGTATGAGGGAATGTTAATGGTAGATACGTCCTCTGTAGAGTTCTCAAAATGACCTTCATAAGAGGTGAGGTCTTCCACGTTAAAAATGGGACTGAGTTGCAATGTAGAAGGAAGTTCTATGTGATAAGCGTTAGGCCCCAACCTCTTTATAACTTTAAATGGTCCAGCCTTACGATGATGTAATTTCTGAAAAGACCCATTTGGAAATCGTTCTAGATGGATCCTTACCATTACAAGAACACCTTCCTTAAATTCGACAACTCTCCTATGAGAGTCCACATGCTGTTTGTATTTTGTAGAACTGAGAGCAATTCTTTTGGGCATTTTCTGAGTGGATTTCTTGCATATGTTTAAGAAAATCTTTCTTTGCCATCTGAAACTCTAGAAGGTGAAGGTAAGGGAGAAAGGTCTAGAGGGACCTTTGGTCGAGTACCCGTGACAATCTCGAAAGGTGAAAGCCCTGTGCTACGATTAACGGAGCAATTATATGCAAACTCAGCATGGGGTAAGAGGAGGTCCCATGTGGTGTGGTGGTCAATAATTAAACAACGAAGCAGATTTCCAAGACTTCGATTTACTGCTTCTCTTTGTCCGTCTGTTTGGGGATGGAAAGTACTAGAAAACTGAAGCTTTGTGCCCAACTTTGCCCAAAGAGTTTTCCAAAAATAGCTAACAAACTTCACATCCCTATCGGATACAATGGACATAAGTAACCCATGTAGCCGCACCACTTCGGCAAAAAATAATGTCGCTACACGAGATGCGTCGTATGTCTTTGAACAAGCCAAAAAATGAGCCATTTTTGAGAATCGATCAACAACCACAAAAACATAATCATGCCCCCGAATGGTCTTTGGAAGACCCAAGACAAAGTCCATGCTAAGATCAATCCAAGTGCCAACAGGAATTGGCAAAGGACTGTATAACCCAGCATTTGAACGGCACCCTTTAGACAATTGACAGGTCCTGCAGTGATTAATTGCCACAGAGACTGATCTTTTTAAACCTGGCAAAAAAAATCTATCTTCAACAAGGGCAATTGTCTTATTCCTATCGAAGTGTCCAGCAATCCCTCCTGCGTGCAATTCCCTCACAACAAAGTCGCGGATTGAAGTATTTGGGAGGCATAGTCTCGTCCCTTTGAATAGGTACCCATTGAGGATTGAAAATTTACCTTCAAGTGCATGTGGATTTTCTTGTACAGTTTTATAAATAGTGCCAAAATCCTGATCTGTACTATAAGTCCCTTTGATGTCGTTAAAGCATGTGATGTCAATAGAAAGAAATAACAGTAGTACCTTTCGGCTAAGAGCATCAGCTACTCGATTTTCAATGCCAGCCCGATGCTTGATGACGAAGGAGTATTGTTGCAAGAAGTCAAACCAACAAGCATGTCAAGCGTTAAGGCGCTTTTGTGAGTTTACATATCGTAAGGAATCATGATCTGAGAAGATGATGAATTCTCGGTGGATGAGATAGTGTCTCCAATGCTTGAGTGTTTGAACCACTGCATATAACTCAAGGTCATAGGTAGAGTATCTTCGTTTGGCATCATTGAGTTTTTCGCTATAAAAAGCAATCGGGCGCCCATTCTGATTAAGAACACCAACAATGCCCACGTGAGAGGCGTCGCAGGCCACTTCAAAATTTGACAATTGGAGTATCGGAGCCTCAGTAATGCATTTTTTAATAGACTCAAATGACTTTTGTGCCGCTGCTGTCCAGATGAAAGCTTTATTCTTTGTGCATTTGGTGATAGGTGCCATGATAGAGCTAAAGCCCTTGACAAATCGGCGATAGAAAGAGGCTAAGCCAAGGAAACTTCTCACTTCGTGGATATTGTGTGGGGGAGCCCAATCAAGGATAGCTCGTACCTTTTCGGGATCAGCTGCTACCCCTTCCACTGAGACAATGAAACCCAAGAATACCACACTAGGTTGTGCAAAAGAACACTTCTTGAGGTTAATAAAAAAACTTTCAAATCGTAGAGTTTTGAGTACCTCTCGTAGGTGATCAATATGATCGTGGAGATTGCGGCTAAAAATCAAGATATCATTAAAGTAGACAACCACGAACTTGTCTATAAATGGCTTGAGGATTTGGTTCATAACACGCATGAACGTGCTTGGGGCATTTGTTAACCCAAATGGCATAACGAACCACTCAAATAGGCCATCCCTTCTTTTGAATGCTGTTTTCCACTCGTCCCCAGGACGGATACGGATTTGATGGTACCCGCTGCGGAGGTCAATCTTGGAGAACACCTTGGAACCATGTAACACATCAAGCATATCATCGAGGCGAGGTATCGGAAATCTGTACTTGACGGTAATTTTGTTGATTGCCCGGCTATCAATACACATATGCCAACTGCAATCTTTTTTTGGAGTAAGTAGAGCTGGGACAGCGCATGGACTTAAGCTCTCGCAAATAAATCCACGATCTAGCAGGTCTTGAACCTGCCGTTGGAGCTCTTGATGTTTTGCAGGACTCATTCTGTAAGCTGGAAGGTTTGGTAATACAGCACCGAGAGTAAAATCAATGGTATGTTGAATGTTTCACATTGGGGGTAGGCTATGCGGCAATTCCTTTGGAACCAGGTCTGCAAATTTAGTCAGTAGTCGTTGAATTTCAGCAGGCAAGATGTCTTGTAACTCTGTTTTCTTGGGTCGTGCAATTAGCGCCAAAATGATTCCTCGCTCATGGTATGCATCTGTGAATTTTTGAAGAGTAAGGACCCTGGTTTCTTCCTTCGTGGACCCTTCAAATTCAGCTATTCTCATAGGTTGCAAGACAATCTTACGCCCCTCAAATGGGAAGGAGTAAGTGTTTGCGTAACCATCATAGAGCACTCGCTATCAACCCATCATACAACCATGGTCTTCCAAGAAGGATATGACAGGCCTTCATTGGAATGACATCACACCACATAGCATCTTTATAGGATTTTCCTAAAGAAAACGATACCAAACATCTTGCTTTTACGGGTATGGATGTGTCATCAATCCAACTAACCTAGTATGGTTTTGGGTGCTTTTCTAAGGGGAGCTTCAATTTATTTGCAGCATCCTGAGAGATGACGTTCATGCCACTCCCATTGTCTATGATCAAATTCAAGGCTTTACCTTTGTATTCGACACGGGTGTGGAATATATTGGTTCTAAGCCATTCATCTTCGTTGGCCTCCTCAATTTTCTGCCCTGTTAGTATTCGTCTGATCACACAAAGGGGAAGGTCTGATCCTTCTAATCGATCCTCCACAGGCTCTATGTCTTCCTCCTCTTGCTATTCTTGTGAAAGAGCATGGGAATCAGCATTCTCCTCATCTTGGCACAACAACACAGGTTTTGGTTCACGTGTGGGACAGGTTACAGCATAGTGGCCCCTGCCTCCGCATCGATAGCATTCCTCCTGCCCTTTTGCACCCATGGCTGCTTTGTTCCTCTTGTCATCACGGTCCAGAACATTCTTGTCGGTGGAATGGTTGTTGCGTGTCGCGCTACGCTCATAGTTGTTGCTGATTAGGGAACGAGATGGCGTACTTTGGAAGTTTCTGGGGTTTGAGCTACTCCACTTAGAATTTCCACGTCTAGTGTAGGAGCTCTTGTTCTGTTGCTCAATTCGTAAGGCCAATTGGTAGGCTTCTTCGATACTGACTAAATGCACCGTTAATAGATCCTTGCGAATATCATCCCGTAAACCAGCTTTATAGCGAGCTATTATTTGTCTATCACTCTCAGAAATTTGGCTTCGAATGGTCAAATCATGAAACTTATTGGTATAATCATCCTCTGATGAACCACCTTGTTGTAAATGCCACAGCTCCTCGAACAATGATTCTTCGTAGTCAACGGGCAGGTATTTTTCTTGCAGCTTTAACTTCATCACTTCCCAAGCTACAATTGGGGGTTGGCGCAAGCGGTGTAGTTGTTCCTCCACGCTATGCCACCACACACAGGCCTGACCCTTAAGTTTCATCTTCACAAACCTGACAATTTGATTAGAGGGCATATTTAACCACTCAAAATAATCTTCTAGTGAAGTTACCCAATCCTGGAATGCATGAGGGTCTAGTTTTCCATGGAATTCTGGGATATCCACACAAATTCTTCTTGTTGCATCTTCTGTACGGTAGGCCTGGTTCTCGAAGCGATCTGTAACTGGGTGCCATGGTGTGTGCTGAGTATAGTTGGGTTGAAACAGCTGGTGAGAATGGTAGCTTCGAAAGTCATGGTGGGGTGTAGTAAATTGCGTAAATTGCAATCTTTCCACCTTATCATTGTGAGGAATCTCCTCTTTGGTGGGTGAGTTTTGGTGTNTTGATTAGAGGGCATATTTAACCACTCAAAATAATCTTCTAGTGAAGTTACCCAATCCTGGAATGCATGAGGGTCTAGTTTTCCATGGAATTCTGGGATATCCACACAAATTCTTCTTGTTGCATCTTCTGTACGGTAGGCCTAGTTCTCGAAGCGATCTGTAACTGGGTGCCATGGTGTGTGCTGAGTATAGTTGGGTTGAAACAGCTGGTGAGAATGGTAGCTTCGAAAGTCATGGTGGGGTGTAGTAAATTGCGTAAATTGCAATCTTTCCACCTTATCATCGTGAGGAATCTCCTCTTTGGTGGGTGAGTTTTGGTGTACCTCGGTCTCTTTAGCCCCATCTTTTGCCTTCCTTCCCGAAGATTCTAGTTTGTCAAATAGCCGATCCCACACCACATCCATTCGCTGGTTAAGAGAACCCAACTGATTGGAAATATTGCCTAGTTGTTGAACCACGCCAACAATAAATCTTCTAGTCGTTGTGGCTTGTGTTGATTGTCACCATAAGTGCGGCCGCTTCGAGTATTCATCATGTGATTGGGTAGGAATTTTTAGTCTCTGATACCAATTTGATGCAGCACAAGTTGATCGAGTAGAAGCAAAGACAGTGAAGAATCAAAACTGACGTGAACAGTAGCAAGGTTTTGGCATCACACCAAAACAGAGCTAGTATCACACCAGTAACAGAGCAATCTCAACTCAGAATATACTTTAGAATGTAAAACCTCATAATAATTTGATAATTGGAGTACAACAATTTAAATAGACATCCACTTATTGAAAGACGTAATACAAAAGAAAACTATCTACTAATACTTGTAGGATAAGGAGTTGATGCAAGACTCCTTGTAGAACAAGGAGTTACTGCACAACTGAATCTAGGAAAAGAATTAAAATCCCAATGATGAATGGAGTTCCAGGTAGGATTCCTTGTTAGACGAGAACTCCTCTTCTTAGTTGCTGTCAACTATATTTTGTGGATAAATGATGCCACTGGTTATGTGTTGTGCTTTGTCATCTTTACTTTAGCATTTATTGAAAGAAATATTAATAATAGTATATAAATTGTATAAAGAAAAATGATAAATAAAACTATTGTGAAGTTTATTTAAATAAAGAAGTAAAAAATAGTTTGATTTTCTAAATTAAAAATAAAAATTATAAGAAAAGACGCTGCTAACACCCAAATAGCTCCAAGCCTAGCAACTAACTAAAGGGGGTGATTGTAGTCAATTATAGGGCTGTAAATGCATATGCAAATGCGATTATTTGTAATATTTGCATTTGTATAATGCGATTACCACTTTAAAGTATCTATCTATACGTCCATCTCACAACTAATAAGACAGAAAGTGGCAATGTAAAGTATCCACATTCGTATTGTGCAATTACAATCCATATCCACGCGATTATATGTAATACATATCTTTTTCATATTCTAACTTAAAAATAATAAATAAAATACAAATACCCTATAGTGAATTTATTAAAAAAAAAGTACAAACATACAAAATTACAAAAATGCAATTAATGAATTATATAATACATATTATATATAAATCATAAAGAATAGATGATCAATTAGGAATATTTTGTATTTTTTTAATCAAATGGGGCCCATATTTTCAATGAAAAGGTGGGCCTATTTGATAAAAAAAATTATAGTTGATCTCCTAAAAGGATTTCTAGAAGATGCATAAACATTTTCCTAAGATTTTTATTTTTATTTATCAATCCTTCCGTGGTGTAATTTCCTATTAACAATTACCCATGAGCTAAAAACCATAAAGAAATCCATCATTATATTTAAATAATTAAATACTTGATTATAACATTTTGAATTTCGAGTAATCAAATTAAATCTTCGAATATTCTCAAAAAAAGAAAAAAAGTGGTTTATTATCTTTTTTTATTTTTTATAATAATGATGTTCGTTTTTTCTTTGCTTTTATTATCTGATACTGTTCTCAAGCATCTCCCAAAAACATCTGATACGGTAAGAGCATTAGCAGCAGCTTCCCTTAAACTCCATTCTTTTCCTTAGTGTAGGGAAAACTGTTAAAAAAACACAAAAAAGTCCCTGCAGCAGCTTCCCTAAATGTTCCCTAAACTATAGAAACACCAAGGGAACCACTTTTGGTTCCCTTTATCTAGGGAACCAAAAGTGGTTCCCTTAGCATTATTAAAATATAAAAAACTTTCTCTTATTTAAATGATTTCTCTTTCTTCTAGCATTTAATTTAAATAATATTTAATTCATGTAGGGAAAGATGAAGGGAAGCTGCTGTGAAGTGCATTTAACTAGGAAACTAAAAAATGATTTTGTTCCCTACATTAAAGAAAAGCTTAAGGGAAGCTGCTGCTAATGCTCTAAATATTTATCACAGCCCTGGCTGATGCAACAGCCTAGGTTTGTGATGGTGGGACTCATAATTAATTTTTTTTTTTTGATGAACAATGCCCAAGCTGATGCACTGTTGCATCAGCTTGGGCTGATGTATATCAGTCTTCAAACTCATACGGTAAATATTTATCACAACCCAGGCTGATGCAACATCAGCCTGAATCTATAATGGTGGGACTCATAATTAATTTTTTTTTAAACTTATGAATCATGCCCAGGCTGATGCAACAGGATGATGCACTGTTGCATCATCTTGGGCCGATGTATATCTGTCCTCAAAGTCATATACGTCTCATCCTCCTTCACTAACAGAAAAACAGAGAAAACAGAGCAAAAGAAACAATGGAGTTCAGTTGCAGAGCTATCCCTTACTTCATTTCTCTACTATTATTGTTCCTCTCATCATCATCATCATCAACAGAAGCGGCTGAATCAGACCCATCATCATCATCGTCAATTATATCAAGATTCCAACAATACCTCCAAATCAATACAGCCCAGCCGAGCCCCCAGTACGCTGAATCAACCGATTTCATCCTCTCCCAAGCCAAGTCCCTCTCGCTCGAGGCCCAGACCCTGGAGTTCGTGGAGGGCAAGCCTCTGATACTCCTCAAATGGCCCGGCTCCGATCCCAACCTCCCCACAATCCTTCTCAACTCCCACACCGACGTTGTTGCGGCCGAGGACGACAAGTGGTCGCACCCTCCCTTCAGTGCCCACCTCGACCGGCACGGCAACATATACGCCAGAGGGTCCCAGGACATGAAGTGCGTTGGCGTGCAGTACCTCGAGGCCATTCGCAAGTTGAAGGCTTCTGGGTTCCAGCCCCTTCGCTCTGTCTACCTGTCCTTTGTGCCGGACGAGGAGATTGGCGGCCACGATGGTGCCGAGAAGTTCGTGGATTCCGATGTTTTCAACGGTTTGAATGTGGGCATTTTACTCGACGAAGGTAACTGGTTTTTACTGCAATTTACAAGATGGTTGTTTACTTGTTTTGTTGTACTCTGTTTTAAGTATCAGCACGTTTGTTAGGTGGAATGGTTATTCCTTGGAATAACAAGGAATAGAAGAAGTTGAATAAAATAGCTTAATGTTAAAGCATACGAATAATTTAATACTTGAAATAGCTAATTGATTTGAGAGGAATTTGAGAGGAATAGTCAATTCTTCATTACCATGAGAATGGCTATTTAAAGGTGAATTTATTCTACTTTTTTCATTCTAAGGAATAATCATTCTAAGTACCAAACATAACCTTAGTATAATTTTGGGAACAGGGTTGGCTTCGACGAATGAGAACTACAGGGTATTTTATGCGGAAAGGGGTCCGTGGTGGCTGGTGATTAAGGCTACTGGGCAGCCAGGCCATGGGTCAAGGTTGTATGACAATACTGCTATGGAGAATCTGTTGAAAAGCATTGAGAGTGTGAGGAGGTTCCGAGCTTCGCAGTTTGATTTGGTGAAGGCAGGTTTGAAGGCCGAGGGCGAGGTTGTTTCGGTTAATATGGTGTTCTTGAAGGCCGGCATGCCGACTCCAACTGTAAGTTAGACTCAATTTTGTAACTTATTTGTTGATGAATTGGGTGTCATTTTAAGGTAAGTTAATACCTTCAGTGACTTGGAAGTTATACCAATCATTAGAGGTCTAAACTACAACAGACCAGTACAATTGGTGACTTGGGAGACAATTGTTTGATTATGCTTTTAAGATGGTGTTCTTTGCTTTTTGTTGAAAAATTGTTATGATGTGACATAAATATGAAAGTAATTTTGAGTTTTGTTTGTGTTTTGTATTTAAAGTTGTTTGTTAATGCTTTTACTTTTTAGTTTTTGGTAGAAAGCAAAAGGCAAAGGCAAAAGGCATTGCCAAATGAGGTATTTATTGATGGGAGGTGTTACAAGAAAACCCTAAAGCATAAGTTTGAGGCTTTGGAAAAGGCATGCCCACGATGGGGTGTAGGCCTAGAGACATAAGGCTTAATCCTCATTTGGCAAGCACCAAAATCTCACAAATTTACAAAATTTATTGTTGGAATTATCTTTTATGTAAAAGGTTTAGAATAGTGGTCAATGATCTCTAGCTCAAATAGCAGTTTCTCCCTCCCATATGAAGGAATGAAGGGTAAGGTATTGAGACTCACAGAGTGCATGTGTAAGTTACCATTTAAAGAATAGTGAGTGAACCTATTTGTTATCTCTTACTCTTGTCATCATCACAATGATATATGTTCTTGACAATTTAAAATTTGCAAGTTTCTCCCTTCTTTGTGTATCAGGGTTTCGTCATGAATGTGCAGCCATCTGAAGCACAAGCTGGTTTTGATATTCGAGTGCCGCCAACTGCCGATCCAGAATCTCTGGAGAGACGGATCGCAGAAGAATGGGCACCTGCTTCACGTAATATGACATTTGAGGTAATGATTCACTTTTTTTGAACTGTATTAGCATAGCAAGGAAGAGACCTTTTCTTGATTATTGCTGGCAAGCTTCAAAAGTTTCTGTATAAAATTGTGGGAAACCACAAAGTTTTTAAGAGTGTGCTTAAAAACTGTAAAAGGAGGATATGTACTCTGTAAAAGTAGGAGTAGGGATAGTTACCATGAAATATGGGGTAGAATCTACTTAAGACAAAGAGGTGTGAATTGTGAAAGATGACAATCTTCAGACCATGGTGGCTGCTTCAATCAAATAAGGACAAAGACACTCTAGTTACCCATGGAATATGGGTGGAACACGTGCACCCATTGCCTTGAATTTGACGCAGTCACTGGTGATTTTTATTGGTTATTCTGTAGATGTTGAACTGCATTTAGTTGCTGGTTTTCTTTTGTATATTTTTACTGCTTGATGTATGTGTGCAGTATAGAATAAAATAAGTTTAGGGATGGCTCCATCAGGTCCACTTTAACATGGGAACTCCTATTTCTACATTTGTTGAAAGCAATGTGTCTGTAGAAAGTAGGGACTATCATGATTTTGGAAGTTCTTTTACTTCATTTGTCCAGAGCAGAATCATGGTCTTGGGTTTTCTTGGGGGACACGAAATGTTCCTTCATTGTTGTTATTGCCGTTGCTATGATTATTTCTCCCCCTTGCCACTCTCTAATTGTTTGTAGATTGGGCAGTTTAAGCAAAAGACTTCAGTGCGTGATAAGTTTGGGAAGCCAATGCTCACCGCTACTGACAGTTCTAACCCCTGGTGGACCTTACTAGAAGAAGCTGTCAGAAAAGCTAATGGCAAACTTGGTAAGCCAGAAATATTTCCCGCCGCAACAGATGCTCGCTACTACCGCGCACATGGCTTGCCAGCAATTGGCTTCTCTCCTATGGCAAACACTCCTATTCTCCTCCATGATCATAACGAGGTGATTGTCTTATTCAACGTGTTTGTTTGTTATGAATACATACTGTTTACCGCATGTTTACATGGGCCAGGAGTTAAAATCCTTTGTGTGACCGTATGAACATTGTTCTGTGTGTGGGAGCACTCCACATCTGAGGCTGCATAATCTTGAGCTAAGCCAAGTTAATGCAGGCCCAGGCTGCAGATTTAATGTTTTATCAGAAAACCCAACGAACTCAACACCAGTGAGAAAAGAAATCTAATGTATTGGCAGAGAGATTGAGAGAACAACGAAAAGAGGTTCCAACCCTTAGGCCCGTTTGTTTCGACGTAAAATAATTTTCGTCGGAAAATAGTTTTAAGGAAATTGATTTTCAGAAAAATGATTTTCACCGAAGACATTTTTCTGTTGTTTGGCGCGCACGAAAAATCGCAAATATTTTTTTTTATATTTTCAACCAATCATATTAATAAAAAAAATTATTCTTTATGCACAATTTTAAAAAATTAATATAAATTGCCCTGGGCGGGTCCCGGCGGTGTCCCAAAGATATCTCGGGCGAGTCCTGACTATATCTGGGCAGTCTCAGTCAGGTCCTAGCGGTGTTCTGGGTGGGTCCCGGGCGAGTCCCAGTGATGTCCCAGTCAGGTCCTAGTGATGTCTCGGGTGGGTTCTGAAAATGTCTCGGATGAGTCTCAGCGATGTTCCGGGCGAGTCCCAACGATGTCCCAACCAGGTCTCGGTGACGTCCCGGGTGGGCCCTAACGATGTCCTGGGTGGATCCTGAAAATGTCCTGGGTAGGTCTCGACGATGTCTCGGGTGAGTCCAGACAATATCCCAGGAGGGTCCTGAAAATGTCCTAGGCAGGTTTCAACGATATCCCGAGCAGGTCCTGGCGATGTCACGACCAAGTCTCGGTGACGTCCCAATGTTGTCCTAGGTGAGTCCCAAAAAATATCTCGGGCGGGTTTCAAAAATGTCCTGGGTAGGTCCCCAAAAAATGTCCTAGGCGGGTCTCAAAAAATGTCCCGGCGTGGGTTCCGAAAATGTTCCAGGCGGGTCCCAGCGATGTCTCGATTGGGTCCTGAAAATGTCCTCGGTGGGTCTCGACGATGTCTCGGGCGGGTTCCGGCGATGTCTCGAGTGGGTCTCGGTGACATCTGGGTGGGTCTAAAAAATGTTTTGGGCGGGTCCCGAGTGGATCCTAGCGATGTCCCGGGCGAGTCCCGACCGGGTTCTGACAATTTTCTAGGTGGGTCCTGGTGGGGTCTCGACGATGTCCTGGGCCAGTCCCGACCGGGTTCCGGTGGGATCTAGTGGTGTTTTGACTGTGGTCCACCAATTTGAGAATATGACATTCAAACTCGAAAAATAGTTTACGGTTTTAAAAAGGGAAAATCATTTTACGGAAATTAAAGAAATTTTTTCAGTCAAACTGAAAATAGTTTCTGTTGACTATTATTTATAGTCGTGTCAAACACTCAAAACCATAAAAAATTATTTTTAAAAATTATTTTACGCTGAAATAAATAGAGTCTTAATATGATAGCTTGCAGTCCAATGATACAGCCAGGTTCTTACTCAATAGACACCCAATACGGAACGAGGTGTCAGCCTTTTTATACTGAAACTCAAAGCAGACTTAATACTCTAGGAACAGCCTCATGAGATCCCTAGACTTGAGAACACTGGAGATCAGACTCCTATTTTTAGATATGCAAATGATATCAGACACATTAATTACGAAGAATGCTTGGACGTCTACCAAGATCCTTCCCTTGGTCCTCCTTGATTATTTTTTTATTTTTTAAATTAAAAGCTGCCTGGCCCACCCAATTTGATATGTAAGAGAAAATAGGAAAAAAAAAATAAATAATCAAGGAGGACCTAGGGTAGACGTCCAAGCACTGAAAAATGTTTGTGCATTTTCTAGAAGTCCCTCTAAGAGTCATTATAGAATTGTTTTTATTTTTATTTTTTTAATCAAATTGGAGCCCACCTCTCAATGAAAAGTGGGCTCCAATTTGATTAAAAAAAATGCTAGAAGGACCCTTAGAGGGACCTCTAGAAGGTGCTCTAGCAAACTCCTCCAAGCACTCCTCCATTAATTACACTCTAAGAAGGCTCTCTTTATCAAGGAAGACAGAATATGATTTTCCTGTATTTTCACTCTTTGACCCATTTATCAGTTGGACATGAGACATTGATTTTCTTTAATTCCTTTCTTAATGACTTTTGACCTGCCAAGGACTAATTTCTTAGTTCCAGCAACAATTGTAATGCTTCCTGCATCACAATTGCTGATTTGTATGCTTGCTAGTGCATTAGTGGTAGCTCTCGAAGTGTTGTTGTATGTAAGATGATGTTTTCTTGTCTCTTGTGGTGTCTTTAGAGGAAACATAATGATAAAAGTTTTGAAGACTGCAAGAGAATATCGGCGAAGCTTAAGTCTATTTTTTTAATACTCTATATTTGGACAACTGTGTTTTTAGCTCATTTTGTGCTTAGTTTTTATGATTTTCTTGTTCTTTTTTCTCCTTCTAGATATGTGTTATGTGTTTTTTTTTTTTGTATACTTCTTACCACCTTTCGCTTTTAATGATATTTCAATTACTTATTATAAAAAAAAAGTTTGTTTAGTTTTGTACCAAAACAGAAGCTAAGCTCTCATGCTATCACTAACCTAGATTACATACTTAAACTTGGTTCCTTAATCTTTCAATATGCTACAAATGACTAACATATTTTCCTTTCTGCTGCAGTTTCTAAACCAAGATGAGTACTTGAAAGGAATTGATGTCTATGTGTCAATAATCAAAGCTTATGCATCTTATGTTGAGCCTACAAGAAAGGAGGGCTCCAGAGATGAGTTATAAGGGAGCAGGGCAGATACTCTCCATCTCAAGTCAAACGTGCCTGATATCGGCTTCTGTGTCATGATTGTATAATGGGAGTTGAGATATCCCAGTGATGTATCAATAAGTAGGGCAGCAGGACGTCTGACTACTATTTATGCTCCAAAAGACTGATTGATAGCATTACTCACTGAATGTTTGATAAATGGAGCTGGTTTTGGTGCAAAATATCATCCCTATCAAATCTTCTTTCCAAATCGCATTTAGCATTCTTTCCATTGATTGAAACAAATCATTCTACACTTATTTAACCAAATAAATTGTTGTACATTTGATTGCTTGTTATCATAGTTCTCTTAAGTTACATCTTTCCTGGCTCACATCCGTACATAGGATTTGGACTGGTGATAGTATCTTTGTGCAGCTTATTGCCTCTCACATTTGAGATCCAAGGTCATTTTACAGCTTTGGACTGTCTGATTCTGCAGTTGGCCTGAGAGTTCAGCATTTTTCTGGTTTCTTTCCACCGCTTCTATTGATACTCAGCAAATGCAAGCAGTATGAGATTAGACACTCTTCGTCTTCTTCTACCAATAATCCCCACAAGAGCAAACTCCATCCAGAAAATGATGGTACCTAATGGGATCTCTAATCACTATAGTCCGCTGTTCGATCTTTGTTATCAGTTTTGCAAAAATATGACAGTCTCCGCAAATCCTGATGTTTTTCCTGATCCTGATCGTCTTCTCCCTTGACAAGCTCATCATACCAAAGACAATTGCCAGCTTCTCACTGTGGTATCGAAGTGAGTCTTCCCTCTGTTCACCCTCAAGGTCTTGCAAGACAAAATTTGTGTCTGGGACATAACCCACTCCCATCAATCTCTGAATCAGCTGGTTTAGCTGCCTGTTGATCTCATCTATTTGTGGATGCGAGTTATCTCTTAAAATAAAAGCATGTATCTTCTTGCTCACTTCAATCCAGCTACACCCTGGTTCTTTCCTGATTCCTCTAGCTTTCAAGGTCCTCCTAACTTCTGTAACATCATCCCACCTCTGAGAATTCGCATATATATTAGATAACAGAATATAGGTTCCTGCATCTTCAGGATCCAGTTTTAGAATTTGTTTGGCAGCATGTATAGCTAGATCCACATTCCGGTGAACCCTGCATGCACCAAGCAAAGTTCTCCATGTCACAGCATCCGGTTCACCTTCCATTTGATGAATCAACTCGATTGCCTGATCAAGCTTCCCAGCCCTTCCAAGCAAATCAATAATGCAACCATAATGCTCTCTTCCTGGATTGATCCCAAAGAGTTTCTTCATCGATTGAAAGTAGTACCAGCCATCTTCTACAAGCCCAGCATGGCTACAGGCAAAGAGAACCCCAAGAATCGTTATATAGTTTGGTTTTACCCCAGAATCTTTCATGGATTGAAACAGTTTTAGTGCCTCTCTGCTGAAACCGTTTTGGGCTAACCCTGCAATCATGGTGCTCCAAGAGATTACGTCCTTCTCCAACATCCTAGTAAAAACAAAGTTTGCGTCTTCCATACTGCCGCACTTGCAATACATATCCAGAAGTGCATTATTAAGGATCAGATCTCTATCAAACTTCAGTACATGAACATGGACCTGTCTGCCCAATTCTAGAAGCGCCAACCCAGTGCAGGCTCTTAACACACTAGTTAGTGTAGATTGATCAGGTGGAAAGCCAGCTCTTTTCATGCTCTTATATAGATTCAAAGCTTCATCACCATCACTGTTTTGAGCAAGTCCCCCTATGATAGAATTCCAAACAACTGAATCTCCACTCACCATCTCATTGAAAACGCCTAGTGCCTCTTGCAACTCACCCAATTTCGAGTAAATATCTATAAGTGCGCTCCGAACAAAGACATCAGATTCTAACCCAGCTTTAATTATCCTAGAATGCAGCTGTCTGAGATTCGATATCCCATCGCAGGCTCTCAAAACCGAAGAGTAAGTGAACATATTAGGCATGACACCTTGTCTAAGCATCATTATCAAGAACTCCAGGGCCTTGTCATTGAGCTTAGCATTAGTGTAAGCTGAAATCATGGTCGTCCACGAAACAACGTTCCTTTCAGGCATTTCGTCGAACAATGCCTGTGCTTCATCCAAGAGGTTAAATTTGACGTACATATTGAGGAGAATGTTGATCAAAAACGTTTTGGGCTCGTGCCCATGTGAAAAAACGTGGTTATGAACGAGCTTACCTTCTTCGACAGCCCCGCGAGCCAAGCAGCACTTGATGAGCTCCGAGTAGGTGATAGAGTCGGCCCAGATGCCGTGTCTTTGCATAGCGTCCATCGCCTTCATGGCTCTCGGGAGGTCTCTCCGATAGCAGAAGTTAGTGAACTCATCAAGCGGAGACGACGAGGAGGCTGGCACATTCCTCGACCCATTGGGTGCGAGAGAGTGAGGACGTGATAGTGAAAACGCAGGCGACGATTTTATGCTCTTGAGCTTCGAAATTGCTTTCATCTTTAAACTATCAAGCATATTGAAACTACGAAAGAAAATACGCTCGCAGATTTTGAACCGTTGCTGTTGAATGATGGTACATGTGAAACGCACCGCATTGACGCCTACATCCACTTCAAATTACGCTTATGGAAAGGTGAGACTCAGACTCAATATAATTGATTAAATCTTAATTATTGATTTCAAATTAAAATGATTGAGATTATATCACCTTAATATAATGTTTAAATAAATATTGAAGTGATAAATATTAGACTGATAAAGGCTTAAATAAACCAAAATCATAATGATTTAATTTGAAATTAAATTATTAAAACTTAAAAAAAAAGTAATAAAATGTTCTAAAAATTGATCGGTTCGGTCAATGATGATACATGTGAAACACACCATTGACTCTCACGTTTAATTCAAATTAACCTTACGTAAAGTTAGAAAGAGTATGTTTAAAATTGTGTTAAGGCGCTTAAAAAATACTTTTAATGCATAATAAGATGTGCTAAACAAAAATAGGTCTATTTAGTAAAAAACTTAAAAAAATATTTGTATTTTTGGACTTTCTTGTTCTATAAAAGCTCAAAATTGCATTTTAAACAAAACTTGAAAATATATCTTTTTTGAGGTTGAGATCGAGAAGATCAATTTGAATGGCCGACACCGCTAGATTTTTCTAAGATTAGAGAGGATTAGGGAAATTCTTGATCTATTACGTAAAATTTATTGCATTTTCATTATTGATTTGAAATTAAATGATCGAGATTAGCATTGATTACATTTAAACTATAATAAAATATGATAAATATTAGACTAATAAATACATAAATGATACAATATTAATTATAAAAAAATTTTAAAAAAATTTACAAATAGAAAAAGTTTTGAGAAATGATACACGAACTCTTATCTTTACACTCTTAAGTGTTTACTGCCTAATATGTTAATTACAAAAAATAAAAGAATAAGGAGATTATATTAAAAAACATTATAATAAAAAACTGACTTGATAATTATCACATTAGGAAACAAGCACTTGAAAATGTAAGGAATTCGTATAACATTTTTATTTTTATTTTTTTAAAAAAAAAATGGTAAAGAAGAGATAGAGAGGGAGAAGGGACGTGGGCTGAGATGTGTGTGGGTGGGGCAAAGGCCCAAGTCCAATCAACGAAACAAACGGTCCACGTTCACTCTCTCTCACTGCACGCATTCTTTTCCTTCCCCATGAGTCTTTCTCGGAGAGGAGAGGGGAAGAAAGAAGCCACCCCTTTAACTAGTTTGCTCGCTCTCTCTCTCTCGGTCTCTCACGGCTCTCTCAGATTGCAGACTCTCGAACAAAACCCAGCTATTATGGCTCACAGTATCCAAAAGCAGCTTTTTTCACCATTGAATTGAAGAGCAAAGCTAGCCGGCTCAGCTAATTCCGTAGCTTAGGAGGGAAATAGGAGAGAGGGATATGTCTTTGAGAATAAAGGCGGTGGTGGATAGGTTCGTGCAGGAGCTGAAGGAAGCGCTGGACGCCGATATTCAGGACAGGATCATGAAGGAGAGGGAGATGCAGAGCTACATCGAGGAGCGCGAACGCGAAGTCGCCGAGCGCGAAGCCGCTTGGAAGGCCGAGCTCTCTCGTCGCGAGGTAATTCTATCATTTCCCCATTTATTCAAAGCCCTAAAATTTGTTTTGATTTCCTTTCCAATTGTATTGGGTCGAGACTGATATTCATATTGGGTGTGGACTTTTCAACTTACTTGAGGTCTATTTTTGGTGGAATCGATAATGGGTTTTTCTCAAAAATCATTTTAGTTAATTTCTCTCAACTAAGAAAGAAGATCATCGTATAAAATGCGTTTGATATTTGGTTCTAGCTTGAAAAGTGAATTATCTGAAGCTTACTTGGATTGCCACTGTTCTTATATATATATAGTGAGAGAGAGGGGGGCTTCCACATTAATTGTCTTTATAAATGGTTTGAGTATAAGTTTCTCATCAATGTCTCCAGTGCACGCAGCGTATTGTTGTTCTGAAAAACCATGATGAGAAACTGAGTGGTGTCTATGTGACCGTAAGGTAGTAGTTCATTTTTTTGTTGTCAGCTGCACAAGATTTTTGTTTGTGTTATATGTTATCAACATTATGTTTCTTAACCGGCTGTCCAGATTCCTCTCATAACGCCTCCTCAGGCTGTCTGTCTGGAAATTCAATGATACTTTTGATTTTCTACATTAAGGTCGGAATCAGGATTTCTAATTTGGAGGGCCAAACTATAAACGAGGGGTCAAATTTAATTTTGATTGGGCTGACCTTAATTTTTTAAGCCTGAAAGAACACTTATAAAATTTTGTTTACTCCCCTTGGTCTGTATGTAGTTCTGTCACTGTCTACATACCTGGAAAGGCCTAAACTGATCTAGTCGCGACATTGTAATTTGGAGGGCCAAACTATAAATGAGGGGTTAAATTTAATTTTGATTGGGCTGAGCTTAATTTTTTAAGCCTGAAAGAACACTTATAAAATTTTGTTTACTCCCCTTGGTCTGTATGTAGTTCCGTCACTGTCAACATACCTGGAAAGGCCTAAACTCTGATCTAGTCGCGACATTGTAACTTCCTCAACAGGGGTGGAACCAGAAATTTTGATATTGGTGGGTAAAACTATAAAAAGACTTTTTTTGTTGTTGGAGAGGGGGGAGGGGGGATCCATTAAAGAGATTTCTAAATTTTGCCTGGGTCCGCCCCTGTTCCTCAGTACATGTAGTGACGACCAGCCCTTTAATCACTTGTGTTTTTACATAATGGCGTGCTTGTTCTAGAGTTAAAAAGTTGTTGGGTGTTAAACAAATGGAAATAAGCTTGGAACTTTGCAGGAAAATTTATGTTGTAGGTTTACATGTCTTCCCATCTGTGAACATGGTTTAATATGTTAAAAGAGATCAGTGTATGACTGTTTTATGTTCTAGAGTCTCAGACATTATTTTATTTTCCAGGCAGAGATTGCCCGACAAGAAGCAAGGCTTAAGATGGAGAAAGAAAATCTTGAGAAGGAGAAAAGTGTCCTAATGGGAACTGCGTCAAATCAAGACAATCAAGATGGAGCGCTTGAAATCACTGTAAGCGGTGAAAAGTATCGATGCCTCAGGTTTGCAAAGGCAAAGAAATGAGGCTTTACATGGAAAACTTCATTCTGAACTTGCTTTGAAGCCAATTTTTTTTCTAGTCAAGAAACTTCATTTCTTTTGGATGCTTCAATTATGTACATGTAGTTATCTCAGTGTAATGTGAATTGACCATATGCCTATGGGCCCTATTATTCAATTCAACGTAGAAGATAGGTTTTGTGATTAATGGGAACAAGGAAGTCTTATATGATTATCCATACTGTGATGAGATGCCAGAATTGATCTGCATGACTGAGAAACTAGTATGATTTGAGAGAAATGTTAGGTTTCCCAAAAATTTGATTTCCAAGTGATGAGTTACCATCCCATCGCTAATGCCTCTCTGTTTATTAAAAAATAGAATACATGGAATGGTGATACATCATTTTGGAAAAAAAAAATTGGAAAACCTAACATTTCTCATGATTTGATGATCTTGAACTAGGATATGGCAGTACCATATCCAATTGAGCAGATCAATCTCAAGTAGTCATCCATATAAACCCCCTCTTTCTGTTAACAAATATAGACTTCCTTTGACACCTCAATGTGTTTGGTAGTCGTATGAGATCACTCCGCTATAGGTAGGATCGGATTTGCGATTTCAAAACATACGATTCAAAAACGCGATTTTTAAAAATGCAGTTAAATGTTTAATAAAATCGTAGTTTGACATTTAAATTTGCAATTTAACTTTTAAAATCGTGTTTTTAAAAATGCACCCTTGCCAAAAATTTGAAAATGAAATTTTTTTTACGTTTTTAAATCACAATATTTTAAAAATGCACTTTTAAATGATATATTTTTTGTGATTTGATTTAAAATAGCATTTTTTTTTATATGCAAACATGCTCTTAATGGCAAAATTATCGATAGATGCAAGGCAATAGCCTGTGTATTAGGTTGCTCTTTTGGGAGGGAGGCGTAGTGTTGATACTCCAAAATTGGGAGCCCGGAGATTATTCTGGGACCAGAAAGGGTTGCCCTGTTTTGAGGGCTGGACACATCCCACTTCCTGTACAACTGCCCACGATCCGCTGTCCATGGGGATCACGTATGCCTGATCCATGGAGCACCTGAACATCTTTCCTCGTTGAGATGGGTGGGCACATGAAAAACGTGCAACAGAAAAGGTGGCCAATGGTGAAAAACCGCAAGTGTCAAATTCTCCCTGTTCCTTTCCATTTTCTCGGGAAAAAGAGGGAGGCTATTGAGATATTCTGAAGTGACACCCTAAGGTGAAGGAGTACAAGAAACCCAATAAGGAGATGCCACCCAAGATGAAAAGAATGCCCACGACGTTTTCTAATATAGAAGTGGTGGAGAAGGGAGTTAACGACAGTTACTGTTGACTCTAAAAGCCCGCCCTTTTCGACTTGCTCAAAAAACTGTTCAAAATAACCCTAAACCCATGCACTGATATTGCTGAACGTCGCAGGCCCTCAATTAATCTAGAGCAAACATACCCACTTTCAGAACTCACAATCTGGAAAAACTTTAAAAGAACAAAAACATTTTGTAAAACAGTAACATGAGCCCTGACTTTGGTAGCAAGTTGCTCTTGGTTGTGTCCATCTTTTGTTTCAATGGTGTTTTTGGCAGCGGAAGAGGGACAAAAGTAGCAGCAATTTCAGGTTTGCAAGGCATTGAATCGCAGAAAAGTAGCCTTTTACATCACAAAGGAAGGAGATTTGGTTTATTTGATGTCATGAGCTTTGGGGCTCGAGCAGATGGCCAGACTGACGATACTAGGGTTTGTTTCCTTTCTCTCTCTGTCTGTCTGAAACAAAGAATTAGCTTTGCTAGTTTAAAATTCTTGGAATTACCCAAAAAAAATTGACAAGTTAATTTGTTTATTCTTTGTGACCAACATTGTTTTCCTTTTTGTTTTTGCTTTATGATCAAAGGTAGAGTAATATCAAACTTCATCCCCTCCATCTAGAAGTCTTTAATCTTTTTTCACCTTTGTGCTAGAACAACTTAGGGAAGTTAGTGGAGTTCAAAAGCACAACTAGTACTGTCCACTGGAGTGGGAGCAAATGAAGCTACAATCGTTGTGACTTTGCTATCCTTTTCTTCTTTGGATTCATTTTGGTTTGCTGAGTTTAAGTCTCCTAAATTTTACCCTTTCTAAATTTTTATTCAAGTTACACTAGGCAGAATTCAGTAATTTTGTGCTCCTTATGAATGACAGACAAGCTTCAGCTTCTGAGAATTTTATATACTACAGATTTTGTTTGTCCTTTGGATCAAATTTCATCTTTAATTAATGCTTGCAACTTTCAAAATGTTCTAAATTGGAGTATATAGACAAAGTCATACATTCCACACCTTCGTCCACAATAGCATGAAGCCATCATTTTCTGATCCCAAATCACTTACGAGTTTCACCAAGATATGATATCTTGGTTTCGGTTTGAAACTTACTTTCCTACTAATTATTCATTTTTCAGTTTTCCATGGCCTTTCTGATACCATGGTCCAATCAGAAATTTGGAGATCATCTATACTGTTAGATTATTTACTGCAGCCCGAGTTATTTGCTCGTTACTTCTGAAACTCTATGAAAAAAGCTTCTTTCTGACTTGGCTTTCACTCTTTCCTCTGATAATTGGAACTTATATGGGGTTCGTCCTATTTTTAGAGTTTCTACTTTCTCGTTTGTATACATTTTCGGATATCACCTCATCTTTGACAAATGGTTATCTGGAATGACTATAGCTCGTTTACAGACTGATGGCATGAAATAGATGGATAGGTTAAGCATATGTGTATAATGTACATAGTTAGCTTGTTCGAATTAACAAGGAGGATACAACTGATACTTGTCATTCCAGGCCTTCAGAGCAGCATGGAAGGAGGCATGCAAGTCCTCAGGTTCAGTGAATCTTCTGATACCAAAAGGGAGATACTTGATTGGCCCCATCAAATTTGCAGGCCCATGCAATAATGTATCCTCTCTGACTTTTCATCTGAAGGCAAGATTCTGTCTTATATCTTTTCGAAACTTTGTTTTTTTTTTTTTCTATTACCATCTGTATACCATAGCATCAAGTTTGATCAACTCATCTATCTATGATTAAATTTGAGGAATTCACAGGGTTATTTGAAGGCTACAACAGACTTGTCAAAGTATGGATCGAGTGCTGGTTGGATTGAATTTGGATCGGTGGAGGGGCTAACCTTGACCGGAGGTGGGACCTTTGATGGCCAAGGTGCTAAAGCCTGGCCTTACAATAACTGCCCCACTCATTCCAAATGCATACTTCTTCCCACTGTAGGTTTCAAAACTTATACCCTTTCTCATTTTATTCCAGTAGTTAACAAATTGCATATAGGAGTAAAGCTATTTAGTAGACTGCTATACAATTACTATGATGTGTTAATAAAAATCAGTCCTTATTTTTTTTTTTTTTACTAGTGCTGATCTAAAAGCTAATTTTTACTGTCACATTATCAAGTTGTATGACACTCATATAACAGTTTACTAAAAAGCATTACTCGTACATATAGTTATAGAGCTTTCAACAAAATCCTTACCTGTAGGCTTCACCTAAAAAAACGTAGGGAGGGAGCATGCTGGTTTTTTGACATATAAAGTATGTGTGGCCAAATGGGTGGAAGGTTAGAGCAGCAGACCATGCTTATGGTCTAAGGCCAGGAATAATGCTATGATGCAGCCATAGCATTATTCCCGGAATATTTGACTGAATTTTTCTGTTAAATCTGTTGCTATGGGTCACATTAGCCTGTAAGACTTTAGAAGAGCATGCAGGTCTAAGGTGTAATTATTGTCCTGGCACTTCAGTGGATAGGTAACTGAGACAGTGAAACAAGAAAGTTAATTAGCAAAACGTTTTCTCCTTGCAGAATGTGAAATTCATGGCCATGAATAAGACAGTTGTCAGAGGCATAACTTCGCTGAATAGCAAGTTCTTTCACATAGCTCTTGTGGGGTGCAAGAACTTCAAAGGTAAAAACATCAAGATTTCAGCCCCAGCAAACAGTCCTAACACTGATGGCATCCACATTGAGCGAAGCTCTAGTGTCTATTTTTCTGGATCACACATTGGTACTGGTGATGACTGCATCTCAATTGGGCAAGGAAATTCTCAAGTCACTATCTCAAGTGTTACCTGCGGACCCGGTCACGGCATCAGGTACCCTGAAATCTCCAATGTTTTTAACCTTATGTTTACTTGGAGATAATCATCTTTTAATGTATTGGTTATATGGTCGCATACGACAGCGTTGGAAGTTTGGGAAGATATCGGAATGAGGGAGATGTAAGCGGACTTGTGGTCAGAGATTGTACCATGACAGGTACCTCAAATGGCATTAGGATCAAGACCTGGGCCAACTCTCCAGGAAGTAGTGCCGCCACCAACATGACATTTGAGAACATTGTCATGAACAATGTGACCAATCCCATTATAATCGATCAAGCATATTGTCCATTCTCCTCTTGCACTTCCAAGGTATGTTTTTAAAGCAGAGGACATTTTTGCAGCCAATGGTTTTGGTTTCTAGGTGCTGATGAAAATCTCATTGGTAACAAAGTGCAGGCACCGTCTCGAGTGAAGATCAGTGACATATATTTTAAGAACATTAGAGGGACCTCATCATCGAAGGTAGCAGTGGCATTGGAATGCAGCAAAGGGATGCCATGCCAGAATATCTACCTTGAAGATGTTCACTTGGACTTGTCATCAGGGGAGAAACATGCCACTTCCACTTGCAAAAATGTTAGAGCTAAATACATTGGCACCCAAATCCCTCCACCCTGTTCTTAGTTTCAATGTTTCATGGGATTCATGCTTATAACTTGCTCCGATGCCGTATGATCTGTAGGATCTCACGCTTTCAAATGAAAATGTTGGAATGTATTCCTTTTTTATTTTATTTTTTTTAATTGAATGGAGAAAAATGGCTACAGGAATGTATTCTTGTTTCAGGGATGTTGCAGAAAACTTCATTTGTCTTTTGTTTTCTGTTTTCAAAACAACAATCCAAAACATAAAATACTCAAAATTATTTTCAACTTTATATCATATCAAAATACTTTTTCAAACAAAAAATAAAATAAAATAAAATCCCAAAATACATTAACAAACATACATTCCTTTGGTGAATATTTTTTAACATTATTAATATATTATTATTATTATCTCCATTTCTCTCTCTCTCTCTCTCTCTCTCTTTCTTCTTTAATGCCTACCAAGACCATTGGATTTTATTTTATCTTTTCAATATCAAGTTAATTACAAGAAAGGTTCAAATTTTATTTTACTGTTGATTGAACTTTAGGAAGGTTGAACCTTTTTTTAAAAAAAAAAAAAAAAAATATTGTGAAAGGCAATTTACATGAGCCCTCATAAAGTTGTTGTTATCATTTTTTGTTTGAAGGAATGTTGATCAGTATGTAGTATTTATATATACATATACTAGAAAGGGGCAATGGGACAACAATGGTTCCTCCTATATGAAATAATCAAGAAGGTTCGGTTATTAAAGAAACTAGCCTATAACTTGTGCTATGCGCCGGTTTTTCATTATAATTTAATTTTAAAAATCTTTTTACAGAAATGTCTTATAAAGAATAGTAAAAAATATAAATAATAATAATGAAAAAGAAAAAGAAAATAAAATAAAGGTTAAAGAAGAATTTATTAAATTCAAACTACTGTTAATTTTTGCCCTATGGTGACAATTGAGTAGATCGAATTAAATCAACATTAAACAACAAAAACCAGTCATAAAATGTTATGTAACATATTTAGCCACCCTAAAACCAGTTTCTATATTAATTTTTTGTTCTTTTTCGACCTACTTTTTATTAACCATTATTAGTGAAATTTTTATACAACTATTGAACATATGTGCACCCTCACTTTAAAGAAAAAAGTGGAGAGTGTGAACAGTGCTCCCTAATAGAAAGGAACACTATTCACAACATACTCTTCTTTTAACTAATAAAATATTATTTCTCTCTCCAACTTTTTTATTTTTTCCAATTTTCTTTCTATTTCCCTTTTTCTTAAAATATTGTATTTAAATGAAAAAGTGAAAGTAAAGCCCTAGTTTAAGAAGCAGGATGTAAGTACTTAAAAAAATAGATAGTTAAAATAAAGAAAAATGATTTTATCCTCAAAATATGAAGTAAATGTAAGAAGTTAGATGAGAATACTGTAAGAGGTTTTTCACTTTCATACTTCTCATATTCATCACCTTCTAAAAATAGTGTTTTCCAATTTGGGAACTTTCCAAGAATAGTAATTTACTGTATTCAAAAAAGTATTTCATAGTTTAAGACTTTCCAAAATAAACATTTATTCTCAAAGACACAACTTGCCATAAACAACTTTTCATTTCAAAAACTCTTTAGAAACCTTTCATGCAAGCAAAGTCATTTCATAATTTCCTATATAAAGCACTAAGAACAATGAATAAAATTGCATGACATGAAATAACCTTAGAATGGGTAAGGGATCTACTTACCTTTTGTCTGTAGCTAGTTAGTTCTCTGAACAAAGATTTAGACATATTAATACTCTCATAGCCTCTTAGCTAGGCTAGGCTAGGCAAATCACTCTTTTTGGACTAACCCCACAGGATATAAGTGTGTGAAGTTTTTTTAACCAAAATTTAAGTCTTAAGTTCCAGAAACTCATTTTACCCAAAATTTGACCATTTGTGATTTTTATAGATCTTAAAAGTTAAAACCTTCTTTCTTGAAGAAATACCTCTTAAAGAAAGTTTAACTGCAAAAGTGTCTAAATAACCATTTTTTGGTTCCTAGAAATTCTTTACTCCATGGGGTTTTGTTTAGAATGGTCTTCTTGGTCTATCCAATCACATTAGAGTATAAATTTTAAGGTCCTGACACAAACCAGATTTTTTTTGTGCCCTCAAATAACAGATAGAGCATAAACGTGTAGCACCAAAAGGGATATAAATGAAAACACCGGATCTCACCCTATTCTTTACATGAATCGAGAATTTTTTTTTTTTTTGGAGAAAGTCTATATACTCCTTTCAAACTACTACTTAATTGACAATGTCCTCTATAAATTTTCAATTGTTACAATGTCTCCCCTAAATTATCATTGTCCCCCAATGACGAAAATACCCTAAATAAAATAATTATAGAAAAACTAAAAATAAAAATAAAATTAATTTTTTTTTAAAAAAAATACCACCTAATTGGCTAAATTTCAATTTTTTTTTTAAAAAAAAAAAGAATAAAGATTTCTTGTTTTTCAAAAAAAGTATTTAAAAATTTTGTTTTTTTCAAATTTATAAAGATATTTTTGTTTTATTGAAACAATTTTATGGTTTTTTTTTTGTTAGACTTGTGAAAAATATTGTTAATTATTTAATTGTTTAAGAGAAAATTGTCATAATTAAAAATTTGTAAGATATTTTCAATTGATTGATAATTTGAAAGGATACGTGACTTTTCTTTCTCCTTTTTTTGTCTTTTTTGTTCTTTTTTTCCGAAAAACACGAGAGAGAGAGAGAGAGAGGAGGCACTCAAGTGGGTTTTTGTCTCATTACAATAATGAAAATGAGAAAAGAGAAAAAGACATAGGGAGAGAAATGCTGCTGGGCCGCCTGGGCGGCTAAAATGTCTCTTTCCTAATTCCTATAACTTTGCAAGGGTAAAAGAGGAAAAAAAAATAGAATGATGGGTATTTGTTTTATTATTTGATTTAGACAGTTACAACACTTCACCTATTAATATTAATATTAAGATACCCAAAAATATCTTATTGACTTCATTTTTAATATATTTCTATTTATATGTTACTTAAGTTGAGAGGGACACTTGTCACAATTTTAATTAATTTTATTATAGCATTTTCCAATATTTCTTACTAACGTGGCATATTTAATTTATCTTTAATTTTTTTTATTAAAATTAATTTTAAAAATAAATTGAGCATGTCACGTCAGCATTAAAAAAAATAAATAATAAAAAATAATTTATATATATATATATATATATATATATATATATATATATATAATATATATATATAATATATATATATAATCCGTTTTACTATATCTTATTAGTTTGAAGGGAGTTGCAATAACAATAAGTTTAGTTCCAATAAAAACAGGGTTGGCAATTTCCCACTGTGAACTCAAATAACACTCTTTCATCATTATTTAGTGATAACAGGGGCTTTATCACATAACAAAAGATCATGCACCATTCACCATCATCCATTTTTCTGCATTTTCAGAAGCACCCAGAGCCATTAATTTCTGAAAATAAATATTCCATGCAACTCCATTAGCATGTGAGTACCTTTGTCTCAAGTGCTAGGAGTACGTGTTTTCTTCGTTTGTCCAAACTTGGCATTGAGCTTTTCCGTCGTCGCTGCTCTTAAAAGCATCTCTAGCAGTAGTAATCAAAATAATTATTACATTTTTTTATTAATATTTTTTTATTCATTTTTTGCATCACTCTTCCGTACATGAAGAAAAAATTAAAAAAAGATTCGATGTGTTATAGTGAAAAGTTCACTATATATAGCACAAATTTTACTTCGGAGAAAAAATTAAAAAAAATTCAATGTGTTATAGTGAAAAGTTCACTATATATAGCACAAATTTTACTTTGGCTATTATGCTGAATGAGTAAAATAGCTCGTAAGATGTGACAAAAAGAAATTCAAGCTATTGTAACTTTTGATCAAAGAATAGCATAGGAAACACTGAGACCGTAGATATACCCCATTAAATAATTTCCACTGCAAACCCAAAATTAGGCATGAATTCATACATATATACACGCAATACTTAAATACATAACACAAACATACATGGGCTATTTTCCATATGCTTACATATAAACATAAATCACAATAGGAATATTTGTTTTCATTTTTCTACGTATCTTTAGTCCATCT
>FXXK01000349.1:32268-81042 GCA_900184695.1 Betula pendula
CCTATAAGAAATGTGCAAATTCATTATCGAATATGTACGACCCATATATGAGTCCTACAGATTTAATGATAGATTTTAAAAAAAAAATGGACAAAAGATATATAAAAGAATGACACTAAGTACATCTCAAATCACAAATTATAGGCTATTTTCATGTCGCAATTTCTGAAGTTGTTCAAGTTGGTCATCCAAACATCCCTTTTCACCACCAATAAAACCCATTGTGTTACCATAGCTTAAAGCTGGTCATCCAAATATCGTCCCATCATTTTCTTTTTGCCTTTTTCACTAATATTTTCTATGAAATTTCATCATATTTTTCCCAAAATAGTAGCCTATATCCCAAAAAAAAAAAAGAAAAAAGAAAAAAAAAAAGAGCTTATTATCTTATGAAAACTATTATAATTAGTCGTTCCCCTTCCTGAAAGTGAATACTGAAGAAGATGTACGTTGAAGGCGTTCGAGGCAAGACTTCCACCCGCTCGATCCAGCCATTGCAGGCCGCAACCTTTTTCAGGGAACACCCTAGCCTGCATAGAATAATAGGGGGGAAACTAATTTTAGAATTAGATATTCAGAGTATGGATTTTGACTACAAAGATTTGAATTAAAATTTACAGCTAACCCATAAAATTCTTTCCCTTTTCTTCAACTAAGATTGTATAAATGACAAACACCCGAAAAATAAAAACAAAGAAAAAAGAGATAAAACAGCTATGAGTCTGATTTCCAATTAAACCAAAGAAAAAGAGGTGCATGCACATGCACTCACATAGTCACATATTTAAAAGTGCAGTGAAATAAACACATGCATGCACTCCCGTACCAAATGAACACATACAGTCGCAGAAGAAAAGTAAATGCAGTCATATTTATTTACACGTGCAGTAAAACCCTCAATAAAGTTCATTGTCAATGCAACATCATTTCTCCAAAGAGAATGAGAAAATGACAGTGACAGATGCACTCACACGCTGCCTACATATGAACAACACAAACATGTGGACAGCATAAATTCACATTTGGGCCAAAAAAGGGAAATGAATGTGAAAACTAGGCTACCAACCAACCAATAATGTGAATTAGGGGCCCTACCAATAGACCAAAAATGGGTTACATACAAAATTGGTCCTATTGCTAGCTTTTAATGTGTATCAAATCAATTATTGGGGTTTTCAAAAGCGTCATACGTCTAAAAAATAAATAAATAAATTAAAATCAAAACATGGGGCGGACGTTAGACGTCTAGCACCACTCTTAATAAAATTAATCCTCTATCTTTTGTGACGGTGTAAAATTAATCCTTACATCTACTTCCATTAGTGGATTGTTTGCCATGTGTAAAAAACAGGTCCAAGTTTGGGGGCGAAATGGAAGAATCAAATAACGAAAGATCTGAGGGAAAACCGGTCTTCAAAAGTGTTTAGGAAAACAATGTTACAATGTGTTTAAGAAATTTGGGGGAGAAAGGATAAATCGAGAATGGTAATTTTGTTTGGGTAATTTTTCATAATATGTGGCAACTGATGTGTTTAAAATTTCACACGTCCCAATGACATTGAATAAAAACTGCTGAATAGGCTACATAATGTGGCCTTTGGGATATATCTCATTTTGAAGGGCGTTGACGTAAATTACTGTTAATTTTATGGATGGAACATAAACAAAAGAATCATTTTGGTTTATTGGATATATATAGATATTATCTATGATACTTTTCAAAACTGAGGTAGCTATTTAATAATGGGTCTTATCACATGTACTAAAAAAGTAATTAACCTCCATGGATAAAAATTTTTCTTTTAAAAGTGATATGTGTTCTTAGCATGTGAAAAGTACATATTTTTTTTTAATAACACGTGTTTCTCATATACTTTTTTAATTGCATTAATAAAAAAATATGTGTTTTTCATATGCTTAAAGGACACATGTCACTTTTAAAGACTGATTTATAGAAATTTCCTACAAACCAATTTGTAGAAAATTTTTATCCTTAACCCTATATATATATATATATATATATGATTGTTCTATGATTGATTTGTATTTATTTATTATTTGATTTAAATTTTACGGATTTAATGATGTATAGATTGTTTCATGTTAAATACGTTGTCATGCTATTTAAAATTTTTAAATGACGTAGCATTATATATACTTTTAGCATCTTCATTAATAGTAACTAAAATATATAGTGAAAAAGTGTAACTCTTTATTATAGTTATTTTTTATATATATACATTCCAACAATACTTAACTTTATTTACTATTTGCTTTTAAATATTATTTTTTGAATTAAATTTCATTTCTCATATTTTCATTTAGTACAAAGAGATGGTGAGAGAGCGAAAAAGAAATGGTGAGAAAATTTTTTTTATTTGGACATTTCAATTTACTATAGCACCACGTTAGAGATGAAAAAAGGGACAATATTTAGCTAATACGAGCATTTTATTTGGTCGGTTGGAAATAGTATATGACAGAACAAAATCTTAGACAATAAAATAAAGAGGATCGGGATCCATTTCCCCCTTCTCTGTATTGAATAATAAAAAATAAATAAATAAAGAGGACCCTCATGTTGGTATAAGTGGTACTGAATGCAGCACATGTTATTCCCTGATTCGAATATTGCCCCACATTATGAGGCCTATCAAATCCAATTAACAATTAAAAGTCTTGACAACCAGGGAAAAAGACATTTTATCTTCCGACAAGAACATCAATAATACTAATAACGAACGAATACCGCCATCTACCTAGATGTAGGGTCGTGTCGATAGAATTTTTTTTTTTTTTTTTTTTGAGGATGTGTCGATAGATTTTTAGAGTTAAAACGATAAATTTAAGTGATGATTTTTTTTAATATTAAAATATTGATCAAATTATATTTATTTTAATGTATATGTTGTATTTTCTTATGTCAATTAGAGTGCTTTCTTTCTTTTGTAAAATTTATTTTTATTTTATTTTATAACTTATTAAATATATAATGACTTTTATCATTTGATTCAAAGGCATGAAATAATAAGAGAAAAAGAGAAAATAAAGATAAAAATGAAAATAAGTTATAAAGAGTGATTTGCAAAGAAATATAATGCGAAAAAAAAACATTGGATGCTGAACACTTGCTATGTGTAACTTTTTTTGTTATGCACAACTCAAACAATGAGAATTTATGCAGTTTAAAGACTTTTTATATTCTTTTAAGCATTTAATTCAAATGAACGGTGAAAAAAAAATTGTACATGTTAAACTTTCATAAATGTAAAAATGAGGCTTTTAAAAAAAAGTAAACAAATGCTGCTTTACAAGAATTTATAACTTTTAATTTTTAATTACTTTTATCATAATTGGGGCCTTAATTAGAAATTATTTATTAAATTTTTACCATATTATAGCCTTAATTTGTTTTTTTATTTTTTTTTTAAAAAAACCTTTATTGTACAAATATTAACTGGGGCTTAAATAGAGAGTATTTATTAACTTTTTACCATTTTAGAACCTTAAAATGTTTTTTTAAAAAGAACCTTTATTGTATAATTATTAATTGAGCACCTTAATTATAAAATATTTATTAATTTTTTACCATATTAGAGCTTTATACTTTATATATATATATATATATTTTCTTTTTGTCTATTCAAAGGCAGGAAAAGGGGAAAGGAAAATCTATTATATAAATTATTAATGTGGACCGATTGCCTCATTCACGTAAGGCTCCAGCCGCCCTGCCAGGATGCAAATGATGACGTTTATTTCTCCTCTTTTTTTTTAGGAGAATCGTCTCCCTTTTTCTATTAAAGAAGTCGATCTCTTTTTTTAATAAAAAAAAAAAAGAAAAAAGAAGAAGAAGAAGAAGAAGAAGTCGATCTCGAACAGTCTGGATGTTTGATTCAGTATGGGCAGGTTAATTAATTACACTAATGGGATACATTAATAATAATAATAATTGAGTTGATTAATTAGGCTGACTAAATAAAGTCTCAATAATTTGAGCTTGTATCATTGATCCCAATAATGTGGGAAGCATCCCCACATAACCCTTCCCTATATTTATATTTTATCCAGAAAAAGATAAAAAAAAGTCTCGATCGCTACCATGTTCCTCCGATGTGTTGGAGGACACCTGTCACTCCTCCATGTGATCCTTCATGTGAGCGTTTCTAACCACTCCCCACTCCTCGTTGCACAGAATTTCATACACTTAATAATTATTGTCCATATATTTATATAACTATATTATATTTTTTTGATATTATTTATGTAACTATATATAAGTCAATAGCCAAGACAAGTTGTCTCACAGTCTCTGATCACTTCCTCAACTATCAAATCCTTCTACTTTCTTCACCCTTTTCTTTCTGGGCAAAAATGGCTGTTCGTTTGCCTAGTATTACAAATGCTAAGAACAGTCTCCGTACATCAGACTCATTTGCAAAGAAAGCAATCCCAACATTTATAGGTGTTCCAAAAGGCCAAAATCAGAAATTTTTTGGAAGAACTTCTCTTCCAAAAGAATACTGTGAGGCTTTAGGTCAAAATACAAGCTTCGTGTGTCGCAGCGTCTATCTCTATGTAAGTATTTCTACATAGGGTTGTGCTAATTTTATCAAAACAGCACAAAAAAACTATGAGAGTAATCTAACTTGATGATGTTATTGTGAATATCAAGTTGGATTGAAAGAAATTAAACTTTAATGAAAAATCCTAACAAATAGGAGAAATTGAAAGAAATTGGTAGTTTAATAGTTTAAATCGTAAGTTTTTAAATTTTGAGGAGGTCATTTTAAAATACATAAAAATTCATAAAGTTTTTTAAAGTTTTTCCTAAACATTTCTACTTTTATATAAACACAAAGGAAGGGGAGGGCCGGTATGGGCTATGGTCCTCCGCCTTCTCTTGCAAAATTTTCTTTGAATTTAAAAGTTGGGCCGATTTTTTTATTATTATTATTTTTTATTCAAAGTGGAAAAAAGGGGTTACAAAATGGCTCTTTTCTGCTTCTAATTCTTAAAAAAGAAAGAATGAAAGAGAGGTTGAGAATACTTTAAAACACAGTTTAAAACGACCCATTTAGCAACATAGTGTGCATAATAATTTGCCGGATTTGGTTCTTCTCTCTTTTCACAGCAAAGAGCAGAACGGTTTATCATAAAGATGCAGAGCATTAGCCCATAAGCCCACAACATTCATTTTGGAGGCCCAGGTCTTATACAACATGAATAAGAATTGCTCTTTCTAAAATCAGTATTCTTAGAATAAGTTTTTTACTTTTATTTGTTTATTTAGATTCAGCATTGGAAATTGAAATAGTTCCTAAGACTATTAAATTTTATATTATAT
The DNA here is from genome assembly GCA_900184695.1 of Betula pendula. Lineage (NCBI taxonomy): Eukaryota > Viridiplantae > Streptophyta > Magnoliopsida > Fagales > Betulaceae > Betula > Betula pendula. Next base: position 37,616 of record FXXK01000349.1, read on the forward strand.
AATACATAAATACTATATATTTTTCATTTATTTAACTACATATAACATCGTTTGATTTCAATTTACAGTTTTTTTATTTTTTTAATTTTTTTATGAAACAATTTAGAGTGTTGTTAATTAAGGATATTACAACTTTAATTATAAATCCCTTGCAAACTAATGAGACAATTTATACACCACTTATTATGTGAGTCACTAAAATATAAATTGTCATGTATTAATTTATTTGATACTCATTTTTATAAAATGTGAATTACTACGTGAATTTGTAAAAGTTGTAATATTTTAAATATTTTCAATTGATTCATATCATCAATATTATGAAAATTATATTTACTTATTTGTGGAATGAACTATAGACTGATACAATATAATATACTATGTGCCCTAACAAAATTATATTTACTTATCAAGAAGAGGAAGTCCAACGCCAATATTTTTTAATTCTTCATATTAATATATTTTTTATTCATGCTTTTGACTCCTATTTTAATATATTTTTTATCTATACTTGGCCCCATTCCATACAAATTTATGATTCTGTCCCCATATATATAATGATAAATGATTAATCAACAAATATACACGCATAAGAAAGAAAAAGAAAACAAATCTCAATACCCCTAAACACCCTTGTAAAAAAGAAAAGAAAAAATCTTTAAAAAAAAAAAACACTCTCCAAAGTTTCCTATTATCTCAAATTTTTTATTATACAACTTTTGACACTTTTAACATGTCTTAAGTATGTGATGGAGTCATTTCAAAAAAAAAAAAAAGTATGTGATGGAGTGTGTAAAGGTTTAAGCTTACAATTTTTTTACTCCAATCATACTATTAAAAGTTATAAAATAATTGGGTGAGTTAGGGGTGACAATTCATATTAACGTGTCGAATTCGAGTCATGTCGAGGCATAAATATAAAATTATAGATCAAGTATAACCCAAATAATTTAATTAAACGGGTCTAACCCTTTAACTCTAACTTCCTATTTCGTGTTGGGTTCGTGTATCGTGTCAATAATTGTCAGCTCTAAATATTGTGTGTCAAATTTGAGTCGTATCGATGCATAGGTCTAACTTTAGAATACTTATATATGTCAATTTTCATATCTACCTTGTGTCTATTAAAATTGATGTAACTTTTGAAATTACCATTGAATACCATGTTCACATTGTATTCATTAAAATTGATGTGATTTTCAAAATTACCATTATATGGATGATCAAACCATTGGATCTAATAGTAATTTTAAAATTACAATTAGATGGATGATCAAATCATTAGATCTAATAGTAATTTTAAAAATTGAGTAAATATATACATAAACCTAGGCTGAATGAACAATCATTCAGCCTAGACATATGAACAGTATTTTTGTAGACCCAATTTATTAAAAAAATAATATTTTTTTTTTTTAATCTCATCCAGCCTAGGCTGAATTACTGTTCATTCAGCCTGGGCTGTTGTATATCACGGCTCTTAAAAATTACATCAATTTTTTGAACACAAGATAGACATATATCATTATTCCTAATCATATAGGCTAATCATAACTTTACCCATTTAAATAAACGGATTAAATCTTTCGACTCTAATTCGCTAATTTCATATTAAATGCATATTAAATTTGCGGTTTCTATAAAACATTCTTAATCTTATTATGAGTGCATTTCCCACAAAATAAAATAAATAAATTAAAAAAAAAAACTAATGAAAGTGTGTCCTGTCAGTGGGAAACACATACACAAAAAAATTACATTAATTTTTTATTTTTTATTTTTGTGAGTGAATATATTAAATTTTAGTTTCAATAGATTTTTGACTGCCACAGCAGTCAGCAGTGTGTGCATTGAAAGTGTGTAATCGGAGTGCGTGTAAAATTTCTCTTAATTCTTTTCCTGTTTTACATATTTTAGAAAGAAAAAAGGGCGTCAGAGACTCAGACACTCGACATGGAGAGCGCGGCGGAATTGGTGGCGTTCCCGCTCCTGACGACGCCGATCGAGTCGAATTACAGAGCGTCTACCATTCCCTATCGGTTCCCCTCCGATAACCCTCGCAAGCCCACCCAAACGGAGCTCGCTTGGATCGACCTCTTCATCAATTCCATTCCCTCCTTCAAGTACGCTTTTCGATTTTCTCATCTCCGAAATGAATTTTTTGAGCGAAATCAAAACCAATTGTATCTGTTTGTTACGTTAATCTGTTGCAGGAAGCGAGCGGAGAGTGATCCTACAGTTCGTGATGCTAATACTAAAGCTGAACTTTTCGCTCGGAGGTGTGGTTTTCTCTAAGTTCTTGCTTCTTTGTGATGAAATCACGTTATCTTGAATTTATGAGGATTCTGATTTCATTTTCTGATTTTGCGTTTGTTTTGGAAGGTATTCTGAAATACTTGAGGACTTCAAGAAAGATCCTGAGGCTCATGGAGGGCCACCTGATTGCCTTGTATGCCAATCTTAAAGAATATTATCTACGAGTTTCTGTCACTTTTGATTATCATTTTCCAATGGAATGACTGAATTTTGATTTTGATTTTTTTTTTCCTGGGGGGGACGTTAGCTTCTGTGCAGACTTCGTGAGCAAGTCCTTAGAGAAGTAGGATTCAAGGATATATTCAGGAGAGTGAAGGTAAGTGTTAACGTGATACCCTGATTGTGAAAGTTAAGTCCCATGTTTTTCTCCATTTGTACTCATAAAGCTGTTTGTTTTCGTGGAAAATTTGATAGGATGAAGAGAATGCAAAGGCTATATCCCTATTTGCGGATGTAGTTCGTCGTAATGATGCCATTGAAGATGGAGGCAAGCGGATGGAGAATCTGGTGAGAGGGGTATTAGCGGGAAACATATTCGATCTCGGTTCTGCACAGGTTGGTCTTCTGACATGAAAATTTTGATTTACTACAAATATCTCTTTAGGGCCACATACTGCTTTTAACCATAGCCTATCATATGTCGTGTTGGTATCAAGATATTGATCCTTTCTCGTGGTTTTTTCAACATTGAGACTACTTCAAAAATGCTGTAACATGTTGATGTTTGAATGGTTTTCAATAGTACTAAACATTTATTTTTCTTTCTCAATTCCTGAAGCTTGCAGAGGTTTTCTCAAATGATGGAATGTCCTTTTTCGCTAGTTGTCAAAATCTTGTCCCTCGACCTTGGGTTATTGATGACTTGGACACTTTCAAATTGAAATGGAGCAAGAAATCTTGGAAGAAGGCAAGTTTTATGTGCAATTTAATTTACCCAACATCTTTGACATATATGTCTATGTTGATACTATTACGTGTGCTTATTTACTAACTAGCTCCTTTGGTTGTCATGACAGGCTGTCATTTTTGTTGATAATTCTGGTGCAGATATCATTTTGGGTATTTTGCCATTTGCAAGAGAATTACTACGACGTGGCACAAAGGTTTGTTTTCAGTTTTCAATTCTTCTAAACTATGCATCTGAATCTACAAGCCTAGAGTTTCCCAGTCTGGAATTTCTTTATTAAAGAAAAAATTATGTATGTATCTAACATTTTGAAGCTCCATTGTTTACTTGTCAAGTTGTTAAGAAAGAAGTCAGTAAGGATAGTCCATAACAGTATTTCCTGATATATCGTGTCCCACTGTCCCTCCTCGATATGAACCCCATAGTAAATACTTGCCATGACTTAGTATGCTTCTTTTCCATTTTTGCATACGATATGTCAGTTTCCGTTTAATTTGGGTTAGCTAGCTGGTTTTGAATGGAGGTTATCATCTTGTGGTCCTTCAAAAGCAAAATTACCTCCCACTCCTTTTTTTTCTCATTTTCTCTTGTTGTTTAATTCCAATTTTTTCATTTGGGATTCTATATCTGAAAGTTTTTCTGGGTGACATAGATTTTGACCATTTTTAATACGTCATGTATCACCTCTTCATATGGTTGTAATGTCAGCATTGTTTGACATGATGACTTTCTCTCTGCAGGTTGTTTTGGCTGCCAATGACTTGCCTTCTATAAATGATGTAACTTACCCTGAACTGGTTGAGATTATATCAAAGGTGATAAGAAAGAAACTCTCTGATCTGGATTAATTTTAGAATCTTGGTTGACTCTGACTTTGTAAGTGGCAATTTGCAGCTGAAGGATGAACATGGGCAGCTCATGGGTGTTGATACTTCAAATCTTTTTATTGCCAATTCTGGTAATGATTTGCCGGTAAGAAAGTGCAATTTTGTTTTGCATTAAATGTTCTTTAACTTGACTTACAAAAAAAAAAAAAGTTCTTTAACTTATTGGATGATTAATATCACTATTTTTTATTTTATTTTTTCTTTTAGATAAATAGAACACTATAGATGTATGAAGTTCTTTTGCCTTTTAATTCTTTGTAGGTTATTGATCTTACAAGAGTTTCACAGGAGCTCGCCTATCTAGCAAGTGATGCAGACCTGGCTATCATGGAAGGGATGGTAGGTTCTTACCAATTCAGGAAGCTAGTAGTAGAGTTATAAACTCTTTTTCGGCTAACACTTCTTTGTACAATTCCTGTTTCTGTTATTCAAATGACCTTTGACAACTTATAACCAAATTGGACCATCCAAATGCCTACTCATGTATCACTAACTACATCTTACTGCATATTTCATTTTCATTTTTTCATTCTCTGCATTGAAATTGTGGGAGGGTATTTTTCAAATTTATGGAAGCATATGAGAGATAGAAATGGTGTGGTAGGTTTGGGATTCAAGTTGTTCTGATCAAGAAAAAGGAAAAACACAAACTACCAGTGTTCACTTTCATTATTAAAGTGCTTCTTGAGAGAAAACTTAACATTAGAATTTTCCAACTCAATCTGATGTTACTCCCCCCTTCCCCCCGCCCCAAAGAAAAAAAAAAACGTTAGTAAAGACTTCCTGCATAATTTAACAAATTAATATATGAACGTATGGTATCCCATGTAGATTACCGTAGCTCCATTTGAACTTAGTTTCTTGTCCTATTTGATTATTATCTTTTGAAAAAGAAAAAAATTGTTAAAGGGGAAATAGATAAAAATGAAATAGAAGGAAAAACAAAGGATGAGACAAATACATGGAAAGTATAATTTCCTATCAATTACAAACCTATTTCTTTTGTTTGGCCGCATGAGGTTAGGTTTCAACAAACAAAGTACTGTTATTTGTCTATGTGGCTTACACAAGTTTCGGTGTCTGAAAATTTGCTGTGAGAGAAGTTTGTCACAGCATACATTTTACCTACCTCTCCTTCAGAAAACATATTGGTCAATCATTTAGAGCGTGGGGGAACAATCTATGATTGAATGTACTGCTACACCCAGCCACACACACACATTTGTGGATAAGCTGTATCAGTGATTAATTTGTTTTAGTTCTTGAAATGTAACTGAGATTGCTTTAGTTCTCGAAATATAACTGAGAATGCTTCTGGCAGGGTCGTGGAATAGAGACAAATCTTTATGCACAATTTAAGTGTGATTCCCTCAAGATTGGGATGGTAATGGTTTCACCTATGTTATTGCTGTTTTTTCCAGTATATCTGGTTATTCACTTCGGTGGATACATTAATTAATGTTATTTTTGTGTTTCTTCTTCTTATCTTCATATACAGGTGAAACATCCAGAGGTCGCCCAGTTTCTTGGAGGACGGCTTTATGACTGTGTCTTTAAATACAATGAAGTTTCAAGTTTATAAATTATAACGTCATTCTTGTACTGCTATTTCGGGTTGCTCAGAATTAGCCACTAGCATCCAGTGTCACTGTGTCACTTCCTGGAAGCATGATTTATTTGAACTATTAAGTTTGTCAATTTTATAAATAACTAGGGGAGCTTTTCCTTGACATGTTCCCGTGCATGCATGCTCCTCATTCTTTTATATGTTTTGCCATTAGTATTGGTTCTTGCCACAAAATATTTATCAGACGTCTTCCAGAATTGGTTGTGGATTGTTTCAGTTTTGATTTTTTATTTTTTCTGAAGAATATTTTTCTGCCATTTTATTGACGGAGGAACATGAGAAGGTCATACATATTGAATCATCAATCTTGGAAAGAGAAAACAGGGAAAGAAAAAAAGGTTGACATTAGAGGAGATAAGTAGATCATTTCTTTTTGGTAGGGTATGAAGCCATTTTGTTGATACCGCAAATCCCTTCAGGTTTTCCAGTTTTTCTCTTCATCCTTATGTACCCTTTCTCTCCCCACTTTGGTCCCCATGAATTCTTCACAATGATGTAATCTGACCCCTTAGATGAACCATATCCAACGGCTGTTACTCCATGATCTAGCTCAGATCCACAATTCCCATCGAATACCCCCTGCAAACCCATCAAAACAAATGCAAAATTAGGGTAAACAAGCTGAAGGCATTGAAATGTGTGGATGCTTTCACACCCAGTTTACTAGTCACTTAAAACATGTCATATTATTCTATGTGAAATGGGTGATTCAGCTTACCCCGCTATAGAATTGGAAGTCTTGACCAGAAGCCTCGATAGCTACACTAAGAGGTTGTTGAGCCAGTGCCTTCAAAAGACTTCCTTCATCATTTTGTGGCACATCTTGGTAACCACTTATAGTTACTATCTCCTTTTGTTCCTGAAGACAAATATAAACATAAATAATCAACTTCTGTTATGAAAGTTAGTTAGTTTACAGTTGAACTTGGTTTGAAAAGTTTCCTTTTAGAGTGTAATTTACCCTCTTCTCCTCACAAGTGCCTTCCTCCATTAGATATGGGTAGTCTTCCTCCTTGTGTAGTCCACCGTTGGAGACAATGAACTCGAATGCATAATCCATGAGACCTCCATTGCAGCCATTGTTGAAACTTCTGTCACAATCAATCAGCTGTTGCTCGGACAATGAGGTTAAATTTCCTGTGACTATCTGGTTTATACCCTCCACAGCTGCAACCGTTGAAAATGCCCAACAACTTCCTGCAATGCTCATCATATCATCATCTTTACTCTTAAGTAATTCTATTTAACATACTCTTATATAATTGCTATATAATTGGATGACCTGGCAGTAAAAGTCAATTTTGGATCATGATTACTTTTTACTGTCAGGTCATTCAGTTTTATGACAGTTATAAGTAATTATATTAGAATACTCTTGTACAATTGCTATACAATTGAATGACCTGACAGCAAAAGTCATCATTTTGGATCATAACTGCTTTTTACTGTCAGGTTATTCAGTTGTATTATTAGTAATTTTAGTTAGCATACTCTTATACAATTGTTATACAATTGGATGACTTAGCAGTAAAAGTCATCATTTTGGATCATGACTATTTTTTACTGTCAGGTCATTCAGTTGTATGACAGTTATAAGTAGAGGGAGGAGTAATGTTAGGACCATTTTTTCTTTTATCCTCTCGAAGTTGATATGGCTATTAAAAATATCATTGGATTTAAAATGAATCACTATTGAATTTTAATCCAATGGTAATTTTAAAAGTCCATCAACATTAAGACGATGAAAAAAGAATAAAAAAATAGCCCCCAACATTACTCGTATGGAGAGATACATACCACATGAGCCTTGGTTCTTGACCGGTGTAACGGCTCCTTTCTTTCTCCAATCCACAGACTTAGGCAGATCCACCAAATCATCTCCATAGCTGAAGTCTCTAGAGGAGTCTGTTCTTCTGGGAAGCTCAGATTTGAGTCCCAAGTACTTGTTCTTGAATTCCTCATGGCTCAAGTCTGCAAACTCGTTCAACCCAAGCCAGTAGCTAGCGCTACTGATCTCCTTATTTCTCTGATCAATGTGCTTTAAGTTATCCTTGAATATCTCAAACCTGTGCAGCTTCTCCTCCATGGTCCGGTAAGTTTTGCCGTGTTTTGAAATCCACGATTCGAATAGATGTATGATTTTGTCGATGCAAGTCAGGTGCTCCGGCGAATAGCCCACAATTGAAAAATCATCATGATCAGCAAGAGCGAAACAGAGGAAGAGAGACGCAGAAATGGCGGCAAGAAGGGAGATCTTAGAATACGAAGAGAAAGCCATTTGTTTGATGAGTGAATGTGAGGGTGGAGATATGGAGCAGCTATATATATATAGTTGTGGTTTCGTGGGTTGCTTTCAAGTGAAGTGAATAAATAGAATTGTTTTATGACGACATACGGAGTCTTTACGGTTGGTTCTGGTGGCAGGCTTTTGTCCCAAGCATCCTCATTTGCTTCAGCAGAGACAGGAATCTAGAAAATTTCGCAGCAGGTGAAATTGTCGCGGTGTTTTCTCGCGTAATTGTCTGATTGAAGCGATCTTCTAATTTTAATATCAGGTTACGTTTGTTACGTCAAATAATTATTTCATTAAAAAAAAAAGTTATTAATGTCTATTTCATGGCTATTTTATTCAATTTCTTTCTGTTTCTAATAAAAGTTATAATATTTTTTAATAATGGAAGAAAAAAAAATAAGACCGTGTGTGAAAAAAAAAAAATTTCAGAAGATGAGTAAGTCTGGGAGAGAGAACTGAGAAGAGCGGGAGGGAAGAGGGACGAAGGTGAGAAGCTGACGTCGTTTTTATTTGAAGATTACGTGTGCTTTTTTTTTTTTGAAAAGCCGAAATACCGACGTCGTTTTTGTTTGGAGTTTACGACAAAAAGGACAAAAAATTTGGAGCATTCCTCGACGTAGACGTGTCATCCTTCACCGGCGTCCTGTGATGTTGTTTCTTGATTTACTTGCAGAAAAAGAAAATCCGGTTGAGTAAATATTTGTGTCTTTTGGGGGGTTTCTCTTCTGAACAAAAACCCATTTCAGGTTCCACTTTTCTCTCTGTTTTTGTAAGATCTGTTCTGGGTATTGTTTTTGTTCTTGTTTCTTTTTTTTTTTTTGTAAATACTGTTGTTGTTTTTGAATATCCATATACCTTCTTTTATTCAAGAGCCCACTTGTGAACGAAAAGAAAAGTCTTTCTCTTTTTTGTTTTTTTTGTTCGTTGGGTTCCANTATAGTGAACAATTCAAGCTTTTTTAATGGCACAAAAGGGGCCTTTCGTGGCCGTGACAAATGCAAGGTTTTGATGACAATTTCTTCTGCCCGACTCTTATTCATCAAAATCTGAAATTTGAAGAAAACCCAAGATTTCCATCCTTTCCTTATTAAATTTCAACCTCCCAGGCTCTAAAAATCAAGAGCTTTGATTTTTTCTGCAAAACTCTTGTTGAATCCAAAAGGCAAGTCTAGGAGAGATTTGTCACGTTATCCCATCCTAAATTTTCAATTGCATGACACGTCAAATTTTCTCTGTTTTTATAACTGATATGGCAGTGCCAAGTCACTGCCACGTCACTATGTAAATTTCTCTTTGTACCCTAGCATTTATCTTCTCGTTTATGTTGGGGGATGGTGTTCTACAGCAGTCCGTGTAAAATCCTCAAAAGAAAACCAGAGTTTGAAAGGATGGGAAGCAGAGCAGTGTTTACAAGTATAGGTGTATGGAACAGAAAAAGCATCAGCTTCGGCTTCTCAAAAGTAGTTATTGTTGGCAACAGCAAGAATGAGCTCCGAAGCTGCTCAACCACCGCAACACGCTCCTCCCTTGGACCTCCAGATGTGCCCCGTTTGGCTGAAACTGCTCGAATCTCTCTCACCCCAACTGAGGTATAACATACAATTGTTTTTATTTTCTATATTACAAATTATTTTCATATTTTTATTTGTTTGTTTTCTTGCAGGTTGAAGAATTTGCTCCCAAAATCGGACAAGTCATAGATTGGTATGCATAAGTTGGGATTGTAGGAATCTAATTTGGGTGTGTCCTTCTTGAATTGACCCTAATCTTATCCCTATCATCGCATAAGTATGGTTTTCAACTAAGAAAAAATAAAATTTATTAAAATGAGGATACTTTGGAGTTGAATTTATCATTCCTAAAGACAAGTCATAAACAATTATATTAGTGATTCTGCTTGAAAGGAAGAACCAAATGCTTAACCCTTCCAAAGGGCACAAGTTCAAGTTCTCGAGGACTCAGCAGTTGAGATTATTATTGCTGTTTTCATTTCTTTTTTCTGGTTCTACTGTCCTTTTGGTTTACCTCACTAGTAACTGTTGGACTTGGCAGGTTTGGACAACTTCAAGATGTTGATCTTGATAGCATTGAGCCTGCCATCAGAGCAGGTGCATGAAACCCTTTCATTTAAAACTCATATATCTTGGTAGCGAAAGTAGATCATGGTTACATTGGTCATGGGATAATGGGACATTTTGTTTGCTTCCCAATTTAATCAGCAGACAGCCTTTACAGTTGGTCTATTTTTAATTTGAAGAGTGTCATGAGATATATAATTCTTTCTTTGAGGTTTCTAAATGTAGGACTGACATTAGGTGTTTGTCACTGAGTCCATATCACAAAATACCCTCGATTTCTTTACTGCCATTTCTTGCTCAACTTGCTTTTTTGAGCAATGGAAAGTTGCTGTCGATAAGGTAGTGCAATAAAAAGAATCTACATTGCATATGATGAGCTAGTAGTCTATCATTAACTACTTTTCTTTGTAAGTAATTAGATCTTATTGAAAAGCGCAAAAGGGTGCAACCTTAGTATATAAGAAGTATATAAGAGTCTCTCATTAATTACTTATTCAAGAAAGCCCAAAAGCTAAGCATTTCTGCCCACTCAATCATGCAGTTGGTACACATGTCTATCTTGTTCTTTTTCTAAGGTTGAACTATTTCCATATATAAGATTACACTGGTAAGATGGTGAAGATGATCAAGATGTCTGGCCTACAGTGATGGTGGCTGCAGTAGCCTAGGACTTTCCTCTTTACTGCTCATTCATCTTCTTGGTGATGTTCATGCTATTTCAAACACCCATAAAACATTATCACCTAATAATATCTTGTGTCAAATTTTTTACCCAAAATTTTAGGGTGCGGAGAAGTTGGGTGAGGTTTGAGCAGAAGCTGTATACCATACAATGTGATTTTAATTTATTCACACTATCTACAGATACTGAAGGGAATGATTTACGTGATGATATCCCTGAAGCATTTGAGAATAGGTGAGATTGTTTCTTCTCTAACCTTCAGTTGAGAATTTCATGGGTGAATTTGTGATGTGATTTAATATTTAAATCTTTTTCCTCAACAGGGGGGCCATGATTGCTGCTGTTCCAAGCTATGAGGAACCATACATTCGAGTTCCCAAAGTCTTGAACAAGGAGTGACATTTATTAGCTTCGGCCTTGTATGTAAGGGCAGTGATTGAACAACTCTGGTGGACCAGATTTGAAGAGTTTGGAGCATTAAGAAGCTTGTATTTGTAGAACATTCATTATTTTTGGATCTCTCGTTGGATGTTAAAATCCAAAAGAAAAACATTGGAGGAGGGGGGGGGGGGGGGTTGTTTGGAGGGAATGTTTCTAACAAGTTTGTATCTTATGAGACTATAGAATTAAGAGTTAAATGCTTCATGTTTTTTCCTTTCATGGGGCATCAATGCCTTGTTGAATCTCTTGTGATAAGACAAATATAAGAGTTAAGTACTTCATTTTTTTTTTGGGTCCCTCATTTACAATCAATAGGGCTCCCTGAGAGTGGTGTATAAATGGTGCACTTTGACTGTTGTAGCTTCTGGCTTTGTTTTTTCTTTCCCCGACTAGGATTTGATAGGGATTGGTTTGATAATTCTTGGTTTATGGCTGACATAAATTCAACTTTAAAGCAAGCTAGTGAATTCATATCCTCTAAGGAGATGTTGTGATAAAGGGGCTTTTAAGTGATTCATTTGTTATTTGCTGGAAATTAAACATACACAACACGCATCGACATCATGTATGAAGAATATATACATCCCGGAAGCAACAACCTTAACAGGTTCAGAAATGAAAAAAGAAAAGAGAATGAGGCAACAGATGAATTTGCTGCATAATATGGTCAAGCTTTTATACTCTAGCACCCTCTCAGGAAAAGTAAAAAGGACGGGAATTGCAGAACTCAAACAATCCATTTACATTAGAAGCCATAAAACAGCAGATAATGGCAAAAGTAAAAAGGATGGTAATTCAGGGAAGTAGCTTCTCAAAACAACTTGGGGACTATACTGGACTAATACTGAAGTGTAGGNTCAACAACATTTAAGACAAGAATTCCAGCCAAAATTTTTCTTGAGCCGATTTTCAGAAAGCCTTGGAAACATTCCGACGAACTGAACTAGGGCTTTGGCTCTTCTGTAGCAGATATGATGGAAGAAAAGAGGGAATGATGAATGCGAATCCAAGGCAAAGCAACACCAAGAGTCCAACCCACCAAGCTTTGTGCGGGATGCCCAAGAGAAGTTCATCACAAACTGCAATGAAGATGGAATTTATTACAACATAAAAGATAATGCTATGACATATTCATGTCCTATCTTATTTTGGACGCAATATGACACTCTTGAAAGGCAAATGTTCATCTGGGAGTAAAAAATTTGAACAAAAAACTTCAATGAAATACCAAATGCTGTCATATCACATATCATACCTCATCATGCTCTGCTGATAAAAGAAATAGCAGACTAGAGGCGCACATGCTAAGTTTTGGCCAGCATAAAATTTATTAGTCAATGCTTACAATGAAAGTCCAATTGGTCTTTAATTTTCCTATTATGTTATATATGTGTCAGTTAACGTTCAAGATAAGACAGCATGCCTTGGTATTTATTTATATTACAAACTGATGCAATAACATCAGTGACCCTTGCAGTCAATTCTAAATGCATAAACCTGAATTACCTATATTAAAGATGATGTACTGCCTCTCCTTAACATGTGGTATGGCAACAATCCCCTCAGGCTCCACAGTTGCCAACACATAGATACCACCCTGAGCACAAGTGCAATCTTTTTAACTATATATCTTATAACATATGGAAAAAGGCATTCAAAAGCACGGTAGAAATATGTGACCTGATGGCTATGTGAGTCAAGACTTTCAGTCCTGAAAATAAGCTTTTCAGTATTGAGTAATCTTCTGTTGTGATTCAGTGCCAAGCTGGAATTGCCTCTCTTGAGTTGTATGGAAAAGCTAGCTGGTATCTGTAATTGAACAGGATTAATGAGAAAGTTTCCATGAAGCGAGTGCTGAGAAAGCAACAACTAAAAGATATCATGCAATACATACAGACGCTGGATATGATATCTTCACTTCATACCACGTATAAGGTTTGAGTCCTTGTAGCTTGTACATGCGTGAACCCATTTGTAGTGGTAGAGTTTCCCTCCACAGCTCTTCCCCGACATTTAGTGCTTTGCTATGGACCCTGAGAAATATTACAGAGCAGTGGGACTCATTTCACTTGCAAAAGTAAAAATGACTGAACCAACGAGATTAAGCTAAAAGCTATGAGATAGTTAAGTCAGTGTTTCAGCTTCTGCTTCTGGATATACTCACATATCACTCTGGCTGGAAGTTGGGGAGTTGATAATAATACTAAGCACGTAAAGCAGAATGAGCATATTATGCACATATATGCAACGCATGGTTAATTAATGGAATGCCCAGTTTGCTTCAACTTCTTGAGACTATCAGCACGATTGTGCATTTCAACAAACCGGACCCTGTTTATCCAGTAAATGAAGGGGAGTGTTGTTATATTGTGCTAGCTATAAACTAAAATGCAGATCTAGAGGCATGGAAACTGAAACAAAAAATGATAAACCCATAGCACGAGATGAATTTACAAAAGAAATTTGTAAAAAATGCCTTTTAAATTATGTTAATTGAGTTAATCAACTCAGGCCAACACTATAAAGAAAGAAGTGCAGCTCTCATAATGAAAAGCTACACATTGGGTAATTATTAGATAATTCTCCTCCTCATATTATCTTCAAAGAGTAAATAGTTCACTGGAATTTACTGACAAAATCAGATGATGAAAATTCAATGAAATTAGAGCTCTCCCTGCAAATGACAACATTTACAAACACAGAAATATAATAATCAATGCCCAAATTCAGACAGATACATATTAGATCATATCCCAAATGCTCTTGCTCTGTGGCACATACTCTTGGCTATGTAAGCAAAAATATACTACATAGAGTTTGCTCTTTCTCCAGGCTGCTTAAAAATAACAACTTATTCAATTCAGCTGAAAAAACCAAGGCATCTATCTATGCGGAAAAGGAAATGGCCAATCTCAAAAAGGGTTTTGCAAATAAAAGAGCGGAATTACAAAATCTGGAATCCATATAGTCAATAGACCACAACTTTCTTTGAAACAAAACTTGGTATGGGTACGTATATGAAGACGAAGACGAAGACGAAGACGAAGATGAAGACGAAGACGAAGATGAATATACATACTAGAATCTGAGACCCAATGATTGCTCCAAGAGTGACACAATAGTTGTGTCATGCCCCAAGTCCAAAGCAGAAAATAATGCCTACTTAGACCCGATTTTACACTTGTTTGAAATATTTTCTTCTTGAAACTCTATTTCACCCAAGAACCAATTATTCATACCACCAAATCATTTGTAAACATCAATAAGAGCAATATAAATAACCCAACAAAACTTAATAATAAAACACACTTTTTTCTCATTAAAATACTCCGTAACTATCAAACACAATAAATCAGAAATTTTAATTGTCTCTAAGTTATACTCCTCCAGCAGTGCAATCTGGGTCCGAAATCCTCAGAAACTACATACTCCAACTCTCATTTCAAAAAAAAACTAACACCACACATACTTATTGAAAACCTCTACTTTTAACTAGACTCCAACAGTTCACTCCCAACAATTAGCTAACAAATTAGGGAAAAAAAAAAAAAATAGCTACCAGAAATCTCAACTCGAGGGGCCTCCTGCTAACTCTGAAAAACTTAAAAGAAACAAGGATGAGCTATTGCCCAGTATGTAGCATAGATAAGGGGGTTAGGATAATTGCAAGTTTAAGAAAAATGACATTTTGTATTCTGAAACACTGAGAGCCAAACAAGGATGAACTCTTCTTGTGTTTATATGGTCGCCTTACGCTTTTTCTTATTTTTTTATGAGATTGGCTTATCACTTATAAAAATAGAAAAATGAAATTTCCAAAATTTTTTTTACAGTGAATTTATCCAAGGACCAAGGTCACATGATAGGGAAATCAATGTTATGCCACAAAGACATCAATTATGCCACCTAGACATCAAATATCATATGCCAAGGATAAGTTCACAAAGTGCTCACAAGTTTAAATTTCCATGTAAAAATTCATCAAGAATATTGATAATTTATATCCTCATCAACTTCGATAATCTCCAATCCTCCAAATAAAAATCAAACAATCCCCCACAAAAATATAAAGCAATGTATTAACCAAGTGCATATAATTTTTGTAATGAGAAAAAGAAATATTAGACAATTCAAAAAGAATTTACATTCATGCCCAAGGTTCTTAAAATGATATTTAATGAAGTATAAATAATTTTCCAAAAATTCCATTAACTAAGCTACTTACCTTGCTTGCTAACAAACCAAGTTGTCCCTCGAAACTTGCAACAATCACTCACTCAACACCTAAACAATTTATAACATGTCATCAATGCCTGCAAACTAATATTATTCAAATAAACTAAATTTAAACAAGATAAACTAACACTAACAGTGACAATCATAACCTAATAATTATTATTTTCTCCATATTTCAAGCCTAAGTATTAGGCTTTCAATAACTCAAGTTTTGTGTCGAAACTTGACTCCTATGCCAATTTATATAAGCTAAATTCAGTAAAGTATGCAGTAAATTCTGCAGCAGGTCAGCCTGGATTAAGTTAGTCCTTTTGTACCCTTAATGATGACCAAAAATTATCAATGGGAAAAATACATTTATCCCCCTTAAAGTTTGACTGCTTTTTCAATCTTGCCTCAAATATTTAAAAATTGACAACGTACCCCTACCAAGTTTCTGAATTTGGAATTTAGCATCCGTTAGACAATTTCGTCTCCTCTGATAGAAAATGCCGCATGTGCTAATAAATTTTTTGGAAAATTCTGTCTTCTTTAACGGAATTATCTAAAAGATAGGCTACATTGCAAAATTTAGAAACTTGGTGGAGGTACATTGCTAATTTTTAAACATCGGATGCAAGATTGAAAAAGCAGTAGACTTAAATGTATTTTTCCCATTATAAATGTTTACAGGAAAAAAGTACTGTCAGATGGCTTCATGCCCACCAAGTTTCGTGCTTAAACTCAACAGCCACATTAAGTTATTGAGGGCTCTAACTAGTGTGCAACGGATCTTTTTAAGAACCTTAGTCTTGACGGAAACAACCTTGAGGAGGCTTTGATTACTCCAATACATTATGGGTTCTTTCTCACTTATATCTAATTCCAAAAATGATAACCAGTAATTTCCAAAAAGAACATTTTGGCCTTGGAAAATTTATGCACACAACATAAATTTCCATGCCACTCATCCCTTTCTTCTCACTAGTAAGTGAATGAGCAAATAATTTAAATGCAAGAACTGTATCAAGCTCTTGTGAAAGAAATTCTGCTTACTAAAACCCACATATATCAGAAAATCTAGGCTGATTTGAATTCCTTTCTCCACCCATATTTTCCAACGCCCAAGCAATGAGGGAGACACGTATATACATAGAAACTCAACTCACTCAATACCTTAACCCATATACATACATTACAATACCCGATTTCTGTTCAAACAATATGTAAAATATCTCTCGATATCAACATGGCTACTTGAAGTTTCCAACCAATCAAACTTGAAAAAGCTTCAAAACAATAATTTGGAGAGCAAAACTCCATGAACTATTCCCAAGAACATAACCCATCCCCCATGACGAATCTTAAGAGAAAAACTCCATAAACTCAAAATAATTCGATTAAAATCATGAATAAACTCCATTTCAAGCAAAATTAATTTGGAACAAAGCTGGAAATTGAAGGTTAGACTCTTTACCTTAGTCCTAGGCTAGCAGAAACCAGAATAAATTTCTTGCTAGCTGAACCAGAATCTTGTTGGCTTGCGTTTCTTGAAGCCGCTGGTTGCAAAGGCGTTGTGAGTTCGGAAAATAGTGGGTGCTTAATGCTTGCCTTCGTAACGACGCCGTATGGTTCGCCTGTTGAAGAGGCACTGCGAGCTCCTATACGCGTCTAAACGTTGCGTTTTGAGGTATTATTAATTTTATTTTTTTATCTTTTCTTCTCTCGCAAGCGCCGTATTTTTCGGCTCACTTTTTCCTCCGTTCTCTTCCCGCCCCGCGACTGGAACGACTTCGTTTTACCCCCGACCTAAACCACTCGTCAGTAATACTTTGCCAAAATCAAACGGCCTTTACAAATTTCTCTGAATCATAGCGGAGACGACGGAAGAAGAAGCTGATAAGCACATTCAAATATGGTACATTGATTCTAGGTTTCTTTCTTCAGTTTTAATTCATTCATGGCTTTCGCGCGGAATTAATTCTCTCTCTTCTTTGTTTCCCCAGTTCTCAATTACTGCTATCAATGATACGGACTCTATAGGCCAATGGGAACCCTTAGCTCCTACCAAAGAAGCCCAGGCATGTCTCAATTACTATTGTTTTTTGGTTCTTCTGGGAGAGAAATAGTAATAATTCCTAATTTTTCTTTGATAATTCTTTCCAAGAGTTAATGTAATCCTCTTTCCGTCATCATCTTCATCATCCAGGAATTTCATGTTTCACAAACGTATCATGAAGGGCTTCTCAAGTTACAAGCTAAAGAGTATGAAAAGGCGCGCGAGCTCTTAGAATCTGTCCTAAGAGATCCTCTTATTGCGAGCGCTCAGGTATTTACTTTTCAGTTTCTTTGCAAACTAATATTTTAGATTTTAGTGTGTTCATTGCGTAAGAATCGGTGGTCAGTGATGTTTTTCCTTGTTGCTCAGGTTGATAGCAGTGCCAGCGATGGTCATCTATTGCAACTCAGGTCTGTATCTATGAGCTGGCTTATTTTCTATGTTATTCTTTGTTCATTTAAATTCACTTGTGGCAAGGGGTTCTTTAGGAGCTTCCAGATGTTTAATTATTCAGTCCACTATTACCACTGTTATCATCATTAGTAATATTTGCATCTTTAATTTTAGAGGAATACTGCTTTTAAAGTTGGCTCTATGCCAATATCCATAAATCATCAATTTCTTCTTGCAATGCTTTGGGCAGATCTCATTTTTCTAATTCATGTGGAGTAAATAATCAGTTTTGGCTTCTCTTTTTTTTTTTTGGTATTAGTGTCACTCAGTTACTCACCTGGTCTTCTGCAGATTTTTGTCACTGAAGAACCTTGCCACAGTTTTTCTTCAACAAGGTTCTGCACATTATGAGAGTGCTTTACAATGTTATCTTCAAGCTGTAGAGATTGATAACAAAGATTCTGTTGTCTGGAACCAGCTGGGAACATTGTCATGCTCGATGGGCTTGCTGAGTATATCGCGCTGGGGTTTTGAGCAAGGCCTTGTGTGCAGCCCTAATAATTGTAAGCATTTGTTTAGTTCTTTTAAATATTTTATATTTATTATTCTGATTCTAGCCCTTTATTATCTGCTCTTTGAATAATTGCTTTGTGTTCAAAATATATTTTTTCTACATATGTCTCCCTGATCATCTCTATAGTGACTTTCTCTGCTTTCATGAACATGCGACATATTATGCATTCTTCTTTCTCGAAAATTTTGTACAGGGAACTGCATGGAGAAACTATTGGAAGTTCTTATTGCTATTGGCGATGAGGTGGCATGTCTTTCTGTGGCAGAGTTGATTTTGAGGCATTGGCCATCACACTCTCGTGCTTTGCTTGTCAAAAATACCATTGAACAGTCAGAGCTAGTTCCATTTGCTCCAAGAGGTATAGATAAGCTGGAACCTAAACATGTGCGGCTCAAATTCCTTGACAAGAGAAAAGCTATCGATGAGAATTTAGATGAAAGTGTTGCATTGAAAAAGTTGAACCAGAACATAGAACTGAACTTGGCAGAAGCTTCCTGGGTGGCTCTTGCTGATGCACTATTGGAAATCTTACTTCCATTGCATGGAAGTGGTTTTGAGATGGGGGCTGAGAAAGAATATAGATCTGGGGATCTCAGATTAAGTATACACTTACCTTCTAGTTCTGAAAATGTTATGAGGACTGTGGAAAGGAAAGTGATTGATTTAAACTCGCCGAGTGAAAATGTGCCTCTTGGTGATTGCGACTCTGAAAGAGCTAGTATAGTTAAAGAAAAAGAAGCAAATATTCTAGAAGAACAACCACATGAGAGACGGAGTTCTCGTCTTGAAAGGCTTAGGAGTCGTAAACCAAGGAAAGAAGAATTAGATCCTGGTACTGGTAAGGATTTGGCCAAGGTTGTAAATCAATATCTAGAATGTTTTATCATTGGTGGAACAGAAATTAAAAGTACTGTTTGTGCTGCTACTTGTTCTAATCCATTGGATACTGAATATAGTGATGTTTCTAGATTTGTGACAGAAACTTCAAAAAACTATGGTGCTTACCATATGGGCCACTTGCTTTTAGAAGAGGCGGCAAAAAGGGTTCTTGTCTATCAGGATGCATTTGTCAAATTCCTGGAGTTGGAGAAGTTGATCAGACATTGGGATAAGGATAGGACTCCTGAATGCAGTCTTTTTCTTGCTGAGCTTTATTATGACCTTGGTTCATCCTTTTCCAGTGCTTCCAAACTGTTGGAATTCATGTCAGACTCATCTTATCATCTTTGTAAGATCATTGAATCAGTAGCTTTGGACTATCCTTTTCACTTGAGTTGCGCCCTGGAAAATGAAAATCGTTCTTCAATTCATAGTGTTCAAGATATTATTGGAGTGTCAACCAACAACTCCATGAACAGGGATTCAGTTTTAGATAGTTCACTCTTAACCAATAACAGTTCCTTCTGGGTTCGATTTTTCTGGTTAAGCGGCCGATTGTCTATTTTAGATGGTAACAAGGGAAAAGCTCAGGAAGAATTTTCCATTTCCTTGTCACTTTTGGCAAAGGAGGAAAATATGACTGATTGTCCATGTGTAGTCAAGCTCCCGCACTGCAAGGTTATTAAAGAGTTAACCATTGATAGGCTTCTTCATGAAATTAATATTTTAAAAGTTAATTTCTTAATGGAGAAGACTTTGGGTGACATGATTGAGAAAGAGATGTATATGGAGTGCGCTACCTTGCTTGCTCCACTTCTGTTCTCTACAAAAGATGTTCACCTTGATGCATTGCCTTCAGCCATTGCGGATACAAAAGGTGAAGGTATTGCTTCTCTTGAACTATCAGCACTAGACATTTTAATCAAAGCTTGTGAGAAGATAAACTCAATGGACATTGAGTTGTATTTGAGTTGTCACAGGCGAAAGCTGCAAATACTCATTGTAGCAACTGGAATGGGTGAAGGTCTGACTTCATGTAACTTCCATCAGAAGTCAGGGTCAAAAGAACTTTCTGGTTCTGATATAGAATTAAAAGAAAGTTCAAGCAAGCACTGGAATTGCTTGGTTGCAGAGGAAGTGAGGGCAATCTCTGAATGTGTGTCACAAGTGAAGAGCATCATTGATCAGTCTGAAAATTCTGTAAGTAAACATTGATTCTTTAGAAATACTTTGTTGCATGGACATAGTTGTTTACATCAAAGTTTGGGGGGTGCAGGGAATGTTTACTTACAGAATTAAGAGTTAAATACTTCATGTTTTTCCCTTTCTTGGGGCATCAATGCATTGTTGAATCTCTTGTGATAAGACAAATATCAGGGGTAATTGAAACTTCACTGACACATCAAATATCGAGTTTTCTTTTTTTTCCTCTTCTCATTTACAATCAATAGGGCTCTCTGAGAGTGGTGTATATATGTGCACTTTGACTGTTTTGGAGCACTTGACACCTACTAGTTTGCCGTTGGTGTAGCTTCTGGCTTTGTTTTTTCTTTCCCCGACTAGGATTTGATAGGATCTTCTGCATTCAGATTGGTTTTATATTTCTTGGTTTATGACTGAGATAAATTCAACTTTAAAGCAAGCTAGTGACTTCATATTCTCTAAGGAGATGGAGTAATAATTGGTGAACACAATTTTTGTCCTTTCACATGCTTTTCATAATTCTGAAATGTCATTTATTAGTACTATTTGTGATTATGCTTGCAGAATGGCATTATTGTCCCAATGAGCTGCATTGGGGATATTCAAACTTTGCTGTTGGCTGCCATGTGCAACGTTGCAAGCTTACTAATGTGTAAACAATCTTCTGGACTGGTAAATGCTGATCAAGCTGAAAGATGCTGCTTTGTTAATGCAGCAATTGCATTCTGCAAACTTCAACACCTAAACCCTACTTTAACTGTTAAAACTCAGGTGAGTCATGTCTGCTCTTTGTGAAGAACTGATCTTATATGAGTTGGTGAAATCAGTGAAACAGTTTTTTCCTTTGTTTCACCCCTCATCATTTTGATTGTTCATTTCTCCTGCCTTTTTGCCTTCTCATTTTAGGTGGAACTAATTGTTAGAATGCATGACTTGCTTGCTGAGTATGGGCTCTGCTGTGCGAGTGAAGGAAGCGATGGGGACGAAGTAACATTTCTTAAATTTGCAATAAAGCATCTCTTGGCCTTAGATGTGAAACTTAAATCCAGCTTCAGTACTTTAAACAGGGAAGCAACTCAATGTCATGAGCATGTCTCCCAAAATAGTCATGCCAAAACTTATCTAAATGAATCAAGATCTGCTACACTGGATGTGGGAATGGGTCAGACCCAAAGTGGTGAAACCAGTATCATGGATACATCTGAAGGGATAACTTCAAAGGACATTTCATCTCATAATGCCCTTGATAAGGAGAGTGCAGGGGTAGAATATGGAAATCAAGGCAGTGATGGGTCTGATGGCCAGTTAAACAAAGGCAAAAATGCAAGCAATGAATTGATTGAATGTGGAAATGAACTTACTGAAGATGAAAGGGAGGAACTTGAGTTAAAAATTGATAATGCATTGGATCAGTGTTTCTTCTGCTTATATGGTCTTAATCTTAGATCTGATTCTTCCTACGATGATGATCTAGTTACCCACAAAAATACTAGCCGTGGAGATTACCAGACCAAGGATCAGTGTGCTGATGTTTTTCAGTATATTCTCCCGTGTGCAAAGGCTTCTTCCGTGAGTACCCATACTCTCTCTCTCTCTCTCTCTCTCCCCCCCCCCCCTTCTCAGGATTTTGTATAAGTTCTGTTTCCTTATAGAATATATTTCTGAGTGATTTCAATTTTTCTAACCTCTCTTTATGCTTTTGATATATGTGTGTGTGTTAGAGAACTGGATTGGTCAAACTTCGTAGGGTACTAAGAGCTATACGAAAACTCTTTCCACATCCACCAGAAGATGTTTTGGCTGGCAATGCTATAGATAAATTCTTGGATGATCCTGATTTATGTGAAGATGAACTCTCAGAGGAGGCGGGGTCTGATGGGTTTCTTGAAACCATGAAGAAGATAATATTACCTGATGCAGGTAGTCTCAAACAGTATAAGACATCATCAGTTGGGAGGTATAGATGCATATATTATTCTGTCTCCATGAATTTTTATTTAATTCTTTGTATGAGCTATCTCCATGAGTAATTAATTAATTGATTGCAGATCTGAGCCTTATTTGGAAGTCTATAGCAATTTGTATTATCTCCTGGCTCAGTCTGAGGAAATGAGTGCAACTGATAAATGGCCTGGCTTTGTACTAACAAAGGAAGGGGAGGAATTTGTACAGCAAAGTGCAAACCTCTTCAAATATGATTTATTATATAACCCTCTACGCTTCGAAAGTTGGCGACGTCTTGCAAATTTTTATGATGAGGTAAAATATGTTGCTGTTTTCTCAGTTTCAATGGTGAATGCTGTGAAATTATAAACTATTTTGGTCTGGTTTTCAACATCTTTTCTGGCCACAGTTTGATTCTTTAGGAAATTCTGTTTGGTTAAATTCATACAGGAGGTAGACTTGTTGCTAAATGATGGCAGTAAGCACATTAATGTAGTAGGATGGAGGAAGAATGCCACTTTACCTCAGAGAGTTGAGACAAGCCGAAGGAGGAGTAGGCGATGCTTATTAATGAGTTTGGCTTTGGCAAAGACATCAGATCAGCAGGTTTGCACCTTTATCCACTACCTACATGTATCTGTTTCAAAGACAGGGAGGGTGGTTTCTTTCCTTTACTGTATTGTAGCTGTAGCCTGTAGTAGGTATGTTTTAAGTCTTGGCTGTGGCTTCTATATGGTGCCTTACTTCTTGTCTTCATATGCTAGATGCATTCTTCGCTGATAATTGAAAAATAACAAAAACGTAAAAATGATGTTTTGAAGCTGAAATTGCCTAATTGGGGTGGATGCTGCGCCATTAAATATTTACCAGATGTCCTTAAGTTGCTTGAAAACATAAGATCCGAGTCTGTGGCATATAAGCAAGTCATTTCCTCTTTGATTAAATTCTTTTAGGCATGTTGTTAATCATTCTGATGAACTATTTCCAGTGTGAGATGCATGAATTATTGGCGTTGGTATACTACGACAGCCTTCAGAATGTGGTCCCATTTTATGATCACCGCTCTGTTGTACCTTTGAAGGATGCAGCATGGATGATGTTCTGTGAGAACTCTATGAAACATTTTAAGAAAGCCTTTGAACACAAGTATCTTATTCTCATCGCAAGAGTACTGTTGTTTTATCTCTCTAGTTATGATGGATAAACTTGACCAAGTTCATTTTTGCTTTCTTTTGCTACAGGCAAGATTGGTCCCATGCATTCTATATTGGGAAACTCTGTGAAAAGCTTGGATACTCACATGAGATATCATTGTCATATTATGATAAGGCTATTGATTTGAATCCATCAGCTGTGGACCCTGTCTACAGGATGCATGCATCGCGCTTGAAGTTACTTTATACGCGTGGAAAACAGAATCTGGAGGCTTTAAAGGTATTTATTTGAATTCATTTTATTTTCATTTAAATACAACTCTTGCTTATCACTAACATACTTCTTTTTTCCTTCTCTAAAAGCCAGTAATTCATTGCATCTTTATTCTAACTTCATAATTAGCATTAGCGGATATTTTGCATTATTTAGAAACATGTGAGTGTACATGCGGCTTATGTTCATTGTCTGTTAGAAGTCATTTTTATTTCAATGATTGACGATCTTTCAGTTTTGGATTCGCATAATATGTCTATCTTACTAGACATCTACATGCACGTCTTAATTTTTTGGCCCATTCCAGGTTCTTTCAGAATATTCCTTTAATCAGTCGGTAAGGGATGCTGTCATGAATATCTTTGGTAAAATGGGTTCTGAAACATCACACTCACCGGTACATATGAAGGACAGCACACAAGCAAATGCAGATGAGGTTAAGCATGAAAAATCACTTAAATTGGAGGAGGCATGGTGCATGCTTTACAATGATTGCCTTTCCGCCCTTGAAACTTGTGTTGAAGGGGATCTTAAACATTTTCACAAGGCCAGATATATGCTAGCTCAAGGGCTGTATAAAAGGGGTGAGAGTGGCGATTTGGAGAGGGCAAAGGATGAACTCTCTTTCTGCTTCAAATCATCTCGCTCATCCTTTACAATAAATATGTGGGAGATTGATAGCATGGTAAAAAAAGGAAGGTATAACGGTTTCCTTTATTGCCATTTTGTATTGTTTGAATCATATATATAGGGTGTTTAACACAAGAAAATGAAATCATGGTAAATTGTTTCACAAATTACTTAATGGCACTATAATTTGATGGCTCAGAATTAAATATATCATCCTAGGTAGAGCTGAAAGGTGGAGAGTGTTCATTGCTGATTTCATAGAGTTCTTGTCTATGGCTTTCTAAGCTGAGTTGTAGTATATGTAATAATTACATGGAAAATTTATAGTTCTGTTATTCAATGTAAATTTACTAAATCAATATAAAATATGAAACATCATCTATTGAAATCCTTGTGGCATCTCATGTCAAATGTTATGGGTGAAAGAAAGGTAAAAAAGCACAACTGCTGTGTAGAAAAGAAACTATTCCACTTTTTTGTGGTGTCTGTAGTTCCTTTTCAACATTTTCGAGTTTGTTTAGAGTCCATGCTGTTACGTAGCTTTTGAACTAAATTCTGGAGTAAATAGCAATTAACCATATATTGCTCTCTTTTTTACTAGGCGAAAAACTCAAGGTTTTGCTGGGAGCAAAAAGATCCTTGAAGTCAACTTACCAGAGAGTTCTCGAAAATTTATTACTTGCATTCGGAAGTACATGCTGTTCTATTTGAAATTGTTGGAAGAGACTGGAGACATATGTACCCTTGACCGGGCTTATATATCTCTTCGGGCGGATAAGAGGGTAAGAATTTGACCTAGAGCATTCACTTAGTCCATTACATTTCAAGAAGAGCTTACTAACTTAATCAGCTGAAAAAATGCATCAATCATCAGTTGAATTTTCAATATGAATTTCTTTATGCTTGAGTTGCTTTCTTGCAAGTGAAAAAGCAAATTGATGCTTCAGTTGACTGCCAGAAAACCAAGTAGATAATGGCTGCTTTACCAATTATAAAATCCATTTCATTGAGTGGTTTTTTCTTTTGGGGTTGTGGTGGGATGTTTTTGATAAAATTTGACACGTTTGTATTTTTTTTTCTTTTGTAAACAGTCCATGTGTGCCTCGTTTATGCATTGCTTTTTAGATAGTGGCCTGGCATCACTTATAGCAATGTTGCATAGGCCTTATCTAATCCGTCTGATACTGTTTGTTACTTGATTTTGTTTTCTAGCAATTCTCGTGGTATCTAACTTCCATTGTAAACCCAGTTTTCATTGTGCATTGAAGATCTTGTTCCAGTTGCACTTGGGAGGCACATTAAAGCCTTAATTCTATCCATGCATCAAGCTGAGACTGTTGGCTCTGGTGCTGCAAGAAGTTCAGAGCATGTTCTGGAGAAATTGTTTGCTTTATTCATGGAACAGGGGAACTTATGGCCAGAAATATGTGGTTTACCTGAGATTAAGAGCATAGAAATATCAGAGAGCAGCTTATATGGGTAATTTGTTTTGAACAAATTTTCTGATTTTCTTTACGAAGAATTGCTGAATTTTGTAAAGTTTCTCTTGAAGCTTTACTGTGTATATCACTCCTCAACTTCTTCATCATATCAAAATTCTCAATTCTGGATCTGACTGAGCCTTTCTTTTTTTCCTTTTTTTTTGGTGGGGGGGGGGGGGGGGGGGGATGTGGTTGTTGGTTGTTGAAGTAGTAAATTGTTATTGGTGATTTTGACATGTACTGCAAATGCTCCCATTACTGCAGATATCTCCATGAACATATCATGTCATTAGAGAGAAATGGCAAGCTGGAAACTCTTGAAGCAATAAATGAGAAGATTCGAAAGCGTTTTAAGAATCCGAAGTTATCAACTAGTAGCTGTGCAAAAGTTTGTCGGCATGCTTCTGTTGCTTGGTGTCGATCCCTTATAATAAGCTTGGCGTTGATCACTCCATTACCATCTGAATTTTCAAGTGATATTCCAGTCATTCTCAATCCGTCAGATGCATGGTTGGAAAACAGCCATCTACTTTGTGTTGATCTGCAAATGAATGATTTATGGAATTCAGCATTTGAAGACCCAGCTAAATTAAAAAATCTTGAAACAAAATGGCATCCGATTTTGTCTAAAATCAAGAATATAATGATTAAGAAAGCTTCAGATGAAAATTTGGAGACTGCCAACGCATTGCTGAGATCTTCTTACAATTTCTATCGGGAGAGCTCCTGTGTAATGCTCCCATCTGGCATCAATCTTTATTTGGTCCTGTCTCGGTTAGCAGCAGGAACACAATTTCAGCCAAGCATGGATGGGGTTGAAATACTAGATCTGAGCATTCCAAGGAAGCTTCTCTTGTGGGCCTACACACTGTCGCATGGTCGTTATGCAAACATTGCAGTCGTTGTAAAGCATTGTGAAGAAAATGCAAAGGTATGGATAATAATACTAACATGTTCTGATGTGCTTTTTTGTAGGCATACCAAAACAAGTAAATAGTAGTAGTTTTTATAGATGATGTGACTCACTCCCAAAAATTTAGTTGACCTTGGTTTTCCTCCTTGTAAAGCTAAAAGTTGAGAGAAGCATGAGTCCTTTAGCATTGAAGCATGGGGCTAATTGTTGTAAAACATGCATTTTCTTCTATCTAATGCTATTTTATACTATAGGTTTTATGTTAAAACATGCAAGAGTACATGTTATTCTCATCACATCCACAGAAAAATACTAGGGATAATCTGAGATTTGGGGTTGGGGTAGTTGAGGAATTCAGGTTGACTTATTTATTTTTGGGATTGTGGTTGTCTTGCAGTCAAAGATGAAAAAAGGAGCTGGAACCTCATCCTCACCCATAAATATACTTAATACAGCCACTACTCACACAGGTTACTATTCTTCTTCCTTCTTATTTTTCAGTCTTTTTTTTTTTTTTTACTTTTTTTGTGGGACTGGATGTGTGAATCGAGGCAAGTGCTTATCCAGAGGACAGCAATGCTACTACATCCATACTTCTGCTTTTTTTTTTCTTGTCTTGGAGGATATCCTCTCTCTCTCTCGACTTTTTTTTGTCAGTTTTTACACCAAAATAGGTGAAAAATTTCCACTGCTTGTTGCAGGTGCTGGGAAAGATGGAGCACGCCATGGTGGAGGTAGTGATGTGGAGGCTTCTCCAGTGACCGCGGTGGCATCTGCTCTGTCATCTGAGGGTGATTCCAGACACTCAGTGAATCCACTACCGTCTTCTGGCGAGAATCAAAAGGGTTTATTTGCTGCCCTACAACTGCATCCATGTAAAAATACTCTTGCAGAGCGGAGCAATTGGATGGGGCGTGAAGGAGGAGATTCAGACAAAAGTTGACTTTCTCAGTGAACTGCATCTAACTGATTGTTGTAGAAACCATCCATGTGCATGACATCTACCCTTGTAGAAAATATGATGTCTCATGTGTCGTAAGAGAAAAAAAAAAATGTTAGGAACTTGGGATTTAGAGCATGATGCTTGGAAGCTTCAGATGCTTTGCCACTGCTTCCGCAAAATACATGTATTCATCATATATGATGCAGGCAATCTCATCATGATGCTCCTCTGTTTCCATCATCAGGGCCAGTGACTCCTGAAGTGGAGCTTTGCAGTTGCTGTTGAAATCCAATCTCACATCTATAAAGTTCTCAGAGGAGACGTTGCGATCAGAGAAGCCATCCGCTACGGGTAGGAAATTGAAATCAGGTTGGTTTAGTGTGTTGGGGAAGTTGAATTGGGAGTGAGCAATTGTAATGTAGTAGCCCTTGGTATGCATATTTTAGACGGGTATAGTGTAATATGAAGCAATTACCTTTTATATCTGTATATTTTATACGGGTATGCATGGGTGCATATCATCTGAGAAAATTTAGTGGGTTAGTGAACATAGAGATGTGCCAAAGATTAGGCCACTTTTTGCCACCTGCCTCACCCACAACTAATAACTCTTTCTCACCATTATAGCTTCCATTTTTTCATTTCACCATCTTTGCACTCATTGCCAAACCAATCCGGATTTAATCATCTCTCTCTCTCTCAGGCTCTAATGTGAACTTGCTCTAAAGTAATGTCTACTTTTTATTTCATACTTACCTAGATGATAGTCGTTCTTTTCTGTTTGTTATAAAATTTACAATTATTACTTTTTTTTTTTTATAAACATTTGTCTTCAGTTAAATTTTATATTATTTTCATCATTAGAAAAAACTTAAACAAAATATTTATTACAAAATGTATAGACTCTAATTCAAGTTAAAGAGAATACTTTTTAATGTAACAAAACATTTATTACAACAAATAACGAAGAATACTTAAGTTGAACAAGTATTGTATACTTTCAATTATTTTTAAACACTTCAGGCATTTGCTGTGTTCAAAGCCGAATAGACGCAGCATATGTATGTATGGTTTTTTATTTTGTCGTGGCATAGAAAAAAACAAACAAACAAAGGAAGTTAAAAGCTTTTATCTGTGATTGTTCAGCTTCATTTGTAGTTGTTCAGCTTTTTTTTTTTTTAATAGTAGTTGTTCAGCTTTATGTTCAGTGTACGTTCATATTCGATTCCCTTTAGAAAACAGCTGTATGCTTCTGAACGTGTGCAGGCTAACGGATCACAAGTTTAGTGTGCTTCTCTGAGTTCTGACAAATATTTGTTGGACCACATTAGTTTATAAATTATAAGGACAACAGAGAATCAACAGGGAGCCAATCTTTGACTAAACCAATCTTTAGACTCGGGCAAAATGATTTTTAGAATTTTTTTTTAAAAAAAATTTTACGGGTTTAGTGCGATACAAAATAATGGTCAATCGAAAATATTTTTAGTTTGACCGAAAAATTTAATTTAATTTAATTTAAAATTATTTTATATTAATAATTTTATCTTGTGAAACAAAAATTAATTTTAATTAATTAATATGGTTGAATGAAAATATAAAAAGTAATATTTTTCAAAGTGCTATAAAACGAGTCCCAGGCCAGCTCATTTCCCTACTCTTCTTCTGATTTGCCTTCCCCAAAATCTCTGTGCCCAACGTCTCTTTCTCTTCTAAGCTCAAGGAATTTCTTTGTCCTTTTTTATTTCTTTATGCAACCTTCCATGAAAGCTTCTTCTAAGCACACCCGTGATACCAATGTCAAACTACCTCCACCTTCCCATAAATATTCATGCTTGAGCATGGCGGATAGTCGAGAAGGGGCTAAACAAAAAATGATGCATCCTACATCGGGAATAGGCGGTTTTGGGAAAAGAGGTAATATTTTCTTACTTGATCTATCATTCTTTTCTTTGATTATTTATTTATTTATATATATATATTTTTAATAATCTCATGAAATCAATTTCATAAAGTTTAGTAAAAATTTCATATATATTCCATTTACCATCTATGCTATATATATGCAAGATGTTTTTTAACTTCCATCCTTTGAGCTATTTTTAAGGGCCCATAAGTATGGCTTTCAAGTTCCCAAAGCAGTCTTCTTGTGCAAATCTGACTTTAAACTCTTTTTATTTTCAAGTTATCTGGTGTTCATGGAAATTTTTCTCAACCTACTATCTCATCCCTTACCCACATGAAATACTAAATTTTTGAATGGCTGGTCAGGAAAAAAAAGTTTCGAATGGCTGATTGATGGAGGTTGAAGAAAATATTGTTAAGAGGATATTTATATGCCCATGATTTTCTTAACTCCAGTAGCTTAAGTTAATTGTTAATTATAATTTTAGATGCAATTTAAATCTTGGGAAGTTTTTGTTGGGCTGTACTAAATACTAATTACGATTGTGAGTGGCAGCCAATTGAATAAGTCACTGGCAAACAATCATGTTCTATGTGCAAATGTATTTAGTATTCTATGTAAATGTTTTTATTTTTTATTTTTATCGCATATATAAAAGTATTTGTCATCAATACATCATGTATGTGAACTGAAGATTATTTTCTTGGTTTTCTGGCTTGCAGACTTATAGCAAGAAACTGGTAATGAGCCTGTTAATAAGCTCGGGTTATAGAGAAATCGACTATAAATTTTTCCTGTTCACAATTCACATTTATGGGAAATTGTTCAAGTTTAGGGATAAGCGGTGGACAATAATCCATGCAGTACAATGATGGCGGGTTAGATATAGAGGGAAAGAGGTGGGTGAAGGTGGAGAGTTTGAGTGCTCGGATGTAATTTTTGGGAAAAAATTATGCCTTTTCGGCTGCTTATTGATATTTTCTTCTGCCAAGAGTAGGAGTTTTTGAGGGTCGAAATATATGTGTATTTGATTTGGATACCGGTTGTAAAGTAATGCTAGAAAGATGACTTAAGTCCTCGTTGAATCATCCCAAAAATAATGTGACTTTTAAAATCACTATTAAACTTGTAATAGTTAACTATTTTATAATTCTTTTAAAATTAAAATTGACCTCCCCAATTTTTATTTTTTTTTTTTGTTTTTTTCAAGTTTTACCCCAAACTCCAAATGCTAGTTTTGCCTCGGTATGATACAACTCAAGAAGCAAGATTTCCCGACAATGTTGCATATCTAATACTATGATATATTAGTGCTTTTATGTTCTAGATTTTTTCCGTTATTATGAATGAAGAATGAAGTTTTATCCAAAAAAAAAAAAAAAGGAAAAAGAAAAATACTCTGATATTTTACATCTCGTGGTCTGACTGTTTTACCTTCTTCATTCAATCCTCCGATACACAGAACAAAACACAATGCATTATCTCTAATTTCTTCATTTTCAATTATTTCCCTTCACCCTTTCTTTTCAATTACTCTCCCTTATATATATAAAAGAGTCGTTAAATACAATACTGCAAAATACCCACCAACCGGAATAATCATTTATTCAACAGAATCAAAATAGACAAAAAAATAAAAAATAAAATAAATAAAAGACAACACAAAATCCAATTTTCAATAAAGACACAAGCCTTTACCTCTAATAAATTATAACTTAAAAAAAAAAAAAAAGGGGGAAAAAAAAGGGGGGCTCTATATATATACTGGAAACTTATATCAAAATTGAAACACAAAGCAATTTAAAAGAAATCATTATTTACCGAAATCAGAACCTACAGTTGGAAAATTGAAAAATCGCCGAAGAACAAATTTCAAATCCGAACAAAATAATCCAAATAAAATCATGATTGAAAACACATGAAATAAATCAAGTACAGAGAAGAATACAACATTATCATGTTCGTATTTCTGAATTCTGATGCCCAAACCCACAATCAACGACTAACTACGGTTTTGAGGGAATTTCGTAAAAGCTTAATTGAATGCAGCTCTGAAATACCATGTCGGTAACATTTCTTATAATAGTCTATGATAATCACAGCTTTTAGTTCCATACAATAATTATCGAATATAAAGGATTTCTCATGCCTGGACGTGAGAAATTAATTACTCTAAAGCAAAAACTAGAGCAAGCAAAGGAGCTACTGACAGACTTGAGCATTGAAAAATTATAAAACCATTTCTCGAATACAGAGCATTGCTGGCCTCAATTGGACATATCTCGTCCTATCATCGGACATCTCGATTAGTACAAAGAGGCCAGCATTTTTCTTTCGAGAAATAGACAGCATGTCGTAATACTAGGTGCAATATAAAGCTGCAGAAATGACGTTTTTTTACCAATGTGGGACTAGCATCCAAACATTGAGAATAGAAATGTGGAGGTTTAGTTTAGAGCGGCTATGGAAACTGTGGAGGAAACAGTTGCGGTATTAGCATCGTCGTTTCAAGCAACTGCAAGAGGAGAATCAGAAACAAAACACTTTCAAGTGCTGTGGCTACACGTGCGTTGGTGATGGTCCGAGGTTGCTCTTAGATTCAGTAATGGTGCCACTTTCTTTTTAAAAAAAAAACAAAAACCGACGTCCTTGTTGGGTTTCTGAAGTTGATGAAGCACACCGACGTCGTTTTACTCTTGTTTTTTTTTGTTTTTGTTTTTTTTAAGGTTACCAACTCCTCTTCACTTCTCCCCTGTT
This sequence comes from Betula pendula, assembly GCA_900184695.1. Lineage (NCBI taxonomy): Eukaryota > Viridiplantae > Streptophyta > Magnoliopsida > Fagales > Betulaceae > Betula > Betula pendula. The sequence continues at coordinate 70,172 of FXXK01000349.1, forward strand.
GCGATTGCCATCGTTTACTTCCTGAATTTAGTAGAATAAAAAAGAAAGAAAGATAATTTGTGTACTTTTCCCCTCAACAAACTTACTGTGAAGCTAGTTGATAATTTATATTGATTAAATAAGTTTGTTGAGGGGAAAAGTACACAAATTTTTTCAAATTAGCACCTCATTGATTGTCAATATCTCATAAACTATCAATTGTGTAATTCTTTTTTTCCTTAAATTACCAAAAAATATGTCCCCCAATGACAAAAATACATTCATAATTTTTTTTTAAAAAAATGTTATATATATATATATTTTATAATTTTTTTTAGCTTTAATTTGTTTTTCAAATTTATAAGGATATTTTTGTTTTATTGAAAATTTTTTAGAGTCATTTTTGTCTTTTTGCTAACCTTGGGGGGAGACATTAACATTTTTTAGTAGTTAAGGGAGATATTGATACAATTAAGAATTTGGAGGCACATTAACGATGGAGTGGTACACTACAAAAAAATTTTCTCATTATCATCGACGCTAATGCCCACGTTGATGATCAGATGATGATCGTTAGACATTAAAGTCGATGCTCATGATGACTCAACACCGACGACATTTGTTGTCACTAATAATAATTTTGGGTTGACACTAAAGGATAGATGTGTTGTGGGAATTGAGATTGCTGAGCTAGCAGTCTTCGGTTGTGGTCTATCTTGGCCAGAAAAAAGAGTAATTCTGATTATGAGAAAGATAATTGTTCCTCACTTGGCGAAGAGAGCGCTATAAGCTTAGTTTGTTAAACCCTTTCCCCTTCCCCTTTTTTTCCCTCAAAACCAACACTACTTTTAATATTCCATCAATCACTTTTTAACATTTTTTTTTTAATTTTTTATATCACATAATTCACTTTTTATTACTATTCAAATAAAAAACTCACTAAAAAATAAAACTTTTTCACTTTTCTATACAAAAAATTTATAACATTCTTCATATTTTATATCACATCATTCCCTTTTATTACTATTCAAAACACACAAAAAAAACCTTAAAGGTTTAACAAACACAGCCATAATTGTGCCATTTGGATCTGCTACTTTGTGTCTTCTTTCCCTTTGCAATGGGCCTTTGGGCTTGTTGGATAAAAAATAGGACAGTTCTCCCACATAAAAAAGTCATTTTATTATACTAATTTGTTACTTTGATTTAAGTTTAAACTTTCTTGTGTGCTCTTTACTTGTGTTAGTAAGCCTGTATTACAGCATTAGCAACACCTTCTTTAAAATCTGTTATGTTTTCTAAGCTAAATGAACATCAAGAGAACTACAAGTGGTATTGTAAATTTAGGGAAGTAAAAGTGATTTCTTTAACATTATTTTAATATTAAAAAACCTTTTCTTCCCTCTAGCATTTATTTTAAACAATATTTACATGACTTTTTCTTTTTTTTAGCATTTAATTTTAAGAATATTTAAATGATATAGGAAAAAAGACAACGAAAATTATTGTAAAGTTTTTTTGAATAGGGAAGTAAAAAATAGTTTGGTTCCGTACTTTTTTTTTTAAAAAAAAAATTCTAAGAAAAATTGCTGCTACTACTCTTACTGTTTGTCAACCCAGAGTCTGTGGAAGTGTAGGGTGGTCCTGATAATGGTGTTCTCATAAGTATCTCATACATCATTATAGATCTTTGGACTTAGTCAAATTGACATCTTAATATATATGTATAACAATGGATCCTTGTTTTAGGAGTCCCTCTCATCTAAGTCCCAAATATCTAACCATAGCGATATAATTAATAAGAGACATGTTATTTCTTTATCTTTCATTTATCTCTTTTTCAAATGTATCATTAAATTTGTGGGATCCATACCTATAGATCGAATAGTAAATTTTTTAAAAATATATATAGAGAAAAATAAACGAGAGATGAAAAAAATAGCATTTCTCAATTAATAATGAAGAAATTAGCATGATGAATTTCAAAAGAAATTTACAATTTTGGAATATCCCATCCCTACAATTTTTGCTAAACATCTATATAAACAATCTACATGAATCATTGAATTATACTGTTCAAAGAACTCTATCTCTTAATAACGAATATGAATCATTGAATTTATTTACAAAAGAAACAATATTGGAAATGAACTATTTACACCTTTTGAGCATGGAATGGAGGGTTCAAAACCACAGGCAAATCACAAGTGGCTTAACAGGTTCTAAACTACATTTCTAAACCTAGTGAAGCTATTTTGTCCAATCAAAAGGTTCCCAATGTTGGTCAAACTTTTTAACTGCTTCCCTTTGATCCTCAACAGAATCATACCTTCGGCGACGATACATGTCTTCCACTGGCAATTTTACCATGCCTCTCATCACATCAAGGCCAAAGTTGCTTTTAAACAGTTTCTCATCGTCAATTACATGGACAAATCCCTTTTGTAGACCAAATTCAACATGGAAATATGGAAAGTTTTTGGGAATTGACCCAAACAACCCCTTTTCGCTTGTATCAATAAGCTTCTTTGCATCATGTTGGCTCCACCAATTTTCAGCTTCATCAATTGCCTAAAACAAAAGAAATTTATAAGATAAACAAATAACACGCATAATAAATTCAAACTCAGATTCATGGGAAAAACTTATTTTGTCTCCTTTAGTAAAGACATCAGCAAGTTGGTCACCAGTGGAGATAAACTTAATCCAAACATCTCCATTCAGAACTTTTTCACGGATGAAGTGGTAATCAACCTCAATATGTTTTGTCTCCTTAAGCTAAATTGTGGAAAATCAAGCCACTTGGAATGATAACAACAGGTAACAATATAATTACCAATGTTGCATTCATAAGAAAATTAGAATAAAGAAAATACCTTTCTAAAGAAAGAAGGTGCCCGTTTGGCGGTTTCTCGGGGCAAAGGAATACACTAAATCAAACAATGGTGGCATTGTTTTGCCAACCCCATCACTGTCTCAAGAAATACTACCTCCTTCTCTTGCTCTTCAAACATCCTAATTAGGCATTTCTTGAAATTGCGAATTTCTTCCCACACGTTGTCTTCAACAGTTCTTGTGGCTGATTCATGCTGCAGGAAAATAGCCATGCTTTAGGGGAAAAAGTATTTAAATCGAGGAAATAGATTAAATTAACGAGAAAGGAATATGTGTATCCATTTCCCCAAGAAACTAAATCATTCTATCATGTCTCATATCACTTCAATAGAGATTCACCTAACTTTCAAGCAGCTAGAACAGTCTATTGCATCTCATGATAGAAGCATCCTTAGGGGTTCTCAAATTACAAAAACTGACATCACTAACATTATTCATTAATATTTTCGTAATAGATACAATAGTCTGCAATTTTCCCACTCTTTTCTAGTATTAGCTCAAACTTAAAAGGATGAATTTGCACCTTCAGATACAAATCTCAAGACCGCACTATCATTGTCAACGATAAATAAAATCCAATTCAGAAGTTGACTTCATTACTCATAACTAAAAAAATATGTATCATTTAGGACAAGGAACCAAGTTAAGCTCACCTGCAGCAGTACAATGCAGCAATGACCAGGCACCACAGGCTGCCTATGTGACAACATCAAGTATGCGTATTGTGCTATTGACACAAATAAGATGTTTTGGCAGATTTGGATTCTCAATGCAAAAAAGACAGCGCTCTTGTTGAGTTAAGAGACGCTTCTGCTGAGGATCATGACTTTGGGACATTTCCTGCAAAAAAGACAGCGCAATGGTTGAGTTAACAGAGGGTTGTAAAACCATACGAAATTAGAAAAGATACGAGGGGTCTAGACTGCTTAGTCTCGCAGATTGTTGTTATTAGATAATTGACACTACTTATATTGTTTTTATAGGACAAAAAATAATCCTAATTCGAGTAGAAAGAGGAATTAGTAATAAGATAAATCCTAACCTAATAAAGAAAGAAGTAATTATTTAATAATAATAATATAATTCTATGGTTCTAACACCTGCAAAAATAGGTTAGATCTGGCTTACATGCGCTAGACATCAATGGTCAAGATTAAAACATTCCTATTCTAACCCAAACGGCGCAGCTTTAAGGGGAACTAACACAGATTTTTTAAACGCCGCCGTTTCAGATTTTTTAACTTTGTGTTGGTACGAAACTAAGAAAAGCCCTAGGGTCTAGTTGTTTGTTGAATTTCGTGCATCTTATCCTCTTTTTTTTTTTCTCAGACTTACTGTATGGATGATGAAAAAACCAGAGGAAAAATAGGGAATAGTAAAGATTCGAACCAAGAAGTAATTTTTTTTTTGAAAAATGTTAGAATATCTACTCAAATTCTTTTCTGATTCTTTTAAATATCACTATCACTATTGGATCTATAGATTTATATAAGTCTTATGTGTGGAACTCATAGATCCAATGGTGATAATGATATTTAGAAAGATGAAAGAAGGATTTGGATAGATATTCTAGTATTTTTTTTTTTAATTGTGTGTTAAATTCGTGTTGAAAGACGAAGACTACAATTCAAATTGGCTGAATATTTTCCTTTCTTGTAGCCCTTTTTCTCATTAAATAAAATAAATTGGTTGATTCTTTTCTTTTTGGTACTTCACTTTTTGGCTGTTTGATTAGTTGCTCAGAAACTGAGACAAAGAGGAGAAAAGGAAGGAAATGAGAAATTATTGTATTTATGGATTATTTCAGTTTGGATTTTGGGAAATGAAATGCTCAATATATATATAACCCATTGGACCAACTGACCTTTTCAAATGGATGGGGGAAAATAATTATCATTGTCTTCCAACCCTAAGCCCATTTATGACTAATCAATTTATTTGATCAAAAAGGTTTTATAGATGAAACTAAACTAGTCACATTATGTACCACCACTATTCACTAAGCTAAATAAATAAAAATTGGAACTTCAATCACAACGTACAGAAAATGTTTAGGGCAGGAGAATAATGTTATTAGAAAGATCAATGAAGCCAAACACAAAAACAGCCCAAAATTAACTCATAAATGGAATCCAAAACAGCAGGAAGAGATTTCTCCAGATTCTTGCCAAGGATGCAAGTGATAATGCACATTTCAAAGTCTCCACCTAATTCAAAAACAAAGAAATAAAAAGTGTTCGATTCGTAGAAAATGACATTACATTTATCTGTTTGATTGGTAAGATTTGAACCAAAGACCTACCCACAATCCAAAACACATATATCAATTAGTAATTTTGTTTTGGTATTATTTGCTTACCATAAAATTTGCTTGGGAACTCGTAAGAACAGTCAATGCGAGCATAACGGACGTATAATCCAAACAAGTAATGATACATGTTAACCATGTCTTCTTTGTGTTCACTCAAAATTGATGTGACTTTTAAAATTATTATTTGATTAAAATCTAATAATAATCTATTACAAATTCAATAGTGATTTTAAAAGTCACATCAATTTTGAAAAACACAAGAAAAACATAAGATGACATGTATCATTACTCTAATCAGAGTAAACACCAAAGGCCAAAGGCATAGACGCATACATAAATTAATATTACCCTCTCTATGTCTCTCTCCATCTTTATTCTCTATATTGGAATCAGAATGAAAACAAAAAGAAAAAACTCACATACTTGCGCTTCCACATGGTGCGCTCAATGTACACATTACTCACTGAACAAGCTTTTCTCTTGAGCTCGTCTCCAACACCATCCCCATCTTTATCCTACACATATTATTTTCAATATAATATATATTATAAAACCGGTTACCGGTTAGCCGGTTATTAATCGTTTTCGTCAATTCTTAAAAGTGTTAATCGCAATCTGCTTAAAAAGTTATGCAGTTATTATGTTAGCAGTTATTAAAGGTTAGTATCTCCCCCCTTGTACACTCCTACCAGAAAGAGATTGATTAGGATCTTTGCTGATTTGAGAATATTACTCACATCCGGCTCAACAAATATTTAGCTAAAAAACACTTTTTCTTATTTTAGCTACCCACTTTTTCAAATCACCTACATCCGACTTAGCATTGTAATTATCTACTTTCACTTTTTCATTTAAAATAATCTTTCTTTATCTACTTTCTCTATTTCCTAAGAACAAAGAGAAACATATTATAGATTATTGATGAATAGTGCTAAACAAATTTGTTGAGCACTGTAGCAGCTCAGTAAATTTTTAGTCATTTTGCTAAGTTAGATGTAGAGCATTTTTTACTACAAAACTAATCAAAATAGCTTTTTAACTATTTTGTTGAGCCAATATAAATGCTCTTGAATAGAACAATATCAGTGCACAAACTAAGCTTTCCAGTATGGTTGTAGCGGACAAAAATCTGATGGGCCGGTCAATGCATACTGGGCTGAGGTCTCATGGTGAGTTTGTTGTCCACCACGAGTCCTGCTAGGCGTCCGTCACAGACGGACGCCTAGCGTCCGTTTTAGTGAGAAAAAAAAATAAAAATCAAAAAAATGCTTTTTTCTATTAAAAAACAGGCTTAAAGTTATCCAATTCTCTTTTGTTTTTTTCTAAGGTCATGAAATGGGGATGAAATAAGCCTGGAGCTGTTTTTGTTAAAAAAAATATTTTTCTTATTTTTTATTGGGGATGAAATAAGCCTGGAGCTGTTTTTTGTTAAAAAAAATATTTTCTTATTTTTATCTCAATAAAAAAACAAAATGAGAATTGGATAACTTTAGCCTATTTTTTAATAGAAAAAAGCATTTTTTTTTTATTTTTGATTTTTTTTTCTAAGGGAAACGGACGCTGGGCGTCCGCCCAGCTCTACTCGTCCACCACATATCCAAAGTAGGAGTAGTGACTTAGACGGACGTAAATCGTCCGTTTCATTATTTAAAAAAAATTAAAAATTCAAAAAAATCACATTTTTTCATAAAAAATATTTTTTTGAACAAAAAACAGGTTCAGGCTTATTTCATCCACATTTCATAACCTTAGAAAAAAATAAAATAGGAATTAAACAAGTTTATACCTATTTTTTTAAGCAAAAAAAGTAGTTTTTTTTATTTTTTATTTTTTTTTCTATTGAAAACGGACGCTAGGCGTCCATCTGTGACGGACGCCTAGCAGGACTCCCAAAGTCGACTCAAAAAATGTCTTGTCAACATGTGTTTTGGGTCACTTTCATTTTCTTCAAAACTTTGAAAGTGAGAAACAATTAGAGCTCGCTTTCAATACGGATTTATTATAAACTATTAGGTTAGATTTTACAGCATTTTAAATGATATAATAATATATATGATATATATACCGTTAAATATTGTAAAATCTAATATGAGCTATAATTACCACTTGTTCTAACTTTGGGATGTGGATATTGACTGAAAAATCATTGATAAAAGTAATTCTGTTTTCTACTTGTTCAATTGTGCATCTTGAGTTGCACCAATTTTTTAAACTCATCCATGCCCTTTTTTTCTTCTTCTTATTATTATATGATTAAAATTTTACCATATCAGTATCTATTAATTTTTAAATACGATAAAACAAAGTAAATATCAAGATAATAAATAAGAAATTGGTAAAACAAATATTATTGTGATAAAATCAAAACTTGTAAAAAAAAAAAAAATTATTTTTCGCTTCTTGTTTTTTTGGCTGTTCTTTTCTTTGATTATTTATTTATTTATATATATATTTTTTTAAAATAATCTCATGAAATGAATTCCATAAAGTTTAGTAAAAATTTCATATATATTCCATTTACCATCTATGCTATCTGATAGATGCAAGATGTTTTTAACTTCCATCCTTTGAGCTATTTTAAGGGCCCATAACATAAAAGCTGTGACTTTAGAGATGATACTAATTAAAGTTGTTTAAGCAGTTAATAACTGAAAATAAAATTTCAGGAGTTAGTCAACTATCGCAGTATGGCTTTCAACTCCCCAAAGCAGTCTTCTTGTGAAGAAACCACAAATCTGACTTTACACTCTTTTTATTTTCAAGTTATCTGGTGTTCATTTAAATTAGAAAAAAAAAAAGTTATCTAGTGTTCATGGAAATTTTTCTCAACCTACTATCTCATCCCTTACCTACATATGAAATACTACATTTTTGAATGGCTGGTCGAAAAAAAAAAAAAAATGTTTCGAATGGCTGATTGATGGAGGTTGAAGAAAATATTGCTAAGAGGATATTTATATGCCCATGATTTTCTTAACTCCAGTAGCTTAAGTTAATTGTTAATTATAATTTTAGATGCAATTTAAATCTTGTGAAGTTTTTGTTGGCCTGTACTAATTACGATTGTGAGTGGCAGCCAATTGAATAAGTCATTGGCAAACAATCATGTTCTATGTGCAAATGTATTTAGTATTCTATGTAAATGTTTTTATTTTTTATTTTTATCGCATATATAAAAGTATTTGTCGTCAATACATCATGGTGTGTGAACTGAAGATTATTTTCTCGGTTTTCTGGCTTGCAGACTTATAGCAGGAAACTGGTAATGAGCCTGTTAATGAGCTCGGGTTGTAGAGAAATTGACTATGAATTCTTCTTGTTCAAAATTCACATTTTACGATGGCGGGTTAGATACAGAGGGGAAGAGCTGAGTGGAGGTGGAGAGTTTGAGTGCTCGATGTTATTCTTGGGGGAAAACTGTGCATTTTTGACTGTTTATGGATAATTTATTTTGCCCAAGGGGTGAGGAGCATGAGTTTTCAGGGGTCGGGATATATGTGTATTTGATTTGAACCAGTTGTAGAGTAATGTTAAAAAGAAGACTTATGTTTTAATTGAGTCATCCTAAAAGTAATATGGCTTTTAAAAGCATCTTTAAACTTATAATAATTGACTATTTTATAATCCTTTTAAAATTAAAATTTACTTCCCAGATTTATTTATTTATTTTTATTTTTTTAAGTTTTACCCCAAACTCCAAATGCTAGTTTATACTCTGATATTTTACATCTCGGGGTCTGACCGTTTTTACCTTCTTCATTCAATCCTCCGATACACATAACAAAACACAATGGATTATCTCTAATTTCTTCATTTTCAATTATTTCCCTTCACCCTTTCTTTTCAATTAGTCTCCCTTATATAGAAAAGAGTCGTTAAATACAATTCTGCAAAATACCCACCAACCAGAATAATCATTTATTCAACAGAATCAAAATAGACAAAAAAAAAAAAAAAGACAACACAAAATCCAATTTTCAATAAAGACACAAGCCTTTACCTCTAATAAATTATAACTTTAAAAAAAAAAAAAAAGGGAAAAAAAAGGGGGCTCTATATATACTGGAAACTTATATCAAAATTGAAACACAAAGCAATTGAAAAGAAATCATTATCCTACAGTTGGAAAATTGAAAAATCGCCGAAGAACAAATTTCAAATCCGAACAAAATAATCCAAATAAAATCATGATTGAAAACACATGAAATAAATCAAGTACAGAGAAGAATACAACATTATCATGTTCGTATTTCTGAATTCTGATGCCCAAACCCACAATCAACGACTAACTACGGTTTTGAGGGAATTTCGTAAAAGCTTAATTGAATGCAGCTCTGAAATACCATGTAGGGAACATTTCTGATAATCACAGTTTCTGATAATAGTCTCTGATAATCACAGTTTTTAGTTCCATATAATAATTATCGAAAATAAAAGATTTCTCATGCCTGGACGTGAGAAATTAATTACTGTAAAGCAAAAACTAGAGCAAGCAAAGGAGCTACTGACAGACTTGATGATGCCACGAAAGGGAGTAAGAAGAATTATTCCATTTCAAAGGCACAAAAATCTTGGACGAGTACAGCATTGAAAAATTATAAATCCATTTCTTGAGTACAGAGCATTGCTGGACTCAATTGCACAACATCGGACCTAATCAATTCGTACAAGGATGCCAGCGATTTTCTCTCAAAATATAGACGGTATGTTGTAATACTAGGTGCAATATAAAGCTGTAGAAATGACGTATTTTTACCAATGTGGGACTACCATCCAAACATTGAGAATAGAAATGTGGATGTTTAGTTTAGAGCGGCTATGGAAACTGGGGAGGAAACGGTTGCGGTATTAGCATCGTCGTTTCAAGCAACTGCAAGAGGAGAATCAGAAACAAAACACTTTCAAGTGCTGTGGCTACACGTGCGTTGGTGATGGTCCGAGGTTGCTCTTTGATTCAGAAATGGTGCCACTTTCTTTTTAAAAAAAAAAACAAAAACCAAACGTCCTTGTTGGGTTTCTGAAGTTGATGAAGCACACCGACGTCGTTTTACTCTTTTTTTTTTTTTTAGAGATTACCAACTCCTGTTCACTTCTCCGCTGTTGCGATTGCCATCATTTACTTTCGAAATTTAGTTGAATAAAAGAGAAAGAAAGAGAATTTGTGTACTTTTCCCTACAACAAACTTATTTAATCAATATAAACTATAAATTATCAACTAGCTTCATCTAAAAGCACACAATTTTTTTTCAAATTAGCACCTCATTGTCAATATCACTTATAATTTTTTTTTCTTAAATTACCAAAAGAAATGTACCCCAATAACAAAAATACATTCATAAATTTTTGTAAAAAAAATCTTTTATATATATTTTAGCTTTAATTTGTTTTTCAAATTTATAAGAATATTTTTGTTTTATTGAAAATTTTTTAGAGTTATTTTTGTCTTTTTGTTAACCTTAGAGGAAACATTGATATTTTTTAGTAATTTAGAGAGATATTGATACAATTAATAATTTGGAGGCACATTAATGATGGAGTGGTACACTACAAAAAAATATTGCTCATTATCATCGACGCTAATTCCCACGTTGATGATCAGATGATGTTCGTTAAACATTAAAGTCGATGCTGATGATGACCCAACATCAACGACATTTGTTGTTACTAATAATAATTTCGGGTCAA